>JAJQKJ010001352.1:0-229344 GCA_029574335.1 Rana kukunoris
GAGAGCTCAGCAGTGACGTGGGAGTTTGTTAAAAACTACAAGCCGATATCAGCAAAGGACAGAACTCTGTGAATGAATGGCACGGCCGCGCTCTTTTCATAAAGTGACAGCCGATACGGGGAACTTCTCCCCGCACTGCTGTCACACAGAGGACTCGGATCGCTGAGCCGCTACAGGAACATGTAACATCTTCCTGAAGGTGAACTTATCCTTTAGCCTTTTCACTGCCAGAGCTCATTTTTACAGTTTTTTTTTTTTTTGGCTCACAGGTTTGACCCTTTCAATAAGACACTTTCACCCCCTTCCTGCCCAGGCCAATTTTCAGCTTTCAGCGCTCTCACACTTTGAATGACAATTACACGGTCATGTGACACTGTACACATATGACATTTTTATCTTTTTTCCCCACTTATAGAACTTTCTTTTGATGGTATTTTATTATCACTGGGTTTTTAATGTTTTGTGCTACCAATAAAAAGAAGACAAAATTGTGAAAAAAAAACGTTTTTATTTGTTTCTGTTATAAAATGTTGTAAATAAGTAAGTTTTCTCCTTCACTGATGAGGAGGTACTGACAAGCATCACTGGTGGGCACTGATTGGCATCACTGGTGGCCACTGATTGGCATCTGTGGTAGGCACTGGTGATCACCACTGATCGACCTGTACTGAAAATCAATGCTGAATATCAGTGCAGATCCTCCCCTGTCAGGAGATCCTCTGATTGGCGCTCCTCTACTCGCACCTTGTCAGCATGAATAAAGGAAAGCTGATAACCGGCACTTCCTGGTTATGATGTGAGTGACTTTGATTGGATAGAGCTGATCACATGGTAAAGAGCCTACGTCATAGATTCTGTACTGACATTGGAGATGTAGAGTGTCAGAGTGACACACCGCACCACCGATCGCTACGTGTCTGAGCGGCTTATTCTTCTGCACATCATATGACTTCCAGTCAGGATAATTGAACCCCCACCTGACCTGGACAGGCAAGAAGGAGTTAAAAAATCATTTTAGGCCTGAAGATTATATAAACCCCCCCAAAACCTGATGTATTTTCTGAAAGCAGACACCCTAGAGAATAAAATAGTGGTAGTTGCATTTTTTATGTCACACAATATTATCACAAGTCTAGGAAACACAAAATGTTGGTGAAAACCACACTAAAGTTCATTTCAGGAACACAAAAACACAACAAATTACCCATTTTTTTTGGTAACATTTAAAAGCCAAGGTTGCACAGAGTAAATTGATACCCAACATATCAATCAAGTAGTGACAAACTTCAGTACGCTATATTTTATATACGTGGCACTTAAAAGGTGCCCTATAGGTCATCAGTTTAGTGTTATGGAGGAGGTCTGGTGATAGAATTATCACTCTCATTCTGGCCTGTGTGGCGATATGTAACATGTGTATCACAATCAATGTTTTCAGATGTAGGCACCCCAATGTGTGAGTTTATGTTTGTATATGAGGGGGCGGAGCCTCAGATTTTTTGGGGGGAGGGGTTTATGTGCCTGGGTTTAAACTTTTTACAATTAATAAAATATTTTTCCATCACATAAAGCAGCCTTTTTCAACCAGGGTGCCTTGAGGTCTCTTTGGGGGTTTCTTGGCAAAATGTGAAACAATTGCCACAAAATTGTATACTATCCGGAGGGTGGATGAAGACTTTTAGTTACACAAAGCCTCAGGTTTTCATTGTCACCATTACAACCTTCTAGCTGCCAACCTTCTAATGACCAATGACATCATAAGCTGATAAGGAGGATGTCAGTTGCCTGAATATCATCCTTGTGTGACCCTTCCCCGCCTCTCTCCATCAGCTTTGGTGTCTCATTAGCTGAGTGATGGAGAAAAACTGAGAGAGAAGAGAAACATTGGAATACTAGTCAGTACCAGTTTACAAAAGTCTATTTGCTTTGGAAGAATAAATCACTTATAATGTTGGGTGTCCTACGTGTGTGGATGTTGTTGTATTATGTAGAATCGTTTTTTACATTTTAGATTGGGGCACCTCAAGACTGTCCATAATTTTGGAGGGAACCTCAATACTGTCCATGATTTTGGAGGGCACCTCAAGACTGTCCATGATTTTGGAGGGCACCTCAAGACTGTCCATGATTTTGGAGGGCACCCCAAGACTGTCCATGATTTTGGAGGGCACCTTGACTGAAAGAAGGTTGAGAAACACTGCCATGTTCTCTTTTAATAAGGCATCCCGGGTCTAAAAGATCCCCAATGTCTCCCCTGTGCTCCACTGAATGAAATGCAGAACAGATCACATTGCATTATATTCTTTCCCGGCCTTGATTGCCAGGAAACTGTCACTAGGGACTCGGAAGTGATGTCATACATGTCACTTCTGGGTCAAGAACAAGAAGGGGAGGAGAGCGGATGTGTGTCCTCTCTCCTGCCTCCGCTCTACCCATCATCACCCACTATGTTGGTCCCGGGTCTGCAGATGGGCAAGCGGAGCCCGGGATACATAGCTTGTGTGTGTCGGGGTGGGGGGCACTTTACCGGGGGGGTGTGGAAACATTCACTCAGCCACCCAAATGCTTCCATCCAACCTGCTCCTTGCTTGCCCACAGCAGGGCTAAATGTTAAAAAATATGACCTGTCTGGTGTCCTGTTGGTAGGGGTCCCCTTTCGGATAATGCCCGAGCTGGACTGTTCATTCAAAAATAGAGCCGCTGAAAATCACAGAGGATGAACAGGTGTCCATCACCTGTACATGGCGCATGCGCAATCAACACGCCGCTCACTTCCGATGCTTGGGGTGGGTTATTCATTGAATACAACTAGGGGCGGAATACAACAAGGGACGGAATACAATGTCGTACATTTTGGCGCGAATTATAATAATATATTCAATATTTATCAGCAAAAATATGAAAAGGCCATTAAACCTTAAATTTGATCGTAACCATTATATATGGAAGTCAGTCAGTGAAGAAGGAACACATTTGACTCAGATGTACAAGGCCCCCAATACATCAGCCATCTTTAACTTTTACAAGCTCAGGTGAAAGTTAGAACAATTACTTATTTTCACAAACAAACAAAAGATGGTTAAGGAGACAATCCACAATACAAGATATAAACTGACCAGGTCTGGTGTGTACACAGAAAGTGAATTGGTTTCAAGTGGCTAGAAGTCTTACAACAGAGAAAAGTTTTCACAGATACTCAACTGGGCTATTATCACATTGAAGTAAAATAACTCTCATTGTTTTAGAGAATAAGGTTGCCCTAAGGTAAACAGGCAGTATTTGTCTCAGCTGTCTTTTAGACAATAGCAGAGAAACCCAGTTCATCTCACATCGAGAACCATTGTGTAAAGTGAAGAGGTGTTGGACACGCTGTGTCACTCTTAAAATATCCTTGAGTGATGCCTAGTCCAAAGTCTGAACTGAAACTATTCAGAATTATCTTATAAATACGCTTAATATTAAGTGGATATATTTTAACGTTGACATGAAAATAAATGTTCAGATTGCCGATGACATCTTGGAACCGAAGGAAAAAGATGATCATCGCAAATGCTAATATAGAATTAAGATATATGAGAAATACATTTTTATAGAAGTGTTACGGAATCTAACCCACATTATCAAAGATGTCAAATCGTGATTATAAAAATGTGAATGTACTTGTTACACCAATTCATCAAACACATATCAAAATAATTCATGTATCCACGTTAATAATTATCTCGCATTGATGGAGATATGAACCTGCGCATGATTGGAAAGAATGTTGTTGGGAAATATGCGGTTATACAGGAATATACGTTTATCTTATGTGGGATGCAAAGGTATACTGATTGTATTTTATGATATGTAGAGTTGACAGAATGAGTATGGGTATAGGTATATATAGATATATATATATGTACACATATATATTGATAGTTTCCCCAAAAATACAAATATTAACAAATAGATTATCTCACAATAAAGGTGAGACACCTAGTGGTTGAAAGTGATATTACTTGAGGTTCTCAAAACACAGAGACCAAGTAAATGATTAAAATCGTCAGCCAATAGGAACCCAACATGTCTTGCCAGGAACTCCCATAGAGACCAGAGGCCAATGATTTAAGGACAGCTGTTAGATGGGCAGAACTTAGTATAATCCTTGATAGTCCAAGATGAAGATCAGGAGGAAGTAGACCCCATCCAGAGGGGGGAGGGGCACGTTAGGACGATGCATGAAGGCATCTTGTCATCCCATGAAGGGCCATGGAAAGCACTGCATATTAACTCTGGTCATCTTCAAATAGCCATTTTGCAATTGGTAATTATGCCATTTTACTGTATCAGAAATATATTGTTGTTCTGTAGGGATATTGAAGTCGTATATTGTGTAATCATGGTCTGGTCTCATAACCAAATAATTGGTAATTTGTCCTTAAAGAGTACAATTATTATTTTCATATTTTTACATAGTTTCAAAATTAATGACAGAACAAAGCTGTCCAATACATTTTCATATTTTGGCCTCTTACTTACCTGCAGTATAGTAACGGTTGATATATGAAATAGACGCTTTTGTTTCATTGTCTTTTTGTATAAAGTTATCTTGAGAACTGGCCATGACACACAGATCAAAGGTATTGCATGCCCATTTTGGGGGTAGTTTAATGAATCGCAATGTGCTCATGTAACGCAACTGGTATTCTAATTTCATGTAAATATCCATATTTTTGTCAACCAATAAATTAGCTATTTTGTATGATTATACGTCTCTGTGAATATGTTTCATAACATAGACTATGTCATATAGATTGACTTGTATTTAAAAACGTCTTCGTTATCAAAGAATTCAATATAATTTTACTGTGCGGTTAAAATAACCTTAAAGGAGTACTCCAGAGCAAAATTTTTTTTTAAAATTAGATACATCTTTTAAAAGTATATAACAATGTAATTTACCTTAATCATCATATTTGCCCCAATCCACGACTTTTCAGAAACCGGAAGTTAAGCCAGTCATTCTTGGCTATGAATTTCGTACCCCAAACTCCTTGCAGCCGGCGCCATCTTGGTAACGAAACGTCACTCGTCTTCTGCCTTCCCCTCCATCTGCTCTGGCCTCCTGTGTCCGCCCCTGGCTCCTGTGGTTCACTCCCACATTATTAATATTCATTTATTCTTCGTTTGCACAGCCGTGATTCGCTGGGCTGTGCAAACAACTCTTAATCCCCCCAGCCTATCATAGGCGTCCGTCAGCGCCTGCCCACTGATCTCATCTGTATCCAGTGGAAGGAAGGAGAGGGAGGTAATGCTGGTAAGAGAAGATCTGGCATCCCCCGCACACAGAGCAGCAGGACGGGATACAATCAGTGACAACACTGCCCAGTTTCTATGGAGCTTGGCATCCCCGGGATCCCTGTAGATGTGCCTGCTTATCACTCCACGGCTGAGGCTGCTCTGTGTGTCAAAGTTATTTGTATAGAGAAAGATCCCCCCACAGATATGCCTGAGCCAGCCATACACCGGCTGGAACTTGGCTTCCTAGCAGAATCCTGGAGGTCCTGAACTGAGGGGGACAGAGACTCAGGTAGGCAGTGATAGGGTCAGAGCTTACATTCTACCTCAGTCTGTATGAATGCATTCCTGTTTTCTCACAGTATAATTTTTCATAGAAGCCCCTTCCTTCCTCTCAGGCTCATGTCAGGTGGGAGACTCGTTTACTAGTGACAAAGTGGGGGGGCAGTCTGTATGTCACGGGGGTCAGTGTGGGGGGGCAGTCTGTATGTCACGGGGGTCAGTGTGTGGGGGGGGGGCAGTCTGTATGTCACGGGGGTCAGTGTGGGGGGGTCAGTCTGTATGTCATGGGGGTCAGTGTGTGGGGGGGGGAAATCTGTATGTCACGGGGGTCAGTGGGGGGGGGGGCAATCTGTATGTCACGGGGGTCAGTGTGGGGGGGGGGGAAATCTGTATGTCACGGGGGTCAGTGGGGGGGGAAAGTGGGGGGGGGGGCAATCTGTATGTCACGGGGGTCAGTGTGGGAATCTGTATGTCACAGGGTCAGTGTGGGGGGGCAGTCTGTGTGTGTGTGTCTGGAAGGCTGCTTCCTCCTGCTGCATGGTATATTTAGCTATGTGAGCTGCATGTGTACTCACATAGCAAGAGCTCCGTGCAGCCAAAGGACACCATGATTGGTGCAGGGTTTGGAGGGGCGGGATATTGTAATTTTAGGGGCGGTTGGCATGGCAGGGGAGGCAGGGAGGGGTGTGTTTATTGAAATGAATGGGGAGGGGAGATACTCGGATAGGGGAGGGGAGAGACTTGGGTAGAGGAGGGGGGAATGATGAGAGAGGCACTGATAGACAGGAAGTAAAAGCAAAGGAGCCTGGGGATGACGATTTTTACCTCATCCTCCAGGGCTCCATAACCAGGAAGTGGCAGAAATTCATGACCAGGTAGGAGAGGAATGGCTGGGCAGATTTAGAAAAGAAAGACATTGACTGAAAGATAAAGCCTAAGGGAACTTTATATTGTAAAAAAGAAATGCATTATAGAACTCCTTTAAGAAAGCACAACAGGGGGATATGATCAACATGTACAAATATATAAGAGGTCCATATAATGAACTTGGTGTTGAGTTATTTACTTTACGGTCATCACTGAGGACAAGGGGGCACTCTTTACATCTGGAGGAAAAGAGATTTCACCTCCAAATACGAAAAGGTTTCTTCACAGTAAGAGCTGTGAAAATGTGGAACAGACTCCCTCCAGACGTGGTTCTGGCCAGCTCAGTAGATTGCTTTAAGAGAGGCCTGGATTCTTTCCTAAATGCACAAAATATAAGTGAGTACTAAGATTTGTAGGTAAAGTTGATCCGGGGTAAATCCGATTGCCTCTCGGGGGATCAGGAAGGAATTTTTTCCCCTCCTGTAGCAAATTGGATCATCACTCTGTTTTTTTTTGCCCTTCTCTGGATCAACTGTGGGTATGGAGTTGGGTGTATGGGATTGAACTTGTGTTATATTTTGTTTGTTTAATTATTTTTTATGGTTGAACTGGATGGACTTGTGTCTTTTTTCAACCTGACTAACTATGTAACTATGTAATATGTGGTGTATAATGTGTGCTGATTCGTGTTCAGATTTTGTATTTTTCACTTCCTCATACTGTAATCCAAATACATCACGCAAGATTACAGTGAGAGAAGCCGTTCTCAGGAGTTTCCAGCCGTTTGTAGATCACTCCTCATCTCAACATGAGAATCGATCTACAAAGCTTCATAAACAGGCACTCGGAGGAGAGCGATCTCCCCTGAGAACTGAATAGCGCTATTTTACCGCACTTTCATAAAAGGACACCCATGAGACGTTTCTCTGGGCTGCAGTTCCTCTGATCTCCACAAGATGGTGATCTCACTTCTACCATAGAGAGAAGTCTCTATGGAAGACAGGAAAAGATGTCAGGTACAGACAGGAAGTTCCGGGTGAGAGGTGAGTCGGGAGGAAGTATAGAGGAGACATTGCTGGAAGAGGCAGCAGAGGAGGTAATAAGATCTTATCTTCTATTTACACCCAGTAACCCCGTCATGTCTGTCCTCTTCCTCCATAGTCACTGTGACGTCTTTTATCTCCAGCAGATGATGATACACACATATATAGTGTGGAGACCTAGATTAACCCCTTCAGGGGCAGAACATTTCCCCACCTATGGGGCCGGAACATTCTCTTCATATTGGAGATGTGGGGGGATGGGGAAGGTTTATATAGATATAAACGTTATGTCTACATAACACACCCCTATCCCCCCCACATCTCCAATATGAAGAGAATGTTCCGGCCCCATAGGTGGGGAAATGTTAAAGGCCAAAGGAAAGGAGGATCCTGGACCCCAGAAACATATCAAACACTAAACTGAATGTTCCTCTGTGTGTGAGACCACTGGGGGCGTTCTTACATGATAGAACCCCTCATATTATCCCCCATACACCCCATCATAATATTATACAACCAGTACAGTCCACATCATTCTCTCTTATTTCTCTTTTCTCTCAATTATTGACCAACAGGTAAATCTGTATACATCACATAACCAATCAGCATGGAGGAGGACCGGAGTCACATGACTGAGAGGATTCTAAACCTCACCCTGGAGATCATCTACCTGCTGACCGGAGAGGTGAGGGGGATTCTGGGAGGTCACATGACATCACTCTTATCTCTATTAATAATACAGACCTGACCGGAGAGGTGAGGAGGATTCTGGGAGGTCACATGACATCACTCTTATCTCTATTAATAATACAGACCTGACCGGAGAGGTGAGGAGGATTCTGGGAGGTCACATGACATCACTCTTATCTCTATTAATAATACACAGATCTGACCGGAGAGGTGAGGGGGATTCTGGGAGGTCACATGACATCACTCTTATCTCTATTAATAATACACAGACCTGACCGGAGAGGTGAGGAGGATTCTGGGAGGTCACATGACATCACTCTTATCTCTATTAATAATACACAGACCTGACCAGAGAGGTGAGGGGGATTCTGGGAGGTCACATGACATCACTCTTATCTCTATTAATAATACAGACCTGACCAGAGAGGTGAGGAGAATTCTGGGAGGTCACATGACATCACTCTTATCTCTATTAATAATACAGACCTGCCCGGAGAGGTGAGGAGGATTCTGGGAGGTCACATGACATCACTCTTATCTCTATTAATAATACAGACCTGACCGGAGAGGTGAGGAGAATTCTGGGAGGTCACATGACATCACTCTTATATCTATTAATAATACAGACCTGACCAGAGAGGTGAGGAGGATTCTGGGAGGTCACATGACATCACTCTTATCTCTATTAATAATACAGACCTGACCGGAGAGGTGAGGAGGATTCTGGGAGGTCACATGACATCACTCTTATCTCTATTAATAATACACAGACCTGACCGGAGAGGTGAGGGGGATTCTGGCACTCTAACATGATATTCCTATTGGTTCCTCAATACAGAGATTTCCTCTTGTGAAGTCAGGTGATCACATGACCATTACAGTGCCTCCATGTGACTCCCTAAAACCCGAGAGACACAACACGGAGAAGATTCTAGAAGTCACCAAGAAGATGATGGAGCTGCTGACAGGAGAGGTGAGGAGGATTCTGGGAATTCTGGGACATTATCCAGTAACAGACAAGGGGTGTGTCTGGATGGTGACTGTATCATTGTGTGTGTCAGGTTCCTATAAGGTGTCAGGATGTCACTGTCTATTTCTCCATGGAGGAGTGGGAGTATTTAGAAGGACACAAGGATCTCTACAAGGACGTCATGATGGACAATCAGCCGCCCCTCACATCACCGGGTAAGAGGAGACTTTATTGTAAAGGAGAGAGCAGTACGGAGGCTCCACCTAGATCCCCCATCATCTGATAAACACATAGAAACAATGGATTCAGTCAGTGTGTGTGTTTCCTACAGATGGATCCAGTAATGGGAACCCACCAGAGAGATGTCCCCGTCCTCTGTATTCCCGGGATTCCACACTGGTCAATATTAAAGAAGAGATAAAAGAGGAGGATGATGAGGATGGGGTGATGGAGGAGTCAGAGTTTCCAAAAGAACACAAATATCTGTACCAGGACACCATGGGGGAGTCATCCAGCTACAGAGACCCCCCAGAGAGATGTCCCCGCCCTCTGTATTCCCGGGATTCCACACAGGAAGGTCACACCATCCCTCCTTATTTAAAGGTTGGTGGGACGGAACATCTAGACATGGACTTGTGGGGGGATGTGTGGATTTTATAGATGTGATGTCACAATAATAAAGCTTATATCTTACAGATGATATTCTCTCTCATTCTCTTGGTTTAGAGTGGAGATCCAATCGATATAGAATTTGAGGTGAAATCAGAAGAAGAAGAGACGTATGTGAGGGATGATCAGCAGTCTATGGAGGATGATGGAATAACGGGGACATTTATAGAGGAGGACACTCCTACAGAGATCAGCACAGGTAGGTCATTAACACTAAATCCATTCCTCCACCCATACTGCTCACTGATTGGTCCAGAGTAGGGCGGGGACTGGGTGATATCAGCCTGTAATCCCCTGGTCACTTTCCTGAGCTGTGTTCCCCATCTGCAGACATAATTTATGTATCTAGACTGGATTTATGAAGATTCTGGGGTTCAGCTGGCAGGAGAATGTTTAATTATGCCATAGATATTACTAGACCTAGGCACCTGGGGCATGTGATTTGGGTCTTTTTCCCCATACCCGAGTCTAGTAAGATATCTGACAGAACAATCTCCCCGGGTTACTTGCTCAGGTTATTTGTTGGCTGTGCCGGGTGGAGGGATATGTCTGTATAATCTCAGACCCAAGTCACTGAGTGCAGTCTCAGGAGATGGGAGGCAGCGGTGTGGGATCTCTGCAACTTGTCTCATGTAAACATTTCATCTTCCACTGATTACTGAATACCAATTTTATGAGTCCTGACCCTTACACTGTATAATTTATATTGTACATGACATACTCCTGACCCCTGCACTATATACTCTATGGTGTACATTATATACTCCTGACCCCTGCACTATATACCATATATACTATATATGGTGTACATTACATCATTCTGATACTATATAATCCTATCTGTTGTATCTTATACAATTTGTTGTACATTACATAGTCCTGACTTCTGCACTCTCCCCTCTACCCACTGCTATATATACACATAATATGTATTCTCTTTTGTTACACCCATTTTCTACCAGCTGGACATTTTATATCTGATGATTTGATTGGAGGACAGACTTTTACATGGTGATAATAATGTGTTAACATCCTCAGACTTTGGAACCTTAAACAGAAAGTGATAATGAGGGAGGAGTCAATAACCCAATGATGGTGGTGTTCAGGATCAGTCCAGTCTTCATCTTGGTTGTTCTCCCCCATCCTCACTCTCTGACATCTGGTGGGGCTCAGCCCCTCTGTTATTTATGACTAAATCATGGACTAAATAAGGAAGTGCAGGACTTCTTGTGTTGGGAAGATGACAATGAGTGATAGAGGGGGTGGGGACACTCGTCCTATAATCCCCTCATCACTGTCACTCCTATGAAAGACAGTTCTCATTGTTTCCTCATGCTCTGACTAAGGTCCATGAATAAAGAAATGATCTGGTAGGAGATCAGAGGAGCCATTTACTAGTTACCTTGAGGGGGGAATTGTAAGATCCTCAGAGACAAAGCTGCCTGATGTGGGCGGAGTCCTGGTTTAGGGGAACCAATCTGCTCATGTCTAGTAATAATCTTTGTATTTCTATTTTAGTAGATGGACGGGAGATGAGGAAAACCTCAGAGGATTGTCTCACTTTGTCTCCAGACTGTAAAGTAGAAGATGAGGACATCACACAGTATAGTCCAGGAGAAAACCCGACTACCTCAAATGTCCATCCGGCACCACACAGTGTAGATGGACCATTGTATTCCTCTTATCCTGAGGAACCTCAGACTGTGCGGGACGGTGCCGGACCATCGTATTCCTCTTATCCTGAGGAACCTCAGACTGTGGGGGACGGTGCCGGACCATTGTATTTCTCTTATCCTGAGGAACCTCAGACTGTGGGGGACGGTGCCGGACCATCGTATTCCTCTTATGCTGAGGAACCTCAGACTGTGAGGGACGGTGCCGGACCATCGTATTCCTCTTATCCTGAGGAACCTCAGACTGTGCGGGACGGTGCCGGACCATCGTATTCCTCTTATCCTGAGGAACCTCAGACTGTGCGGGACGGTGCCGGACCATCGTATTCCTCTTATCCTGGGGAACCTCAGACTGTGCGGGACGGTGCCGGACCATCGTATTCCTCTTATCCTGAGGAACCTCAGACTGTGCGGGACGGTGCCGGACCATCGTATTCCTCTTATCCTGAGGAACCTCAGACTGTGCGGGACGGTGCCGTCCTTCCAACAGATAAGAGGTTTCCCTGTACTGAGTGCGGAAAGAGGTTCCATTTCAAATCCAATCTTAATATGCATAAAAGATCTCACACAGGGAAGAAGCCATATTCCTGTCCTCAGTGCAGGAAATGTTTTTCAGATAAGTCCAGTCTTTCCACACATCAGAGATCTCACACGGGGGAGAAGCCATATTCCTGTCCTGAGTGCGGGAAATATTTTATATACAAATCAGTCTTGGTCAAACATCGGAGATCTCACACGGGGGAAATGTCGTATTCCTGTCCTGAGTGCGGGAAATATTTTATATACAAATCAGTCTTGGTCAGACATCAGAGATCTCACACAGGGGAAAAGCCGTATTCCTGTCCTGAGTGCGGGAAATGTTTTTCACAGCAATGCAATCTTAACCAACATCAGAGATCTCACACAGGGAAGTAGCCCCTTTCCTCTCCTGAGTGAGGGAATTGCTTTTTACTAAAGTCCTGTCTTCCTGTCCATCAGGGATCCCACACAACCCTTGAGGTGTATTAGTGAGTGTGGGAAATGTCTTGTATATGAATGTTGCTGGACATCACAGCTCTCATATGGGGAAGAAGCACACCCTGATATACACCTCAGATATACTCCATGGCTGATCTTCATCATGTAAGAAACACTTCATAAGGAGATCAGAGATCACCAAAGACATGGATGAAGTGTTGTACCGTGTTGGCCATTGATAGCAGGAGAAAAATAAAAATGGAGACATTACCTCTCATTGGCTGAGTACATTTTGTGGTGGAAGATTTCACAAACACTTAGAGGTCGGTTTTAACCACTTTGCACCCACACTATAGAGAAAGTACGGCTATAGGGCGGTTGCTTAATTCTAAGTGGCCGTTAATTAACGGCCTCTTAGAATCGCGCTGAGGCGCGCACACGGGAACATCCGTGACCGCCGAGTCCAGAGGACCCGGCGCATCATGCATCACGGTAAATCGCCGCTGATAGCGGCGGTTTACCATGTGATCGCTCCGTCCAATGACGGAGCGATCACTTGTAAACAAAGCGGCGTCATGTGCTGATGCCTGTTCCTCCCCCTCTCTCTGTACCGATCGGTACAGTGTAAGAGGGGAGGGAGCGGATGGCAGCGGCAGTGCTGCGCGCTGGATCTGTGACAAATGTAGTCACAGATCCGTCCATCCATCCCTGCTGCAATACTGGGCAATACTCAGCTGAGCATACTCTGCAATACTCTGGGCATACTCGGCAATACTCTGGGCATACTCCGCAATACTCTGGGCATACTCTGCAATACTCTGGGCATACTCTGCAATACTCTGGGAATACTCGGCAATACTCTGGGCATACTCTGCAATACTCTGGGCATACTCTGCAATACTCTGGGCATACTCGGCAATACTCTGGGCATACTCTGCAATACTCTGGGCATACTCTGCAATACTCTGGGCATACTCGGCAATACTCTGGGCATACTCTGCAATACTCTGGGCATACTCTGCAATACTCTGGGCATATCCGCAATACTCTGGGCATACTCCGCAATACTCTGGGCATACTCCGCAATACTCTGGGCATACTCCGCAATACTCTGGGCATACTCCGCAATACTCTGGGCATACTCTGCAATACTCTGGGCATACTCTGCAATACTCTGGGCATACTCTGCAATACTCTGGGCATACTCCGCAATACTCTGGGCATACTCCGCAATACTCTGGGCATACTCTGCAATACTCCGCAATACTCTGGGCATACTCGGCAATACTCTGGGCATACTCGGCAATACTCTGGGCATACTCCGCAATACTCTGGGCATACTCCGCAATACTCTGGCAATACTCTGCAATACTCTGGGCATACTCCGCAATACTCTGGGCATACTCCGCAATACTCTGGGCATACTCTGCAATACTCTGGGCATACAGCGCCCCTGTCCCCGTGAGCTTGCATGCAGAAGCGAACGCATACGCAAGTCCCGCCCACATATAAAAACGGTGTTCAAACCACACATGTGAGGTATCTTTATATAATGTTTTGGGGTTCTATATAATTTTCTACCAAATAAATGATGATTTTTACATGTAGGAGAGAAATGTCAGCATTGGCCTGGGTGCTCCCTGCATGTTGGGCCTCTATGTGGCCACACTGTGTAAAAGTCTCACACATGTGGTATTGCCATACTCGGGAGGAATAGCAGAATGTGTTTTGGGGTGTAATTTGTGGTATGCATATGCTGTGTGTGAGAAATAACCTAATAATATGAAAATTTGATGAAAAAATAAATAAATCTTGATTTTGCAAAGAATTGTGGGAAAAAATGACAACTTTAAAAAACTCACAATGCCTCTTTCTAAATACCTTGGAATGTCTTCTTTCAAAAAGGGGTCATTTGGGGGGTACTTCTACTTTTCTGGCATGTTAGGGTCTCAAGAAATGAGAGAAGCTGTCAGTACTTCAGGTGTGATGAAATTCATCAATTTTCAGTAATTGGTACCATAGCTTGTAGACCCCATAACTTTCACCCAGACTAAATAATATCCAACATTTTTTTTTTTTTTTTTTACCAAAGATATGTAGCAGTATACATTTTAGGCCAAATTTATGAAGAAAAATTACTTTTTTGCAAAATTTTATAATAGAAATGAAGAAAAATTATTATTTTTTGCAAAATGTTGTTCTTTTTTCATTTATAGCAAAAAAAAATAAAACCGCAGAGGTGATCAAATAGCACCAAATGAAAGCTCTATTTGTGGGAAAAAAAGGACAAACATTTCATTTGGTTACAGTGTTGTATGACTGAGTTATTGTCATTCAAAATGTGAGAGCACCAAAAGCTAAAAATTGGTCTGGTTATTAAGGGTGTTTAAGTGCCCAGTGGTCAAGTGGTTAATAAACAGACACTTAACCTCTCCACGTTCTAGCAGCGTGCCGACCGGGGCTCCGCTCCCCTCCCCTCCCCGGCCGGCGTCTTCATTTGGACTGTGGGCACCCAGCCGTGACTGCCTTCGGCTTCACAGCCGGGCACCCACTGTGCATGCGCGAGCCGCACTGCACACGCGGCGTGGCCCGCCGCTAATTGCCACAAGCGATCGTCTAGGACCTGTCAGTGTCCTAGACGATCGCCAAAGGGAGGGGCTGCAGTAAGGCGATTAAGCCTAATCGCCTTACCAGCCCCTCGGCGGAAGTGGGACAGGAAGTCCCACTCCTACTGAAGCCCCCACTCCCCCCCCCCCCAAAAAAAATTACATGTCAAATGTGGCATGTAAGGGGGAGGGGAGGGGATTAAGCGGAAGTTCCATTTTTGGGTGGAACTCCACTTTAATCTTTTACGAAAGGCCATAATAGAAGGGAGTGACCAAATGGGAGCAGGGAAACTATTTCATAGAGCCGTAGCTCTCACAGAGAAGCGTCTGCCCCCAAAGGTAAGCAAACGGGCAGACCGGCTGTTAGTGATCTGAGTGCTTGTGCAGGGGCATATCGTGTTATCAAGGAATTCAGATATTGCGGGCCCATCCCATGATAAGCACGATAGGCGAGACAAAGAGCCTTAAACTCAACGCGATCTACCACAGTGAGCCAGTGCAGTGATCGTAGGGTAGGAGTAATGTGCTCCCGCCTGTTTAGGCCGGAGATTAGTCTGGCGGTCTGGTTCTGGATGAGCTGGATTATCTTCAGCCACTTTAGAGGCATACCCAGATACACAATGTTGTTAAAGTCAATCCGGGAGTTGACAAGAGATTGGAGAAGGTCAGAGACTGTGGACATGATACAGGAGGTGGTTAGAGACTTAGGACGTGATACAAGAGATGTTTGGAGGCATGACATGATACAAGAGATGGTTAGAGACTGTGGACATGATACAGGAGGTGGTTAGAGACTTAGGACATGATACAAAAGATGATTGGAGACTAAGGACATAATACAGGAGATGGTCAGAGACTGAGGACATGATACAGGAGATGGTCAGAGACCGAGGACATGATACAGGAGATGGTCAGAGACCGAGGACATGATACAGGAGATGGTCAGAGACCGAGGACATGATACAGGAGATGGTCAGAGACTGAGGACATGATACAGGAGATAATTAGAGACCGAGGACATGATACAAGAGATGGTTAAAGACTGCTGAGAAGATAGGAATATATACCTATGTCTATATCTGCATATCCCTGTATATTCATGTATTGATATATCTTCTCAATGTAGAGTTCCCCTAGTATGAAGATGTTTTTTTTAATGTTTCAATGATTCAATGTTTTTGAATTCTTTTTGTTTTGCACCTTGTTGCCTTGTTTTTCCCCTGGTTCCCATGAACTGGTCAGTCAATATTTTTATATGAATTCTCGGAAAATATTGTTTTGTTGGAATGTGCCTTCACTTATAATTGCTTGATAAACATTCCCACCATGTAATCTATTTTTTGTTGTCGCTTGTTGTAAAAACAACACCTCACTTGACGCCTTAGTTAGGTCACGATGGCCAGGTGTGAAGTTATCAAAATAATAAATAATGACATGTATACGTGTATTGTGAAAGAGTGTGTAATCTTGCTTATGCCCTCCATAGACTTTCATGTTAGCCTTTTTCTATAAAAGCCTGTAACATTGTGTAAACTATATCACTCTCCTTATGAAAGGAGTGATCCTCTGTACTACAGTGTATTCTGAAGTAAACATACATCTAAGACGAATGCAACTTGTCTGTCGTTGATGTCTTACGTTAAGAGACTAACTTATCAGTTGGTGACCCCGAATCGTGTCTTCTTGATCGCGGCTCCTTCTCCGGCTGTCGGACCGTCGCAGGAAGGACAGCTACACAGAGGCCTCAGGTGAGAAACCTTTTTTCTCATATAAAAACTGTCTTTTCTGTGCGGTTCCGAGGTGCCGGATGGGGAGTGCGCTCACAGAAGGTAACGCGTTTTTCTTTTGAAAACTTTTAAATGCATTCAGTCTATGTATGGTTACTTAGAATGAAATATGGTACCATTTAAAAATGTGCATGCTAAATGAATTAACATACGTATGTAACTTTTCTTCTTGCCCCCGGGAATGACAATGTATATATAGACAATTTTTGTGTTACAAGGGATGAATAAATGCAGGTACCACAATTTTCTATGAGAGTATAGAAGTTGATGGATGTTTGTATGAATGGGTTTTGAACGTTTGTGGTCCTAAGGCGGATAGGTTTGCCTTTAGCGGATAGCCACAAACGGGTGATTGACCTGCTGTATGTTCTTTGGATTAGGGAGCCTAGTCAGGGACTAGCCTTTTTCCACTCAGCAAGGAGACGTCCTTCTGAGCATAGAACGAGATAGACATTATGAAGTACTGAAATAGGCTGCTGGTACACAGCCGTGGTGATAGAATTAGGAGCTCAACATCCCGGAGTTCCAAAAGATATTGTCATTTCTCGAGGGGTAAAAGGAAAATCATGGGGAATGTATTTGACAAAAATGTTTTGCCTGTTATGCATAGCCTTGGGCTGACTAAATATAGAGCCAAAAGGTTATTGGAGATAGCAAAAGCTACAGGGTTAAGTGTTGCTAAATTAACTCTGAGTGCCCCAATCATCAAAATGATGGTAAGTGGGGACCCGGATGCCCTTAAACATCATGTTAGTGGTGTAATATTACTAAAAAGGAGTACAAAGATGATCCTAAGAAATGGTGGCCACCAGAAAGGGCTCTCTTAGTACTCCTAATATTGATGCATTATTCAATTTGCTTTTTAAAATGTCTGACTGTGGGGGGATTGAGTGTTTGGTAGCTTGGGAAGAGGCATCTAGAAAGAACATTAAACCCCCGCCTTATAAAATATGTTCAGAAAAAGCTGTCCTTCCCTTTGATGATAAGGAGCTGCCCAACACCTGGGCTTCCCCTTATGGTCTAATCAGAAGGGAACTAGCTCTAGCATCAGCCCCGTGCTTGGAGCTAGCTCCTGCTGTAAGTAGGGAGCGGGCTGAAGCTCGATGGGGAGGGGATGAGATTATCACTCTGCCCAGCACAGTTGCGCATAGACAACTCACTGATCTATTAGATAGATCAGTGATAGAAAGAGGGATGGAGCGGAGACGTAGCATAGGTATGCCCCCTGATATCAGAGTGCTTCTGAGACCAGGGGCGAAGTTGTCATATGACCCGCAAGGGAAAGCTTGGCAGTATGTAGACCCAACTGAAACGGAACCCGCAAAATTTATGCGGGTACCGGAACTGGATGGGTTATACCTTGAAGGGACAGAAGAGTCAGGTATAAGATCAGTTTTAGCACCCCCATCTACTTCGATTATTACAAGGCAGAAAGCGAAAGAACAAGGGATTAAAATGATAGATGCCTTTCATACCCCAGAGATTAAACAAAGGAGAAGACAATATATTAAGTCTGCTCTAAATAGTATTTCACCCGGCAGCCCCATAACCCAGCTGCCTCTGAGAGAAGTAGCACTGCCGGGTGAAATGGAAGATGATGTGTATGTCCCAAAGATAGCGAAAATCTATGTCCCATGGAAACCTAATGAAATAAGGGCTATAGTCAGTGAACTACCCGATATTGAGAAATGTCCTAAGAAATGGTTAAAAAGACTGATGTGGATGGAAAAGACGCAGCAAGCTAATTATATAGATATGTATATCCTTATTGATTGCGCAGTACCTGAGAAGTATGTGGATGCATGGAATGCATTTGCTAAAACTAAAGGCATAACAGAACGGGGAATAGTGAAAGATGAAAATGTTGACCCAAGAGAATATGAAGAGAATTCTGTTCGCCTAAATGAGTTGTTAAGATTGTGGGTTACAGCTACTTTTGATAAAGGACAGGATATGCGAGTGTTGATGGATGTGATACAGAAAAAAGGTGAAGATGTGTTAGATTATTGGAACAGGTTTAAAGATGCTATACAGAAGCATACTGATTGGATTGCAGATGATGATGTTGACATGAAACGCCCAGAGGTAGTAAATGTGTTGGTGGGGGGATTGTTGCCAGAGATAAGAGAGGAAATAGAGTTGCGTACTATAGGTTGGAGGAAAAAGGCTGCTCCAGAATTGATTGAGATAGCGCAAGTAGCATATGATGTTTTGCAGAAAAGGAAAGATAAGCTAGAAAAGAAAGAGAAAACTAAAATTATGAACATGCAAACCCCAGAGGTCAAAGAAAAGATTTCTGAGACCAAAGGAGTACCAGTGTCCACAGTACAAGTGACACCGCAGGGAGTGTCAGTGGCGGCACCTCCCTACCCTCCCTCGGGAATAGTGTACATTTCCAATTATGGGACACCCCAGAATAAGCGCAATGCTTGGAAACAGAATGGGGATCAGCATAGGGCCCCTAGTGTTCAGCCAAGATATCAACAGGTTATTCCAGATCAGCCTAGGTTTCCTGCCCCTCAGCCAATGCAAGCCCGTCCACCCCCCACTTGCTTCAAGTGCGGCATGGGGGGCCATCTGGCAAGGGATTGTGGGAGACGCTAGGATGAGGTGGAATGTGGGGATAATACTGAAGATTTGTTAAATGTTTATGCTGCTCTGGCTGTATTTGAAGTTGAGTCTACTTGTGAACCAATGATCGAGGTAAATGTAAATGGTATCGCCCTCTCATGTCTCGTAAGATACGGGGGTGGCGAGGGGCCTTTTGAATGTTCATGACTCTAACCTGCCACTCTCCGGGGAAAGAGTCTCCCTGGTGGGTGTGAGTAATAATGTTATTACCGCAGGGGTTACTAAGAATTTACCAGTAACGATTGGTGAACATTCGACAGAGCATTCTTTTGTATTGTCTCCGCATTCCCCCTGTAATCTGTTAGGCCGGGATTTACTTTCAAAAATGGGAGTTACCATAGCCTTGTCCCCTACTAAAACTATTATTGATATACCAAACCAAATGAGTGAGGAAGCTGTGGATCTCCTCTTCATGCCTCTATTTACTACAGACATGGAGAGTGGGATTCCAGAGTTAGACAAGCAAAGGATTGATCCCTCGTTGTGGGTAACGGGAGCCAACAATCCTGGGCTCATGCAAGTTACACCGGTACGGTTGCAAAGGGACCCAACGCTGCCAGTACCTAGATTACCTCAATATCCCTTATCCCCAGATTCAGTTGGAGGAATCAGACCGGTCATAGAGGAGTTACTACAGGAGGGGGTCTTAACCCCTTGTAGAAGCCAAGCTAATACTCCCATTTACCCAGTACCAAAGCCAATTAAGCAGGGAGAAGACAGCTGCCGCAGGAGATTAGTACATGATCTCCGAGCGGTAAATAAGGTAATTATACCATCAGTACCAGTAGTACCAAATCCTTCAACAATTTTGGCCACTATACCTCCTACTGCTACACACTTTACTGTAATTGATCTTGCCTCAGCATTTTTCAATTGCAAATTCACAACGGAAGAATTGACCCCGACAGTTCAGGAAGCGTTCAAGCTAATAAAAAGTTCTTTGCTTACTGTACCTAGCTTGGGTTTGCCTGATTATAGCAAGGATTACTACTTGTTTTGCACAGAGGTCAACGGACATGCAAATGGTGTTTTGACACAGCATTTCTGTGCCCGCCATCGCCCGGTAGGGTACTATAACTACCCACTGGACAGTGTGGCAAGAGGCTTGCCAGGCTGCTTGAAGTCAGTAGCAGCGGCTGCCCTGCTGGTAGAAAAAACTACTGACATTGTGTTAGGTAACACTTTGTATTTGATGTGCCCTCATGACTTGGAGGCTATGTTGAATAGTGCCTACACAAAACATTTTTCTGTACAAAGGATAACTCATTACCACTTGGTCCTGTTATCCGCCTCAAACATCAATATCCAACGCTGTCAAACTTTAAATCCGGCCACATTTTTGCCAGAGGAAGACAGCGAGGATGTTGAGGAATATGAGTATTCTTCCCATGACAACTCAATTGAAGAGGTAACTAAACCCAGACCTGACTTGCGAGATGAAACCATCTCAGGCCTGCCTCCATGTGCAGACCTCTTTGTAGATGGGTCCTCTATCCGGAGGTCAGATGGTCTCACACTAGCTGCGTGTGCAGTGGTAAACGGTGAGGGCAACCTACTGTATGCTGACGTACTTGGGGATTCCAGGTCTGCACAGGCAGCGGAGCTCACTGCTCTCTGTGTTGCTTTGGAATTAGCTGAAGATGATACAGTAAATATATACAGTGATTCAGCATATGCTATAGGTGTTCTGCATAGCTTTGCTCAGCTATGGCAGGAGCGAGGGTACTTGACAGCAGCGGGGACAGCAATACAGCACAAAAGTCTTATCATTCGCTTGTTAGCCGCTGTTCAACTACCCCTGCAGATGGGGTAATTAAGTGTAAAGCCCATACAGGGTCTGATGACTGCGTTTCCACAGGAAACGCCTTGGCTGATAAATATGCAAAAGAAACTATCTGTTCTTATCAGCCGACTACTCAACTTTTACCTACTTTCCAAGTAATGGATCTCCAGGTAGACCCAGTTGTCCTTTCAGCACTACAGGAGAGTTCTCCCCACAGGGGCTCCTGGTCTAAAAAGGGAGCACTTCGTGGTGACGATTGCCTGTGGAGGATGAGGGATAAGTTGGTCGCTCCTCCGACTCTTTTTCCTTCTCTATTTGCTTTGAGCCATGGGCCTTGCCATGTCTCAACAGGAGGGATGTGTCGGGCAGTGACCAAACAATGGTGGGCACCTGGATTTCATGCATATGCTGCTAAACAAATTAATGAATGTGCAATATGTCAAATGCATAATGTCGGGAGACCAGTTCCCACTCCAACAAAGCATATTCCGCATACTGAGGAACCGTTTCAAATTGTGCAAATAGACTTCTCAGATATGCCTCCTTGTGGTCGTTTCAAGTATTTACTGGTGTGTGTGGATCAGTTTTCAGGTTGGGTAGAAGCATACCCAACGGTGAGGAATGATGCCATAACAGTTGTAAAGTGCCTTACGAGAGAGTTGATCCCCAGATTCGGGATAGGAGCTGTATTCTCATCAGATAGAGGTACCCACTTTGACAATAAACTTATGGCCAGGGTGGTAGATATTTTAGGGATAAAACAACAGCTACATACCCCCTATAGGCCACAAGCTAGTGGAATGGTGGAACGCACAAATCAAACCATCAAAAGATACTTAGCTAAGATAACAGCTAATGGGGAAAGCTCATGGGTGGAGGCCTTGCCAATAGCCCTAGCAACTATTGGGACCACCCCCAAAGAGAAACATGGGTTGTCGCCTTTTGACATTTTGTTCGGACGTCCACCTAAAAGACTTCCTGCCACATTGGTACATCCTGAAACAGTGACTCTAAGTAATGGTCAAGATGCTATGATTGAATATGTACGTAAATTGGCAAACGTGTTTTCTGATACCTTTTCCAGAGCCAAAGCAGGACAACCGGTGGACACAAGTGAAGCAACTTATGGACTAAACTCAGGAGATTGGGTGTATATCAAGAATCACACTCCTAGGACCACTCTGTCCCCTAAGTGGAAAGGACCTTTCCAGATCATTCTGGTATCCCCAACCACTGTAAAGTTGAAAGATTATAAATACTGGGTGCACGGTTCCCATTGTAAGAGAACAGTAGCTCCAAAAGATAGCCAGTGTGGCGCTGGCAAGAATTATTCTGTACCTTTGCCTTTTAGGTCTCCACTACTTACTCAGGCTCGCGCAAGAAGAGAACAGGATGAATCTTCTAGGACCTAAACCGGATGTGAAGCTCTGGTGTGTCATCCTCTGTGGAGGAGCATTGGTGTGGATCACTGTCATGACATACGAGTGGACACATCAGAAGGAGGCGGGTAAGATACATGAGACTGTTCTATTGAATGCCACTATAATGGAGAAGTTGTTGCAGCTCGGAACCATTTCTGCCCCTGACCAAAGAGCAAGAAGAGATACCTACAATGGCTACCATGACAAAATGGCTGAGCCATTCCATAACTCTTTTGTTTCACTTACAAGCTGCCAAAAGACTGAACATTACTAACTGTTGGATATGCACACATGCCCCTATTTCACATAAGACTATACCCTTGTTGGGCATACCCAGCACTTTGGCTGAAATAGAAGACAGTGCACATTTTGGTAATGTAAGCAAAAACATGATTGACAGAACTGTTTCACTTTTGCTTTATACAAATGCTCCGATGAGGACACCTGCGGTTTATATTAACTTTACCTGAACCTACTCACCTCCAAACCAGGAACAAGGATCCCAGAGCACCACTAAATCACTTGGAAACTCAAATTGTATGGACAAAGCTGACATTAGGTATTGGTTTGATGGTAAGGATGTTGTCTGGAGCACTGACCAATACAAAGAATTACATGAACACACACACCGTCAGCACTCCCGCCACCTGGTATATAAGTGATAATGAATTTAAGACCACACAGTTGAATAAGATCCCAATACACTTCATAAAAAGGGATCTAGTGCCCAGGAGGGGGGGGGGGGAAGGAGATAGTGACCCTAACCAGAATGAAAATTCCGAGATAGGTGAGGAAGACGACTCTAACGTAGAGCTAGCTCCCTTTCCTACCCCATTGTATCCAGGACCAAACACGGAAGATACTGATATTGAATCGCATGATAGAGAGATTAAGCCATTGTTTTCAATACCGTGGGTGAATAGATGCTGCATAAAGAAAGCTTTCAGTTTCATCATTGATTTAGCAGACCAGATTGACAATGTTACTGCTTTGTATGATCGAAGCTTTATAGCGATGGCCACAGAACTAAAAATGATAAAGAAAGAGGTCTTACAACACCGGCTGGTGCTGGATTACCTCACGGCTAGTCAAGGAGGAATATGCACCGTAGTTGGAACTGCGTGCTGCAACTATATCCGGAATGATACTAGGGCTGAAGATGCCATCATTTCGCATATAGAGAAAATACAGCAATTAAAGGTTAACTTTGACAAGGAACATACTGAAACCGCTTGGATCGATGGTAGCTGGGAAAGCTGGCTTTCCTGGATCAATCCACTCAACTGGTTTTCTGGTATTGGAGGATGGTTTTCTGGCATTCTGCATGGTATTCTTTATGTTGTCGGAATTATTGTACTTATAATCCTTATAATCAAATGTGCACCTATGTTATGTAAATGTTGCATTAAAATGACCACCCATGCTGGTAATGCATGCTGTGAAACCTGTATTAATGCTGGTTCTTTTGAGCCCTCAAGGTCCCGTGGTAAAACAGTTCATGATATGGTAACCCGGATCCCTGTGATTTTCGCCCGTGGGCCCCGAGGCTCTGCCATCTGACCCTGAAAACCCTGCGGGAGCCTAAGAGGCATGCACCAAAGAATTCAAAACACAGGAGGGACTGAGAAGATAGGAATATATACCTATGTCTATATCTGCATATCCCTGTATATTCATGTATTGATATATCTTCTCAATGTAGAGTTCCCCTAGTATGAAGATGTTTTTTTTTATGTTTCAATGATTCAATGTTTCTGAATTCTTTTTGTTTTGCACCTTGTTGCCTTGTTTTTCCCCTGGTTCCCATGAACTGGTCAGTCAATATTTTTATATGAATTCTCGGAAAATATTGTTTTGTTGGAATGTGCCTTCACTTATAATTGCTTGATAAACATTCCCACCATGTAATCTATTTTTTGTTGTCGCTTGTTGTAAAAACAACACCTCACTTGACGCCTTAGTTAGGTCACGATGGCCAGGTGTGAAGTTATCAAAATAATAAATAATGACATGTATACGTGTATTGTGAAAGAGTGTGTAATCTTGCTTATGCCCTCCATAGACTTTCATGTTAGCCTTTTTCTATAAAAGCCTGTAACATTGTGTAAACTATATCACTCTCCTTATGAAAAGGAGTGATCCTCTGTACTACAGTGTATTCTGAAGTAAACATACATCTAAGACGAATGCAACTTGCCTGTCGTTGATGTCTTACGTTAAGAGACTAACTTATCACTGCCCAGGGTACAGAGTGCAGTGGTCAGAACAGGCTTTCTCTGGGCCTTCTACTGACATTAATCATAGAGAAAAGTCTCTCCTGTACGGTTCTCTCCTTGACATACCGTAGAACGAAGCCGTATTGTTCTTTCAGTGTCATCATCCCGTGTTCTGTCCATTTCCACACCGACACCAACATCTCCTCCACCATCCCGCTGTATTTGTTGTCTCACCATGTTTCCAATGATGGAGATCCAGAGACTGACCGGAGTCTTCTTCTCCAAGTCACCAGACCACCTCTTCCTCTACTATTGGGGTTCTGGGCCTTTCTATGACTACTCAGGACCCTCAACCTCTTCTATAGGATTGTGAAGATTTATATCCTATTTACTAAGAAGATGTAGATGAGGGTCACATATAGTATAAGCAGCATCACCCTTCACTCTGCCACCAAGACCTAGTCTGGCAATGCCCAGAATGATACCAATTAGTCTCTGACCAATCTCACGGGTTGGATGGACTTTCTCCTTTTCATTATTTCCAGGTGACCATGAATTAGAGTTCCAATATCTCCCCCGTGTTCTGCAGACAGATATACATTTCCCGATGTCTTATGTTGTACGGATCCCTCATGTTCCCCCGATACGAGATCATACATTGGACTTGTTCAACTTTCCAACCAGGAGGGAATGGACTTGGCAAGATTCTCTCCCCATGTTGAGGGTATGTGGTTTGGTATGGTTCAGGAGGAGGCATGCTCACTCCCTACCCCCCACCCTTCCCTGGGCAGTCAGGCTGGTGGTGGGGGGTCCATACAGTTTTTTTTTAGTACTTTTATTAACCTTACATTCACCGGCCAACCAGCAAATCCCCAGCTGACTGCTGAATAAGCCTGGTGGGTGTACATCACTGGGTGTTAGGACACTTGTGGCAACCAATCGCCTAAACAAGCCAAATTAGGTTCAAACCCAGAGCTCATTTTAAGTGGTCGCTTTATTGGTCCATTACATTGGTGACCAATGGGAGAACGACCTCCTTATATCAGTGGTCAGTGTAGTGGTTCCTAACATTGGTGACCAATGGGAGAGGGACACCTTATATCAGTGGTCAGTGGAGAAGGACATTCTTACATCGTCATTGGAGGGAAGACTGCTCCCCCTTTCAGATCATTGATATTAGTTGATCAAGGAACCCCTAGAACCCTTTGGAGAAACCCTGGCTGAGAAAGTCTGGACTAGGCAGTAATATATTTCTCTCCCCCTTGGTGGGAGTGGAGATGACCCATCTATAAGGATATACAGTACCAGAGACGGCTCTAGGCTTTGTGAGGCCTCAGACAACACTTGGACATAAGGCCCCACTCACACCCATAATAGGAAAAATACTTCAAGTGATAAAATGTATAAATTTCATATATAAAGAGCCGTAAATCCTTTGAACTATGAATTCACAGTTTCTAGAATTTTCTCTCACCAATAAACCAATTTAATCAAAGATCATTAAATATCGATCAGATGGTCCTCTCTGGAATTCAGCTTGGTGGCTCCTATATTCTTCTCTCCACAGTCCACACACGTCTGACTCCTCCCGTGACCCCTGTCCTGGCAGCACTCCCACTCTTGACTCTTCTGTAGGCTCCCCCCAGAGACTGCAGACATGCCATTGATAAAAACAATGTGTTTTAATAATCAGGTTAATGTATATTGTTTGTTTGGGAATGTAACTTTATTATTTTATTAATATGTGGTGTATAATGTGTGCTGATTCGTGTTCAGCTTTTGTATTTTTCACTTCCTCACACTGTAATCCCGCTACATCACGTGAGATTACAGCGAGAGAAGCCGTTCTCAGGAGTTTCCAGCCGTTTGTAGATCGTACCCATGAGACGTTTCTCTGGGATGCAGTTCCTCTGATCTCCACAACATGGTGATCTCACTTCTACCATAGAGAGAAGAAGTCTCTATGGAAGGCAGGAAGTGATGTCAGGGACAGACAGGAAGTTCCGGGTGAGAGGTGAGGCGGGAGGAAGTAGTGAGGAGACAACTTTGGAATCGGTAGCAGAGGAGGTAACAAGATCTTATCTTCTATTTACACCCAGTAATCCTGTCATGTCCGTCCTCTTCCTCCATAGTCACTGTGACGTCTTTTATCTCCAGCAGATGATGATACACACATATATAGTGTGGAGACCTAGATTAACCCCTTCAGGGACAGAACATTCCCCCACTTACAGGGCCGGAACATTCTCTTAATTTCAGTTTATACTAACAGATTATACGATAATACGGGTTGGGGGTTTTAGTTAGAGGTGGACTTATGATACTTGTGTTTGATTTTATAATCTTTATGGAGGAGGAAATAACTATTCCTGATGTCTGTGAAGGTTCAACACAAGGGATATGTCTGGATGATGACTTTATCTTTGTAAGTATCAGGTGATGTCACTGTCTATTTCCCTATGTAGGAGGATTTAGAAGGACACAAGGATCTCTACAAGGACGTCATGATGGACAATCAGCCGCCCCTCACATCACCGGGTAAGAGGAGACTTTATTGTAAAGGAGAGAGCAGTACGGAGGCTCCACCTAGATCCCCCATCATCTGATAAACACATAGAAACAATGGATTCAGTCAGTGTGTGTGTTTCCTACAGATGGATCCAGTAATGGGAACCCACCAGAGAGATGTCCCCGTCCTCAGGATTCCCGGGATTCCACACAGGAAGGTCACACCATCCCCCACCATCATCAGGTAGATGAGGAACAATCACTGATTGTATCATTAGGATCTGTACATTATCTGCATTGTTACCATTGATGTCATTTTTATTCTATATTCAGAGTGGAGACCTGAGAGATCCTAAAGTTGAGGTTAAAGAAGAGATAAAGGAGGAGGATGATGAGGATGGGGTGATGGAGGAAGAACACACCATCCCCCACCATCATCAGGTAGATGAGGAACAATTATTGGTAGTTATGATTTATACACAGACATGTTTATTATAATGAATGTTTTATTATATATTCAGAGTGGAAACCTCTGGGATGATAATATTGATATTAAAGAAGAGTATAAAGAGGAGGATGAGGAGTATGGAGTGATGGAGGAGATTTCAGAAGGACACAAGGATATGATGGAGCCACCTAATACCAGGAACCACCCAGAGAGATGTCCCCATCCTCTGTATTCCCGGGATTCCACACAGGAAGGTCACACCATCCCTCCCTATTGCAAGGTCGGTGGGGCGGAGCACCTAGAACATGGACTGGTGGAAAAGATGTGTGGATTTTGTATGTAAGTTTATATCTCACAGATGATATTCTCTCTCATTCTCTTGGTTTAGAGTGGAGATCCAATCGATATAGAATTTGAGGTGAAATCAGAAGAAGAAGAGACGTATGTGAGGGATGATCAGCAGTCTATGGAGGAGGATGGAATAACGGGGACATTTATAGAGGAGGACACTCCTACAGAGATCAGCACAGGTGGGTCATTAACACTAAATACATTCCTCCACCCATATTGCTTACTGATTGGTCCAGAGTAGGGCAGGGACTCTGTAATCCCCTGGTCACTTTCCTGAGCTGTGTTCCCCGTCCTGTATTCCTATATTTCTCTCGGATAATCTTCCTTCTCTGTGCTGCAGACACAATTTATGTCTCTAGACTGGATTTATGGAGATTCTGGGGTTCAGCTGGCAGCAAAATGTTGATTTTCCCTATAGGGTTTGCTTGACCTAGACACCTGGGGTATGTACCTTGGGTCTTCTGCCCCATGCCCGGCTCTAGTGAGATCTCTGATGGAACAATTCTCCTGGGTTACTTGCTCTGTTTTTTTCTGGCTGTGCCGGGTGGAGGGATATGTCTGTATAGTCTCAGACCCAAGTCACTTGAGTGCAGTGTCAGGAGATGGGAGGCAGCGGTGTGGGATCTCTGCAACTTGTCTCCAGTAATCATTTCACCTGCCACTGATTACTGAATACCAATATCATGAGTCCTGACCCCTGCACTATATACTCTATGTTGTACATTACATACTCCTGACCCCTGCACTATATACTCTGTGTTGTACATTACATACTACTGACCCCTGCACTATATACTCTATGTTGTACATTACATACTCTTTATTGTCCAGGAACAAGAACGGTTGGAGAGCCGGTTTAGGGTCAGGACACATTTGAGTAGATGCAATGACAATTGGCAGGCTCCGAGACTTCTATAGGTAGACTGCTATACAGTGGAAGGCCTCCAGCTGGACACCACTTCTGTATAGATAGGACCGCTGTCTCCTATGGTAACAGATCTTGTTACAGTCACTAACGGTAGTTCCACATAACTCTTGGTAACACAGAATAGTTCTCTTCTTCTCACACCGTCTCTCACTGCAGATCTTCTCTCCCTGAGCTCCCGGTCTCTCATTAGTAGGGATGAGCTTTATTTTCAAGTCAAACATGAGTTCCACTCTAACATTGGCTGTTCGTCCGTTCATCGAAAAACTAACATTATGGGGCGTTCGCGCCAAATTTGAGCATTGTGTCACACCCCATAATGCACTGCGAGAGCGCAGTGCATTGCTGTATGATGATTGACCAAAGCATGCTCTATGACCCGCATACTTTGGCCAATCCCAGCGCCGTCAGCAAAGAGAGACATAATTGGCCAATGGCAGGGTGCCTTTGCACTGCAACTGCTGCCTTTTCAGCTGGTACACTCTGCCCCCTTTTGTGAATTTGTGGAATGTGCGGTACCTCAGTGGCAGGTTCACAAATGCCATTTCTTTTCACGGAAGACCATTCCGGTACTCTACCACCATGTGGAAGGCAATGTCTTTGCCTTGTTGGACAGGGTGGTCATCAGTAAGGTGCATATTACCGCTGACTCATGGTCCAACAGGCATGGACAGCGACGTTGCCTTTCTTTCACGTTGCACTGGGTAACTCTGCTGGCAGCTGGGAAGGATGCAGGACAGGGTGCAGTATTGTTGGAGCTTGTTCTGCCACCGCACCTCCAAAATGCTACTGGTGGCTCTCTCCTCCACCCCCTCCTCTTCTTCCTCTATGGCCTCTTCCTCTGCAGATTTGTCCTCCTGAACCAGCGATGCTCCATAGATGTTCAAGGGGCTACACAAGCACTCAGGCAAAAATGCCATGCGGTGCTTCAGTTGGTCTGCTTAGGGGACAGGGGCCACACTAGGGCAGAGATTCTGTTAGCTCTGCAGGGGCAGGCTCAGAGGTGGTTGACGCCACGCCAGCTTCAGCCAGGAATGGTTGTAGGCACCAACCTCCTCTCCGCCCTCCGTCATGGACACTTTGACCCATTTTCCCTGTTTTCAGGAACTTTCCCAGAACTTATCCACCCTTCGCAGAGGATGAAACATCTTTGGGAGGCCTTGCAGAAAGGTTTGTGCAATGCATTTCCAGAGCCTGGGAGGTTACAATTTCCTGGTGCTGGACAACGTGTTGTTGAGGCTTCATTCAGTCACAGAAAGAGTGGTGGAGAAGGTGGCCGTCTGACCGATGCCCTCAGACAATTCTTCAGTCCGCAGCCCCAAGGTCTGATCGGTTCCAGCAACCGTCTCCAGCGTCTGAATTACATGGTGCAGGAATATCTAGGGGCAAGATCAGACTTGGAGACCTTTCCAACAGAAAATCCTCTGGGTTACTGGCTCTTGAGGATGGACCACTGGCCAGAGCTTGCACAATATGCAATTGAGCTCCTGGCCTGTCCTGCATCCAGCATTTTTCTGAACGCACATTCAGTGCTGCTGGAGGCTTTGTAACCGATCACAGAGTGCGCCTGTCCACAGACTCTATTGATCGGCTCACCTTCATAGAAATGAATCAGTCTTGGATCACCAGCTACCAAACACCTGATGCTGATGTAACCAATAGATTTTTCTATGGATGTGGGATCCCTTGAAGACTGCCTATGCTGAGTGACTATCCTATTATGCTGAGTGACTAACCTATTCCTCCTCAATGTTCATGTTGATGGCTTATAACAATATTTTTGTTTCAGGGCACTACCACCACGGCCTAAGGCCCAATTTTTCTGCCCCTGTTTACATGCCCCTGGTAATTAGAATTATTTCACAGCAGGGCCCGTTCCTGCACCCACCAAGAGTAACGGTGAGGGCTTACAGTGTTCTGGTACCACCAACACCTCAGGCACAATTTCCCTACTTTCATATATCCGACTTACAAACAGAGGGAGACACCAGGAAGTGAGAGGAAATCTCCCCCTCGGAAGGGAAATTCTCTCCTGTAAGAGTTAATATGGGAAAAAGGTGTCTCCTCTCCACTGATGCTTTATCACCAATCCTTGTTTCCCTAATAACCCCAATTTTTTTAAATCCAATTGTCATTGGGACAGAAAGTGAGGTGACATCTTCTGAACATGGGGCACAGACAGCAAAACAAATGTTCCAGGGGTGATAACCCTTCCCTATGTTTTCCAAAAAGCTTCAAATTGGATTTTTTGGGCTGGAGCTACACTTACAAAATGTACTAGTTCCAAATTACAAACAGATTCAACTTAAGAACAAACCTCCATTCCCTGTCTTGTTTGTAACCCGGGGATCGCCTGTATACTGCTGTTCAGAGTATATAGAGCCTGCGGGCACTTTCGATTTTTCATGTTCGGGCCCCATAAACTTTAACGGTGTTCGAATGTACGCACAAACTTTCGGTTCATTGGCTTGTTCTGCCAGGAACCGAACACGGAGGTGTTAGGCTCGTCCCTACTCACTGGACTTCCAGATTCAGTGGCCACTGACTCTCCTGAGCTCTTCTACAGCTAACCCGCTGTATATTCCTCAAGTTTCATCCTCACTATCCTGCTGGGCCCCTGGTTTGGCACTTACTGATGCTCCTCAAGTGTCACCCCCGCTATCCTGCTGGGCCCCTGGCTTGGCACCTACTGAAGCTTCCCCGCTTCTTCACTGTCCCAGGCTGGTGAGAAGATTGCTCTGGTACTGGCTCCAGCTTACTAACTGTAGTCTCCAGTAACAAGGTGGATGGTCCCTTAGTGGCAACAGCTTCCCCTCCACCTCCCACCACAGCTGGTTCCCCGTTCGGCTGAATCTTTACTCTCGGTTGGAATCCAATCCTGCAGTGCCAACCCTGCGCTGCTTTTCTTGCTCCTGGATATGCCTCGGGCTTCCGGCCTAAGATCCCGGGCGACATGACACACGTCCACCTAGACAGCCGTCCAGGTGGCAGAGAATCCCAATCACCTGATTCCACCCAAATAAATAGGCTCTCCCAGCAGGCCAAGGGACCAAAGAAACCCCTGCAAATTGGCTGAGACACACCATCCATTCATAATCCGACCTTGCTACACCCTTGTCTATCTACTGCCACCTAGTGACAGAAGAGAAAAGATGCAGCCATCCAAAGTTAGAGAGGAATCAGTAGATGTCCTAACAATAAGCAAGGATAACTACCACCTGGTGAACTTTATTAGTCACCCTTCCTAAACACCAGGGTGCTACATGTTCATTACATACTCCTGACCCCTGCACTATATACTCTGTTGTACATTACATACTCCTGACCCCTGCACTATATACTCTATGTTGTACATACATACTCCTGACCCTCGTCCTATAATCCCCTCATCACTGTCACTCCTATAAAAGACAGTTCTCATTGTTTCCTCACTCTGACTAAGGTCCATGAATAAAGAAATGATCTTATAGGAGATCAGAGGACCAATTTACTAGTTACCTTGAGGGGGGAATTGTAAGATCCTCAGAGACAAAGCTGCCTGATGTGGGCGGAGTCCTGGTTTAGGGGAACCAATCGGCTCATGTCTAGTAATAATCTTTGTATTTCTATTTTAGTAGATGGACGGGAGATGAGGAAAACCTCAGAGGATTGTCTCACTTTGTCTCCAGACTGTAAAGTAGAAGATAAGGACATCACACAGTATAGTCCAGGAGAAAACCCGACTACCTCAAATGTCCATCCGGCACCACACAGTGTAGATGGACCATCATATTCCTCTTATCCTGAGGAACCTCAGACTGTGCGGGACGGTGCCAGGCCATCGTATTCCTCTTATCCTGAGGAACCTCAGACTGTGCGGGATGGTGCCGGACCATCGTATTCCTCTTATCCTGAGGAACCTCAGACTGTGCGGGACGGTGCCGGACCATCGTATTCCTCTTATCCTGAGGAACCTCAGACTGTGCGGGATGGTGCCGGACCATCGTATTCCTCTTATCCTGAGGAACCTCAGACTGTGCGGGACGGTGCCGGACCATCGTATTCCTCTTATCCTGAGAAACCTCAGACTGTGCGGGATGGTGCCGGACCATCGTATTCCTCTTATCCTGAGGAACCTCAGACTGTGCGGGATGGTGCCGGACCATCGTATTCCTCTTATCCTGAGGAACCTCAGACTGTGCGGGACGGTGCCGGACCATCGTATTCCTCTTATCCTGAGGAACCTCAGACTGTGCGAGATGGTGCCGGACCATCGTATTCCTCTTATCCTGAGGAACCTCAGACTGTGCGGGACGGTGCCCAACCATCGTATTCCTCTTATCCTGAGGAACCTCAGACTGTGCGGGACGGTGCTGTCCTTCCAACAGATAAGTTTTTCTGTGATGAGTGCGGGAAGTGTTTCAGTTTCAAAAGCAATCTTAATAAGCATAAAAAATCTCACGCAAGTGGCAAACCGTATTCCTGTTTGGAGTGCAGAAAATGTTTTTCACAGCAGTCCCATCTTTCCATACATCAGAGATCACACACAGGGGAGAAGCCTTTTTCCTGTTCGGAGTGCGGGAAATGTTTTTCAGCGAAGTACAATCTTTCCACACATCAGAGATCTCACACGAGGGAGAAGCCGTATTCCTGTACTGAGTGTGGGAAATGTTTTTCGCAGCCGCCCAATCTTTACAAACACCAGAGATCTCACACGGGGGAGAAGCCTTTTTCCTGTTCTGTGTGCGGGAAATGTTTTTCAGCGAAGTCCAGTCTTTCCACACATCAGAAATCTCACACGGGGGAGAAGCCTTTTTTCTGTTCTGTGTGTGGGAAATGTTTTGCATACAAGAACAATCTTTCCACACATCAGAGATCTCACACGGGGGAGAAGCCTTTTTCCTGTTCTGTGTGCGGGAAATGTTTTTCAGTGAAGTCCAGTCTTTCCACACATCAGAGATCTCACACGGGGGAGAAGCCTTTTTCCTGTTCGGAGTGCGGGAAATGTTTTTCAGAGAAGTCCAATCTTTCCATACATCAGAGATCACACACGGGGGAGAAGCCGTATTCCTGTACTGAGTGCGGGAAATATTTTTCGCAGCCGTCCAATCTTTACAAACACCAGAGATCTCACACGGGGGAGAAGCCTTTTACCTGTTCTGAGTGCGGGAAATGTTTTTCAGACAAGTCCAATTTTTCCATACATCAGAGATCTCACACGGGGGAAAAGCCGTATTCCTGTACTGAGTGCGGGAAATGTTTTTCGCAGCCGTCCAATCTTTACAAACACCAGAGATCTCATACGGGGGAGAAGCCTTTTTCCTGTTCTGTGTGCGGGAAATGTTTTTCAGTGAAGTCCAGTCTTTCCAGACATCAGAGATCTCACACGGGGGAGAAGCCGTATTCCTTTCCTGAGTGAGGGAATTGTTCCTCACTGAAGTCCTGTCTTCCTGTACATCAGGGGTCCCACACAACCCTCGAGGTGTATTAGTGAGTGCGGGAAATGTCTTGTCTGTGAATGTTGCTGGATATGTGGGGAAGAAGCACACCCTGATATACACCTCAGATATACTCCATGGCTGATCTTCATCATGTAAGAAACACTTCATAAGGAGATCAGAGATCACCAAAGACATGGATGAAGTGTTATACTGTGTTGGCCATTGATAGCAGTATAATAAAAAAAATGTAGTCCTTCCCTCTCATTGGCTGAGTACATTTTGTGGTGGAAGATTTCACAGACATTTAGGGATCTATTATAAAACAAATTGTAGAATGAATGTGACACGCGTTCCTCCAATCATGACAAATATTGGATCATCGGCTCCATCTAGTGCCAAAAATCTGCCCCTGTGGTTTTAATACCGACCATTGACATAAAACAGAAAATACCACATTTGGCCATTAGATGGCGCTAAGTACCATAGAAATGATCTCCATCTAGTGGCCAAATGCAATAATTCCCATTGTAAATGAATGGAAACCGTTCGACCAGCACAGCAAATCTCCTAATAACATTCATCTTTCCCCCATTCACACAGAAGGAATGTACATGGACTTTCCCCGGGGGAATTGCTATGCACATATTTTATGAATAGACCCCTAAATGTCAGGAGACGTTTATATAAAGATGGGGAAGTATGGAGCAGATAAATGAATAGACCTCCTAGCAATGTTATTACCAGGCTGCAGCTAGGGGGAGCTCTAATGTGTGAGCACAGCAGAGTGATCCCATCTAGCTCACATTAACCCTTTCACTGTCAGATGTTTTTGCCCATTTTGGGCCTGAAGATTAGATAAAACCCCCAAACATATATTATCTGATAGCAGAGGCCCTGGAGAATAAAATGGTGGTGATTGTTAAGGTGTTCCTCGTACACAAATGTCCCCTTAATATCCGGGTTTATTTTCTCCCTTTCCCCCATTTTCTATGGTGTGATCTTTTCTACAACACTTTGTTATAATAATGTAACACATTGTGTATTGTATTGTACGACTCCGCCTCCACATTCCAGACAAGTCAATTTCCTGACCAATCCCATTTCTACCTTTTTACTATTTCCTGATTCTATGACTGTAATCTGTTTAAAAGTAAAATTATAATAAAAAAATGTATTGAAGAGAAAAAAAAGTTGTGTGTGTCGGTGGTGTAAGGCTTGCTAGAGATCCCCCATAATATCAATGCATTGTAAGGCTTGCTAGAGTTCCCCCATAATATCAATGCATTGTAAGGCTTGCTAGAGTTCCCCCATAATATCAATGCATTGTAAGGCTTGCTAGAGATCCCCCATAATATCAATGCATTGTAAGGCTTGCTAGAGATCCCCCATAATATCAATGCATTGTAAGGCTTGCTAGAGATCCCCCATAATATCAATGCATTGTAAGGCTTGCTAGAGTTCCCCCATAATATCAATGCATTGTAAGGCTTGCTAGAGTTCCCCCATAATATCAATGCATTGTAAGGCTTGCTAGAGTTCCCCCATAATATCAATGCATTGTAAGGCTAGAGTTCCCCCATAATATCAATGCATTGTAAGGCTTGCTAGAGTTCCCCCATAATATCAATGCTTGTAGAGATGTATCCTATAACCCAGAACCGTTGGGATTAATTACACAGAAGCTAGAAACAGCCTTGCAATATGTTATTATGTACCTGCAATAGAACAAATACATCTTGCATAACAAGATAGGGCATGCGGTAGAACAAGTCTTAGCTGGTTACACGCTCAGGAATGTTGTATAATTGTGACGTACTGTATTACTTGTATAAACTGATATCGAACTGAGGATGAAATGAGACTGCACCTTCAGCCGAAGGCGAAAACTCCTTTCCTCCCCAAGAAACACCTCACAATAAGTGCTGAGAGGAGATATATTACCCTTTTTTTCTTTCACTTAAAAGAAAAACCACTTTAGCTGAAAAGAAAAATATATACAAGAATGTCTTTCTGCAGTGGTAGAAATGATGCAGAACACTGCCCCTAGAGGCCAGTGCCCTGCTACTACCAGCCCAAGCAGTCCACACTCAAATCAGAGTGAATAAACAGGAGAAATAACTTTTCTTCTTTCTTTTCCTTGCTGATGATGAAGCCCTTTGGAACCCTAATCTTCCTAACTACATCCCCCCAAAGTTCAGCACATTTGGCCTAAACGCGGATCCGGTAAGGATGAAACAACAAACTGAAAAGGGCGATTGTTCCATTCGACTTCTTCAAAGCAGCAGCAAATATTGCAGGCACTTGAGCCTACAGGTAAAACCTTGGATCCGGTAGAGTGATAATGTCCCCTTGGTCATTCACTGAGGTAATTGAATAGACCTGATCAATTTTTCCGGAACTCTTCAGGACCACTCTATCGTGATAAATGTACCGGCCAGGGATCCAATCCTTCATGCAACCCTCAAAACAGTGGAAGACACGAATGAAAGAATAGTCAGTGCTGCGGTCAGGCCTTGGCACATTTAGGTAGTCCCAGGTGGCGTCTTTACACCATTCTTCACGCTTTGCCTCAATTTCCTGCATTAGGTCTGCAGGCCCATACAGGAATTCCCATCCGTAATCCTGGGCTACCTTTCTCATGACAATCCGTTGTAGACGGGCTAACTTCGGTAGAGTATGGGAATGTCCTAGTCCCGGCAATACAAGGGCATTCGGGGCCCTCTTCAACACAGAGGATGCAGCTGGGATGGGTGCAGTCTCTCTTTGATTACTAGCGGTGGGCGCTGTGACTCCCCAAGTCAGTTGAGGGACACTCGCGGATAGTGCGGTATTCCCGGCGTGTCTCTTTGGTTTGCGGGGGTTTTCAGCACAAAACCCTCTGCCCCATTGTAGCTCAGGCAACTCCGGTTCAAACCAATGATCATCCCCAGCATCAGACAATGACTCTAAATCGGAAGTGTCACACTCCTCAGTGGGTAAATACAGTCTCTCAATTTTGGGTGCACTGACCTGATCCTTGGTTGCGGCCTCGACAGGGGCATTATCCTTCCTGGAGTCCGGTAGAGGTCTTCGTATAGGTAGGCCTCCACCACAGCCGTGGGAGGCCGTCACAGGGCCTGTCTTTTTTTGAGGTGGGCCAAGCAGGGACCACCGCCATGGTTGGAGTCTCGGTAGCAGCATCTACCTTCACGGAAGTCACACATTTCTTGACTTCAGAGTCACTCACACCAGGTGACACAGTTGGAGTGACGGCCGATGACATGGAGATCGCAGTTGTAGATGAAATGGTAATGACATCAGCATCAGCCGCGACAGCAGCCGTAGTAGTAGATGCAGGCCAGGGGCCCTCTTCCTTCGCGGTCACCACTCCGGTGACCCAATTGACCCGGTACTCATGGGGAGATTACGTTGGCTGCTCCACCTGAAACAAATATTCCCGACATTTTCTGCACTGAGGGAAAGGTACGATTCGGAATGCCAGCTCTGCACATCAGGGACAAGTCAGACCAAGGGCCTCCACACTGCCGCTTGTGAACAGCACGAACCGCCCTCACGTCCGCATCCAGATTCCAGTATCGGTCAAGGGTACTCTGGCAGCAGCAGACATTGGATGGACTCCAGCAGAAGACATTGGGGGCCTCAACTTCTCAAACGGTGTCAGGAAAGCAGATATGTTGCACGTGTCTCTCTCTCGTGGGCAGGCATTCACACTGCTGCTTGGAGCCAAACTCGCCCTACGTCTCAGGCAGGGGTGGGTAGCTCCTCCCACTTAAAGTTCTGCTCTGGGCGCGTTGCAAGCACACGTAACTCCTCTGCCACAGGCATGGCAGCCAGAGTATCACTCAGGAAACTTTGAGAGAAAGGACCTCTGCCACAGGCCCTCCTCAGAACTTAGATCACAGAGATGATCCTCCTCAATGGAATTTAGATGAGTCACTTCAGGTAGTTTTGTAGTTAAGTTGCTGACTGACCGGCGACCGACGTCCAGCCTTTCAGTGTCCAGCCACCTCGATCCCCAATAGATGATAGGGAGCCAGTCGATCACTGTGTCCAGCCATGACTAAAGATGTTCCGGAACAAAATGGGCCCGGAACCAAGAACACCACGTGACAGGCACACCCCGGCCTGGTGGGCCATAATGCCGGGGCGTGCAGCGCTGACACCCTAAAGATGGGTGACACACTCCAGAAAAACCCAGACACAAAAATGTCCGGGCACTAAATACCTTCTCCCAGTGAGGCACAAAATATCCTGATTGGCTGCAGAGAGAGAGAGCACACCATCCTCAACTCCAATTGCTGCCACCTGTCATCCTGGGGTGAAACAGCACCCCAGGAACAACAGAGTAAAAAAACACAGCCGAGCCGAGGTGCAATCCCAACAGAACAAATCACTTAGACAAGAGCCAAGTAACTCTCTTATCCCCCCTAACTTTAGGACAGCACCGGTACCTAAAAGTACAGGGGTGCTGCACATATAGTATGAGCAGCATCACCCTTCACTCTGTCACCAAGACCTAGTCTGGCAATGCCCAGAATGATACCAATTAGTCTCTGACCAATCTCACGGTTTGGATGGAATTTCTCCTTATATCAGTGGTCAGTGTAGTGGTCCCTTACATTGGTGACCAATGGGAGAAAGACCCTCTTATATGTCATCATTGGGAAGACTGCCCTCCTTACAGATCATTGATGTCAGTTGTTACTGAGAGACAGAAATTGTCCATTGCTCAAGGAACGCCTAAAACCCTTTGGAGGAACCCTGGCTGAGAAAGTCTGGACTAGGCAGTAATATATTTCTCTCCCCCTTGGTGGGAGTGGAGATGACCCATCTATAAGGATATACAGTACATACACACACAGCACAAGGCCGTGTTCACACTACCAGATGTTTCTCAGGGCTGCAGTTCCTTTGAGCTCCACAAGGTGGTGATCTTCTCATTTCTGCCATAGAGACAGGAAGTTTCTATGGAAGACAGGAAGTGATGTCAGATACAGACAGGAAGTTCCGGGTGAGAGGTGAGGCGGGAGGAAGTAGTGAGGAGACACCTTTGGAATCGGTAGCAGAGGAGGTAATAAGATCTTATCTTCTATTTACACCCAGTAACCCCGTCATGTCCGTCCTCTTCCTCCATAGTCACTGTGACGTCTTTTATCTCCAGCAGATGATAATACACACATATACCTCCCAACTGTCCCTAATTTGGAGGGACTGTCCCTCATTCACAACAAAGTCCCTCTTTCCTCCTCATGTGTCCCTCATGTTGGTCTGATCTATATACATGTATATAAAATGCACTATTTATCTATCAAAAAGTATTTCCCGGTGCTAAACCTTCCATCCAATTTCTACATTTTTCTGCTGCATTTGTAAATTCCAAAAGCCGATATAAAGGAATATTAGTGGTGAAAATGCACTTGTGGGTTTAAAGCGGATGGTCCATGAAAAAAAAAAATATTAAAAGCCAGCAGCTACAAATACTGCAGCTGCTGACTTTTAATATTAGGACACTTACCTGTCCTGGAGTCCAGCGGCGTCTACAGCAGAGGACGAGCTCCCCTCTCCATCCACGGTAAGGAAAGCTGGAAGTGAAGCGCTCCGGCTTCACTGCCCGGTTCCCTACGGCGCATGCGCGAGTTGCGCTGCGCCCGCCGATTGACTCCCGCTGTGTGCTGGGAGCCGAGAGTTCCCAGCACACAACAGGGGGGGGGGTGACGGGAAGCCAGGAAAACCCGTCTTTTGCCTGGCCGGAAGTGGATGCAAATACCAGGTATCTGCACCCCCCTCCCCCCTGAAAGGTGTCAAATGTGACACCGGAGGGGGGGAGGGTTCCGATCAGCGCGACTCCACTTTAGGGTGGAGATCCACTTTAACCAATTTTCTTTTCTCCATTAAGGGGTGTGTCAGGGGGTGTGTCCTATGCCTACATACTTTTTCTAATAGAAGTCCCTCATTCCCATCTCAGAAAGTTGGGAGGTATGTACACATATATAGTGTGGAGTCATACATTAACCCCTTCAGGGTCAGGACATTCCCCCACTTACGGGGCCGGAACATTCTCTTAATGTCGGAAATGTGTTTTTCCCATTTAATTCAGCTTTTCCATTTATAATAACAGATTATACGATGATACGGGATGGGGGTTTTATTAAGAGGTGTATTTATAATTAGGGATGCACTGAAATGTAATCATCCGAAACATATCGTCCCAAAATGGTGTTTTCAGCATATTGCAGAAAGAAAAAAAAGATAATTGCACATATGCACTCGCCGTGCCTCCAGGGGTCCGCCCATTGTGGGGTGACATCCTGAAGGCTCAAGGTCCTGACCTCTCCTCCCTCCTCTCCTTGCAGAGTGGTGATCTCCCTGTGTCAGGCAGCTGAATTGCCCGGGGTGCAGTAACAATGTCCCGCCTCCTGTGATAGACGGCACACTGATCCAATCCCGGGACATTGAATCAGTGTGACCCGATCACAGGAGGCAGGACGTTTTTTTAAAGAAATTTTTATTGGATGTAAGACAAACCAACAAACAGAAACACAAAAAACAACAACAACAATACCACCAGACAATCTGGTCATAAACAGTCGGTAATATGCTCAAACATAGAAATATACACAGATATCAGTGCAAAGATATAAAGTAGGCACAATGGTAAAAGGTTCAGGTGTATTACCAGGGCATAGATCCCTAGGGCACGGCCCATCAATGGGTCTATCAAGAGTAGTACAATCAGTGCTGGGAGAGGGTTAGCGGAATAGCCAACCATCTACCCTAAATATTGTGGAAGGTTTTGTTTCATTTCTGGAGTTTAAAAGTAAGTTTATACAGTGGGATAGAATCATTAAATCGTTTTACCAGAGGGACCTCAGAGAGGTCTGTGCGCCCTTCCAGGACAGTAAAATAGCCTTTTTAACATAGAAGTAGAGTATGCGGAGCGGTCTCTTGGCATGTGATGATATGTGTAATTCACCGAAAATGCCTAATAGGCAGTTCTTGGGGTGGGTTAGGTTTGGGAGGCCTAGCGCCGATGAGATGAAAGCACCCACTGCCTCCCAGAAGTCCCGAACTACCGGGCATGTCCAGAAGCATTGTGGAAAATCGGCCTTCTGGCCACAGCCATGAAAACCGGCAGCCGAGGGCAGGAGACCCATCTTGTTTAACTTGGCCGGAGTGAGGTGGGTTTGATGAAAAATTTGGACCTGTATAATGCGATCCCGGGAAGCAATAACTAAAGTTTTACACGTATCACTAAATTCTGTCCTCGTTTACCAGGGAGAGGTCCAGAGAGGTCCACTTTACCTGAGCTTTGTGATACCCGGGGGGTTAAAGTCAGTCATTAGGGCTGCATAGTAGGTGGAGACAAGTTTAGTGGGGTCCGGCTGTCTGAGCAGTTTTTGCAATGAGGCAGGTCAGTGGGATCATCCAGGGAGCCAAACTGGGCATGGGTAGTGTGCCTGAGCTGGTAATAATAAAATAGGTGCGATTTCAGTAGATCAAAGTCTAAATGTAGCTGAGGAAAAGTTTTAAAGCCCTGAGCGTTGTACATGTGGCATAAATATTTAACCCCCCTGGAGTATGTAGGGTTTGCAGGGAAGATGCGATGGCCCCCTCCGTGGGGGTACAGGCATTGGCCGGAACTGGGCACAGCCAATCATGGATGTGCACCAGCTGGGATGCCAAGTAATATAGGAAGAAGTTAGAAAATGCCAAGTGCGCTGGTAACCGTAGTGTTTCAAGTGCTACCTTGGGGGAGCCAGAGGAGGGACATTGTTACTGCGGCCCAGGCAATTCAAATCCAGCTCCATGACACAGGGAGATCGCCGCTCTGATCCAGGCACAGGCAGGCTGCATCTTATGGGCACTGGTAGGCTACATCTTATGGGCACTGGTAGGCTGCATCTTATGGGCACTGGCAGGCTGCATCTTATGGGCACTGGCAGGCTGCATCTTATGGGCACTGGCAGGTTGCATCTTATGGGCACTGGTAGGCTATATCTTATGGGCACTGGTAGGCTACATCCCACAGCCACTGGCGAGGCTGCATTAATCTTTTGTATCATGTCTGCTAGAGGTACAACGAATCGAAATTTTGTAATACTATTAGCTGTTTATTTAAGGTATAGATTGCAGATATGATACTATAGATGGTTAGAGGCTATGGACATCATACAAGATTGATTGATTGATTTAATGGATTTATAGTGCGCCAAATACTGACCCGTCAGGGCAGTGTCTAAGTGCAGAAGACATAACAGAGATAGGTAAATCAAATCAGGGAGAGAAAGAAGTAGACAAGAGAGAAAAGGAGAAGAGCAAGAAAAACCAAGAGACAGACCAACAGGGAGAACTAACATAACTCAACCTGCTTTTTCTCGAAAAGCCAAGTGTTTAATCTTTTATGAAAGGCCATAATAGAAGGGAATGACCGAATGGGAGCAGAGAGACTATTTCATAGAGCCGTAGCTCTCACAGAGAAGCGTCTGCCCCCAAAAGGTAAGCAAACGGGCAGATGGACAAATGACAAGACCGGCTGTTAGTGATCTGAGTGCTTGTGCAGGGGCATATCGCGTTATCAAGGAATTCAGATATTGCGGGCCTATCCCATAATAAGCATGATAGGCGAGACAAAGAGCCTTAAAGTCAACGCGATCTACCACAGTGAGCCAGTGCAGTGATCATAGGGTAGGAGTAATGTGCTCCCGCCTGTTTAGGTCAGAGATTAGTCTGGCGGCCTGGTTCTGGATGAGCTGGATTATCTTCAGCCACTTTAGAGGCATACCCAGATACACAAAGGACCAGATTCAGGTAGAGTTACTCTGGAGTATCAGTGATACTCCAGCCTAATGCCGCGTACACACGGTCGTTTTTTGCAATGAAAAAAACGACGTTTTTTAAAACGTCATTTAAAGCGGAGCTCCAGCCGCAAATTTAAATAAGGACACTTACCTTGTCCTACTTGCCCGCGCTGATGGCCCCCCCGATGCCGGTCACACAGTCGCTCCGGGTCCCGCGCCGCCATTCACACTATGGGAAACAGGCATTGAAGCCGTACGGCTTCACTGCCCATTTCCTACTGCGCCTGCGTGAGTCTCACGCTGGCTTGTGAATGGGCGCGCTGCTCTCTGAGAACACACACAGTTCCCAGAAAGCAGCGCGCCCCATTCACAAGCAGAAGGTTAAGAAGAAAAGGCACCGTGGAGTGGAAGAGGCAGATTACGGACTTCCGCATAGCAACAGGTATTTCGGGTGAGTATTTTTTTTTTTTTTCAGGTTTTTTTAATTTAATTTTTTTAAACAACATGGGAAAATGTTGTTTTCCTGGGTGGAGCTCCGCTTTAAATTGATGGTGTGTGGGCAAAACCTTGTTTTTTGTCTTTTGTCATTCAACATGCTTGAATTTTTTGTGTCGTTTTTCAGAATGTGGTCTTTTGTTTCACAAAAAATGATTGTGTGTGGGCAAAACGACGTTTAAAACGACATTTTTAACCACTTGACCACTGGGCACTTAAACCCCCTTCCTAACCAGACCAATTTTCAGCTTTCGGTGCTCTCACAATTTGAATGACAATTACTCAGTCATACAACATTCTACCCATTTGAAATTTTTGTCCTTTTCTTCACACAAATAGAGCTTTCTTTTGGTGGTATTTGATCACCTCTGGGTTTTTTATTTTTTGCGCTATAAAAGAAAAACGACTGAAAATTCTGTAAAAAAAAACAAAACTTGTTTCTGTCATATTAGCGGGTTATTTCTCACACACAGCATATGCATACCACAAATTACACCCCAAAACACATTCTGCTACTCCTCCCGAGTATGGCGATACCCCATGTGTGGGACTTTTACACAGCGTGGCCACATACAGAGGCCCGACATGCAGGGAGCACCATCAGGCGTTCTGGAACACCCAGACCACATTTCTCTCCTACATGGAAAAATCATCATTTATTTGCTAGAAAATTACATAGAACCCCAAAACATTATATATGCTTTTTTAGCAAAGACCCTAGAGAATACAATGGCGGCCGTTACAACTTTTTATCTCGCACGGTATTTTCGCAGAAATTTATTGAACGCGTGTTTTTAAAAAAAAACTGCTTTGTGCTTAAAACAAAACAGTAAAGTTAGCCCAATTTTTTTTCATAATGTGAAAGATGAAGTTACGCCGAGTAAATAGATACCCAACATGTCACCCTTCACAATTGCACACGCTCGTGGAATGGCGCCAAACTTCGCTACTTAAAAATCCCCATAGGCGGTATTGCAGAGTATTGGGGTATTGCAAAGTATCATGCAGGGTATTGGGGTATTGCCGAGTATTGGGGTATTGCCGAGTATTGGGGTATTGCCGAGTATTGGGGTATTGCCAAGTATTGGGGTATTGCCGAGTACTGGGGCATTGCTGAGTACTGGGGCATTGCTGAGTATTGGGGTATTGTTGGGTACTGGGGTATTGTGGGGTACTGTTGGGTACTGGGGTATTGTTGGGTACTGGGGTATTGTTGGGTATTGTTGGGTACTGGGTGTCATGGACCATGAAATACTGAAATCCTAATTCATGTATTACAGAAGATGTAATTCTCTCCCTGCTAATCTTAATGCCTGTGTGCCTCTAGACCTGGATAATTGGACAATGACCCTTCAATGGCATACCGGAGTCGGGCTTGTGAGATACATTTTATTGTCCAGTGTGTAGAGGTGTTAATTGTTATTCTAAACCCCAGCCAGGTCAACAGACTCATAAGTGATACTTATTGTCCATTGTGTGATAACCCTATTTAAAGCCTTTCTATTATAAGGTGTAAATTACTTCTGCCCTGTCTCAATTCTCCAGACGGCTCCATTGTTCTGTGGCTGGCTATTGTGTACATTGATTGACCCCCTGGGGCTTTTGTCTGAACACAGATATTCAGGCTTCTGGCCACACCTATTCAAGCTTTGGGACCAATCTCTGCGGAGACATTTTCAAGTCCTCATTTGCATGGTTTTTAGAGGACCAGAGTGAAGACTGAATACTTTACAATGGACCAATAGGAAAGCGGTTGTTGGGGGCGGGATGTTCCAAATCCTGTATAAAGTGTGCTGTGTACTTTCATTAAAGGGTGTCCTGTTAGATCCAGTATTAAGCCATGGCTAATGTGTGGATTATTCAGCGATTCCAGGGATATTCCTAGTCGGGGAATATTGGGGTGATTTCTTTTATGGGAGAAGAAGGGAGAGGATGGCGGAGATATGCTCTAATACCGTCACACTGGATGGCAGCAGCGGGATTTTCCCTTCTACTTTCCTTTACACCAGGATTCCAAGCAGACACTGGGAACAGTGAATGGAAGACTGATACACCCTGCTTAAAAGAAATACACGGAAAGGACTACTGGAAGTTTGTGGAAGGATTGCTAGCAGCAAAACCGAGCGTGTCATCATAGCAGAATAAATGGAGCTAGACCAGGAGAACTCGGTTGCAGCAAGGCCTGCAGTACAGAAGATGGGGACACCAGTGATTCAGGATGAGGAATCACCAGCTAACAAGCTAATAAGAGCGAAATTAGCATGGTTCGGTCCGAACCCAACGGCGGATGTGGTGCTGAAAGTGATGACCCTGGTAGCGGAGGAGGCTAAACAAATAAGAAACGCAGAACTACAGTTAAAACTGGCAGCAGTTCAACAAGCAGCCGCACATTCTCCAAACAGTGAGTACAGCACAGCAGACACAAGGAAGATTCCGTTTAGAGCTTTTAAAGCTTTTGATGAGAAAGAACGAGAGCGGCAACATGAGCTGAGAATTGCAGAAATACGACGATCGGTGACAACGCCTAAAGAAGCAGCACCAAATGAAAGACAGGAGATGGTGAACCTCTATCCCCAGACACCAGTTGCAGAGACAGGGGATCTGATAGACTTCTCTGCTGAGGAAAAACAACCTGATGGGCCTCCAGCAGAAGAGCTGGTATCAGGGCCACACTTCACTGTGCTCTGCCCAGCCCCAAGAGCAGTAATTGTGGAGTTACAAGGAACTTCCCCAGCTGAAGCGCTGGTCACCGGACAGAGGGTTCAAGACCTCTGCCCCACCCCTGTGGCAGTTTTGGAGGCTCAGGGTGATAAGATGGCGATCACTCCCCAGCCACAGATTACAGAATGTATGGACTGTTCAGAGGATGTTATGGATTATGCATCCCCAGCAGAAGTGCTGGCAACAGGGCAGATTGCCAGCCATCTCTGCCCAGCACCGGGACCAACTGTGGAGTTCCAGGGAGCCGGGGCGGTTGGCCCCCCTCCCCAGCAACCAGCTGAGGTGGTAAAGCTCTTACTCCCAGCAGAATCCCTGGCAGCAGGACAAGATGCTACTGGCGGCTGCACCCCACTACAGCTTGAGCGGATATCGGTGGATGGGACTGTGGTCTCCACTCAGAGCAACCCAGCGGAAGAGCTGGCAACAGAGCAGAGTGCCCCGGGCCTCGGCTTTCACCTAACAGAAGAAGGGGTTCCTGGGGTAGTGGATGGGACTTCAGTCTCCACTGGCACAACCCCAGAAAATGGTACAGGACTGAAAGAGGAGGATGTCGGCTTTGCTTTGCAAGCACTGGGGGATTTTCACCTCACACCAGTGGATGAGACTTCAGTCTCCACTAGTATAACCCATAAATGGTGGCCAGTTGGCCCAGATCCCCAACAGCATGATGGACTGAGCCCAGCCACCCTGTCATCTCTCCAGCGGCTGAAAGGACTCCAGGGAGAAGGGCTAGTCCAGGCCTCTCCCCAGCGGCAGACGTGTTCCCTGAGAGAGGCAGAGGATGGCGGGTGAGTGAGTAATGCTGGTTTGGAGCAAGTGATTTGGGGTACTGTATGGATACCGGCCTTGGGGGACTGGAACTACTGACTGAATTCAGAGACAACCCATCTGGTGTCTCCGACTGGGTTAGTCCCCTGCCAAAAGGGGAGATGTGTGACAGGCCTTGCCGGGACAGGGGCTTTTGGAGAGGACTGAATGCGAGCCTCTTGCCGTCCGATTATGGGCCAGGGCCGCAAAGCAGGAAGGCGGATGGGTTATCCTGGCAGACAGTCCTGGAACCTTAAGACTACTTGCCCAACATCCTCGAGTGACCCGTTTGGGTCCCACTGCAGATGTTGAACTATTTCCCAGGGGGAGTAATGTCATGGACCATGAAATACTGAAATCCTAATTCATGTATTACAGAAGATGTAATTCTCTCCCTGCTAATCTTAATGCCTGTGTGCCTCTAGACCTGGATAATTGGACAATGACCCTTCAATGGCATACCGGAGTCGGGCTTGTGAGATACATTTTATTGTCCAGTGTGTAGAGGTGTTAATTGTTATTCTAAACCCCAGCCAGGTCAACAGACTCATAAGTGATACTTATTGTCCATTGTGTGATAACCCTATTTAAAGCCTTTCTATTATAAGGTGTAAATTACTTCTGCCCTGTCTCAATTCTCCAGACGGCTCCATTGTTCTGTGGCTGGCTATTGTGTACATTGATTGACCCCCTGGGGCTTTTGTCTGAACACAGATATTCAGGCTTCTGGCCACACCTATTCAAGCTTTGGGACCAATCCCTGCGGAGACATTTTCAAGTCCTCATTTGCATGGTTTTCAGAGGACCAGAGTGAAGACTGAATACTTTACAATGGACCAATAGGAAAGCGGTTGTTGGGGGCGGGATGTTCCAAATCCTGTATAAAGTGTGCTGTGTACTTTCATTAAAGGGTGTCCTGTTAGATCCAGTATTAAGCCATGGCTAATGTGTGGATTATTCAGCGATTCCAGGGATATTCCTAGTCGGGGAATATTGGGGTGATTTCTTTTATGGGAGAAGAAGGGAGAGGATGGCGGAGATATGCTCTAATACCGTCACACTGGGGTATTGTTGGGTACTGGGGTATTGTTGGGTACTGGGGTATTGTTGGGTACTGGGGTATTGTTGGGTACTGGGGTATTGTTGGGTATTGTTGGGTACTGGGGTATTGTTGGGTACTGGGGTATTGTTGGGTACTGGGGTATTGTGGGGTATTGTTGGGTACTGGGGTATTGTTGGGTATTGTTGGGTACTGGGGTATTGTGGGGTGTTGTTGGGTACTGGGGTATTGTTGGGTACTGGGGTATTGTTGGGTACTGGGGTATTGTTGGGTATTGTTGGGTACTGGGGTATTGTGGGGTATTGTTGGGTAACGGGGTATTGTTGGGTACTGGGGTATTGTGGGGTATTGTTGGGTACTGGGGTATTGTGGGGTATTGTTGGGCACTGGGGTATTGTTGGGTACTGGGGTATTGTGGGGTATTGTTGGGTACTGGGGCATTGTTGGGTACTGGAGTATTGTTGGGTACTGGGGTATTGTGGGGTATTGTTGGGTACTGGGATATTGTGGGGTATTGTTGGGTACTGGGGTATTGTTGGGTACTGGGGTATTGTGGGTTATTGTTGGGTACTGGGGTATTGTGGGGTATTGTTGGACACTGGGGTATTGTTGGGTACTGGGGCATTGTTGGGTACTGGGGTATTGTTGGGTACTGGGGTATTGTGGGGTACTGGGGGATTGCTGGGTACTGGGGGATTGCTGGGTACTGGGGGGATTGCTGGGTACTGGGGGGATTGCTGGGTACTGGGGGATTGCTGGGTACTGGGGATTGCAGGGTACTAGGGGATTGCAGAGCTGGGATGGATTGAGGGATGGCTGGATCTGTGACTGCATTTGTCACAGATCCAGCCACAGCTCAGCTGCTGACACCCCCCCCCTCTCCTCGCACACTGTACCGAACGGTACAGAGAGGAGAGGGGAGAAACCGGCGTCATCAAATGACGCCGGTTTGTTTACAAGTGATCGCGCCGTCATTCGACGGCGCGATCACGTGGTAAACGGCCGCTATCAGCGGCAATTTACCGTGATCCGTGATGCGCCGGGTCTTCTAGACCCGGCGAGCACGGACACTTTCGCGAGCGCATCCCAGGGGACGCGCAATCGCGGAAGTGCACGACGACGTCCCAGGGATGTCGTGTCAAAGTAACTCCACTGCGCCGTAGCAGTAAAGTGCTTATGGCGCGGTGGGGAAGTTGTTAAACCCGCGCATGCCCAGAAGCAACTTATGAGACGGGAGCTTCAATGGAACAGAGTGCCGTCGAAAGTGTCTTACGTAACCACGCTTTGCAAGAGCATTTTCAGAAAACGATGGTGTGTATGCAACATCGTTTTTTAAAATGAAGTTAGAAAAACGTTGTTTTGTTTCATGAGATAAAACAACGTTTTTTACATCACAAAAAGTGATCGTGTGTACGCGGCATTACTCTCACTTTGAGCCGGCGTTTCTGTTTTCTGTAAGCAGAAAACAAGAAACGCCGGGTTGGAGTTCCTATACGAGCGGCGTAATTGTATTTCGCCATCGTATCTGAACTGCAATTTTAAAAATGGCGCTCGGGGCGTTCCCGCTGATTAACGCTGAGAATATGCTAATCAGCGAGAATCGGCAATTCACGATCGTATTCGGGCCCGACGCAGTGACTTTCCGAAGTTTCCGTAAGAGATTTGCGGCGTAAAGAAAAACCAGCCCCCTAGTGGAGTATCCTATGTTAAGTATGGCCGTCGTCATCGCGTCGAATTTAAAAATTTTCGCGTCATTTTCGTTGACGTTTACTGACAGAATTTGGAGCATGCGCACTGACAGTCGACGCATGCGCAGTACGTTCGCCGCGGGATCGCGCATAGTTAACATAATACACGCCCCCTACCCGCCCAATTTGAATTCCGCCGGCTCATTTTCGGTACGCCGCCGCAACTTTAGGAGCAAGTGCTTCGTGAATAACAGTACTTGCTCCTAAAGTTTTGGCGGAGTAACGTAAATGAGAAACGTTACTCTAAAATAAAGATTCGCCCATCTACCTGAATCTGGCCCTATGTTGTTAAAGTCAATCCGGGAGTTGAAGAGAGATTGGAGAATGTTAGAGACTGTGGACATGATACAAGAGATGGTTAGAGACCGTGGACATGATACAAGAGATGGTTAGACACTGTGGACATGATACAAGAGATGGTTAGAGACTGTGGACATGATACAAGAGACGGTTAGAGACTGTGGACATGATACAAGAGATGGTTAGAGACTGTGGACATGATATAAGAGATGGTTACAGACTGTGGACATGATACAAGAGATGGTTAGAGACTGTGGACATGATACAAGAGATGGTTAGAGACTGTGGACATGATACAAGAGATGGTTAGAGACTAAGGACATGATACAAAAGATGATTGGAGACTAAGGACATAATACAGGAGATGGTCAGAGACTGAGGACATGATAGAAGAGATGATTAGAGACCGAGGACATGATACAAGAGATGATTAGAGACTGCCCAGGGTATAGAGTGCAGTGGTCAGAACAGGCTTTCTCCAGGTCTTCTACTGACAATAATTAGAGAGAAAAGTCTCTCCTGTACGGTTCTCTCCTTGACATATCGTAGAATGAAGCCGTATTGTTCTTTCAGTGTCATCATCCCGTGTTCTGTCCATTTCCACACCGACACCAACATCTCCTCCACCATCCCGCTGTATTTGTTGTCTCACCATGTTTCCAATGATGGAGATCCAGAGACTGACCGGAGTCTTCTTCTCCATGTCACCAGACCACCTCTTCCTCTACTATTGGGGTGCTGGGCCTTTCTATGACTACTCAGGACCCCCAACCTCTTCTATGGGATTATGAAGATTTCTATCCTATTTACTAAGAAGCTGAAGAAGATGTCCATGATGTAGATGAGGGTCACATATAGTATGAGCAGCATCACCCTTCACTCTGTCACCAAGACCTAGTCTGGCAATGCCCAGAATGATACCAATTAGTCTCTGACCAATCTCACGGGTTGGATGGACTTTCTCCTTTTCCTTATTTCCAGGTGACCCTGAATTAGAGTTCCAATATCTCCCCCGTGTTCTGCAGACAGATATACATTTCCCGATGTCTTATGTTGTACAGACCCCTCATGTTCCCCCGATACGAGATCATACATTGGACTTGTTCAACTTTCCAACCAGGAGGGAATGGACTGGGCAAGATTCGCCCCCTATGTTGAGGGTATGTGGTTTGGTATGGTTCAGGAGGAGGCATGCTCACTCCCCACCCTTCCCTGGGCAGTCAGGCTGCATGCTCTAATAAGGGTCTAGTATAAATTTCTTGGTGGTGGGGGGTCCATACAGGTTTTTTATATTTTTATTAACAATACATTCACCGGTCCACCAGCAAATCCCCAGCTGACAGCTGAATAAGCCTGGTGGGTGTACATCACTGGGTGTTAGGACACTTGTGGCAACCAATCGCCTAAACAAGCCAAATTCTGTTCAAACCCAGAGATCATTTTAAGTGGTCATTTTATTGGTCCATTACATTGGTGACCAATGGGAGAAGGACAACTTATATCAGTGGTCAGTGTAGTGGTTCCTTACATTGGTGACCAATGGGAAAGGGACACCTTATATCAGAGGTCAGTGGAGAAGGACATTCTTACATCGTCATTGGAGGGAAGTCTGCCCCCCCCTTTCAGATCATTGATATTAGTTGCTCAAGGAACCCCTAGAACCCTTTGGAGGAACCCTGGCTGAGAAAGGCTGGACTAGGCAGTAATATATTTCTCTCCCCCTTGGTGGGAGTGGAGATGACCCATCTATAAGGATATACAGTACCAGAGGCGGCTCTAGGCTTTGTGAGGCCTCAGACAAAACTTGGACATGAGGCCCCACTCACACCCATAATAGGAAAAATAATTCAAGTGAAAAATGTATAAATTTCATAAATAAAGATCCGTAAATCCTTTGAACTATGAATTCACAGTTTCTAGAATTTTCTCTAACCAATAAACCAATTTAATCAAAGATCATTAAATATCGGTCAGATGGTCCTCTCTGGAATTCAGCTTGGTGGCTCCTATATTCTTCTCTCCACAGTCCACACACGTCTGACTCCTCCCGTGACCCCTGTCCTGGCAGCACTCCCACTCTTGACTCTTCTGTAGGCTCCCCCCAGAGACTGCCGACATGACATTGATAAAAACAATGTTATTTAATAATTAGGTTCATGTATATTGTTTGGTGGGAATGTAACTTTATTATTTTATTAATATGTGGTGTATAATGTGTGCTGATTCGTGTTCAGCTTTTGTATTTCTCACTTCCTCACACTGTAATCCCGCTACATCACGCAAGATTACAGCGAGAGAAGCCGTTCTCAGGAGTTTCCAGCCATTTGTAGATCGCTCCTCATCTCAACATGAGAATCGATCTACAAAGCTTCATAAACAGGCACTCGGAGGAGAGCGATCTCCCCTGAGAACTGAATAGCAGTATTTTACCGCACTTTCATAAAAGGACACCCATGAGACGTTTCTCTGGGCTGCAGTTCCTTTGATCTCCACAAGATGGTGATCTCACTTCTACCATAGAGAGAAGAAGTCTCTATGGAAAACAGGAAGTGATGTCAGGGACTGACAGGAAGTTCCAGGTGAGAGGTGAGTCGGGAGGAAGTAGTGAGGAGACATCTTTGGAATCGTAGCAGAGGAGGTAATAAGATCTTATCTTCTATTTACACCCAGTAACCCCGTCATGTCCGTCCTCTTCCTCCATAGTCACTGTGACGTCTTTTATCTCCAGCAGATGATGATACACACATATATAGTGTGGAGACCTAGATTAACCCCTTCAGGGTCAGAACATTCCCCACTTACAGGGCCGGAACATTCTCTTCATTTCAGTTTATACTAACAGATTATACGATAATACGGGTTGGGGGTTTTAGTTAGAGGTGGACTTATGATACTTGTGTTTGATTTTATAATCTTTATGGAGGAGGAAATAACTATTCCTGATGTCTGTGAAGGTTCAACACAAGGGATGTGTCTGGATGATGACTTTATCTTTGTAAGTATCAGGTGATGTCACTGTCTATTTCCCTATGTAGGAGGATTTAGAAGGACACAAGGATCTCTACAAGGACGTCATGATGGACAATCAGCCGCCCCTCACATCACCGGGTAAGAGGAGACTTTATTGTACAGGAGAGAGCAGTACGGAGGCTCCACCTAGATCCCCCATCATCTGATAAACACATAGAAACAATGGACTCAGTCAGTGTGTGTGTTTCCTACAGATGGATCCAGTAATGGGAACCCACCAGAGAGATGTCCCCGTCCTCTGCATTCCCGGGATTCCACACAGGAAGGTCACACCATCCCCCACCATCATCAGGTAGATGAGGAACAATCACTGATAGTATCCTTAGGATCTGTACATTATCTGCATTGTTACCATTGATGTCATTTTTATTCTATATTCAGAGTGGAGACCTGAGAGATCCTAAAGTTGAGATGAAAGAAGAGATAAAAGAGGAGGGTGATGAGGATGGGGTGATGAAGGAAGAACACACCATCCCCCACCATCATCAGGTAGATGAGGAACAATTATTGGTGGTTATGATTTATACACAATCATGTTTATTATAATGAATGTTTTATTATATATTCAGAGTGGAAACCTCGGGGATGATAATATTGATGTTAAAGAAGAGTATAAAGAGGAGGATGAGGAGTATGGAGTGATGGAGGAGTTATCAGAAGGACACAAGGATATGATGGAGCCACCTAATACCAGAAACCCCCCAGAGAGATGTCCCTGCCCTCTGTATTCTCGGGATTCCACACAGGAAGGTCACACCATCCCTCCTTATTTAAAGGTTGGTGAGATGGAGCATCTATAACACGGACTTGAGTAGACAAGGGGTTTTATTTATGTGATGTGTGACAGTAGGCGCTACTGTAACTATAAAAATGATGATGAAGTGGACACAGAGTCTGCATTCAGCCAATATGCAGAGCTGCAGAGCATACATTTAAAAACAGAGAAAACTGCGCTGGCAGTTTTCTCATATTTTTCCTATTACTTCATGGGGCTCTATGGCTTGGAGATCCTTCAGAGATCTGGGTGGGACTGGATCTCCAACCTGTGTCCAGGTTTTTAAGATAGCCTGCAAGCTGCCTTCCCAGGTGCAGACAGCTCATTAAAGGAAGGAGAGAGGAAGGTGGAGGGGGAGCAGTGGCTGCTGGTGAGTGTCTCTGTGTGAGAACAAACGCTGTGTGCGTTGAAGGGCTTCAAAGCTGTGTGCGCCCAAGAAGCCTAAAGCTGTGTGCATTAAGGGACTTCAAGCTGTGTGCGTTTAAGAAGCCCAAAACTTGTGCATCCAGGACCGTGGGTCTGGAGGAGCGGATGGTTTGAGGAACCATTACCAATAACAGCAGTGCTGTTGAAGAGCAGCCAGGTGGGCTGGGATTTTCATTTATCTTTGGATGTCGTTTAAACCCCTGCGTGGGACTCCTGTGAATGGACTTTTTGTTTTGTTTATCTCCTTTTAATAAACGTGGGCTACCAGGCCCTTAACGCTATTTGCCTGTTTGCTGTGGACTCACTACACCAAAACGCATCTACCAGAAGAGTTAAACCCCCAATGTTTACAGTGGTGGAGAATGCGGGCATCTAAACGGTGGAATCCGGGTCCTTGCTACAGTGGTGAGTCGCATCAGGAACTGCTGCTAGCTGTGTGTGGCAGCCAGGCAAACAGCATTGCACAGAAATTTGATGGACTGTGTTGCATACAGGTTGTGTACCTGTGAAAGGAGAATCACATTTTTTCTCTCTTCTCTGCTATGAACTGTGTTACTGGTTGCTGTGTGCAACACCGCAAGGATGGGGCGGTCAAAACAGAAAAAGGAGGCGTTACTTGCTGAAGCCAGAGATAGAGCTCTGTGGCTGGAGGGGTTGTTACCACCTGATAGAACCCCATACATGCCTGAACAACGTTTTTCAAGTGAAAAGAGGGCTGCTGTCGCCCCTAGCAACATGAGTGCATATGGGACCGCTAGTGTGGAGCATCCACCAGCATTTGAATCTGCAGTGGATTGGTGCAAGCGGCACCTGGCAGGAATAGACAAAACTGAAGTGGAAGGCAAGCCAACCTTCGCTACAAAGAGAGGTGTTGCTCCTGGCAACGCTGCTGCAGTTAAACAAGCAGCTATTGCAAAAAGTGTGAAAGCGACACAGCTTAAGACAGGATCCAGCGGAGGGAAGCCTGTGTTCTGTGCCAGAAGAGAAGCTGACCAAAGGCCAGGTTGGGGAGTGGTTGCCCATAGCAACACAGATGAGGCCAGTCGGGCTGTCTGTGCACCATGGGGTGTGCCTGCCAAGCGTCATGACAAGTGGCTTCCGGAGGAGCCAATACAGCCTGTTGGAGAGAGGCAACAATGCTTTGCTGGGAGAGTGCGATCTCCCATGGCAACAGAGAGCCAGGCATTGAGGAAATGCCAAGAAATGACATTTCAGCGTCCAGTACCGTGCCTGGAATGTGGCCGAGTGGGACATGGCATCTTTACTTGCCCAAAGTTCTGGAACACCGCTGAGGAATCTGGAAAGGCTGCAGTGTCCTCCTGTGGCCCCAAAGAGACAGTAGCTGGTATAGATGCAGCTCAGAGACAGCGCACTCAAGTGAAGACTATGATACCAGCCACTGAGAATGGTAAGACTGTTTCAATGTATGATTCTGATCCCAGTGAAGTGGGAGTGTGTCCAGCGGAGAGATCTGCACTACAAATGGACATGGACTTGCTGCAGAGCAGTGGGATGGCATATGGGGGAGCAGTGGCTGCTGGTGAGTGTCTCTGTGTGAGAACAAACGCTGTGTGCGTTGAAGGGCTTCAAAGCTGTGTGCGCCCAAGAAGCCTAAAGCTGTGTGCATTAACGGACTTCAAGCTGTGTGCGTTTAAGAAGCCCAAAACTTGTGCATCCAGGTCTGTGGGTCTGGAGGAGCTTATGGTTTGAGGAACCAATACATATAACAGCAGTGCTGTTGAAGAGTAGCCAGGTGGGCTGTTATTTTCATTTATTTTTGGATAACGTTTCAACCCCTGCGTGGGATTCCTGAATGGACTTTTGTTTCTTTTTTTCCTTTAATAAACGTGGGCTACCAGGCCCTTAACATTATATGCCTGTTTGGTGTTGACTCACTGCACAAAAAACGCATCTACCACAAGAGTTAATTACCCCCAACGTTTACAGATGTCACAATAATAAAGCTTATATCTTACAGATGATATTCTCTCTCATTCTCTTGGTTTAGAGTGGAGATCCAATCGATATAGAATTTGAGGTGAAATCAGAAGAAGAAGAGAGGTATGTGAGGGATGATCAGCAGTCTATGGAGGAGGATGGAATAACGGGGACATTTATAGAGGAGGACACTCCTACAGAGATCAGCACAGGTGGGTCATTAACGCTAAATCCATTCCTCCACCCATACTGCTCACTAGAGATGAGCCTGATGTTGGAGTTGAACGTAAGTTCGACTCCAATATCAGGTGTTTGACGAATAGCGGGGTGTTCGAGACAAATTTGAAAGCCACGGAACACCCTTTAGAAGTCTAAATCAAAAGTGATAATTTTAAAGGCTAATATGCAAGTTATTGTCCTAAAAAGTGTTTGGGGGGTGTCTATATTATGCCTGTAAAGTGGCGCGTGTTTCCCTTGTGTAGAACTGTCCCTGCACAAAATTACATTTGTAAAGAAAAAAAGTTATATAAAACTGATCGCGGCTGTAATGAATTGTCGGGTCCCGGCAATACAAATAAAACTCATTGAAAAAAAATGGCATGGATTCCTCCCCAGTCCATTAACAGGCCCTTTCTGCACCCCACCCCAAAGCACCTTGTCCCCATTTTGATGGGGACAAGGGCCTCATCCATACAACCCTTGCCTGGTGGGGGGCTTATCGGAAATTTGAAGCCCCCTTTAACAAGGACTCCCAGATCCTGCCCCCCCCCCCCATGTGAATTGGTAACGGGTACCATTTCACAAAATGATTGTAAAAAAAGACAAGAGACAAGTTCTTAAAAGATTCAAATGTCCAGCGATTTTCCATTCATCTTCTATTCTGCCGAAGAAGAAAAAGGCCGCAACAGCTCCGCCTCCCTGGGAGGTTCCCGCCGACGCTTCTTTCACTTTGACAGCTGTTATATAACGGCTGTCACCGGCGGGAGAAGCATCACTCGACGGAGCCTCCCATGGAGGTGGAACTGTTGCAGCTTTTTTATTCTTTTTCCTTTTTCGGTCAGACGGCGCGAGATGGATTTACATTGCTGGACTTCCTGAGATTCCGATAAGCCCACCCGCCTGCAGACCCGCACAACCACCAGGCAGGAGTTGTGGGGATGAGGCCCTTGTCCCCATCAATATGGGAACAAGGTGCTTTGGGGTGGGGGGGCGCAGAGCCCCCCTTTCCCAAAGCACACTCCCCCTGTTGAGAGCATGTGGCCTGGTATGATTCAGAAAGGGGGGACACTCTCTTGTCCCCCCTCTTTTCCTGTGGGGCCCCCTCCGCAATTTTTCTTTTTAATTTTGGTTTGGGGTTCCTCTTTTATTATTCATACCAGACCCAAAGAACTCTGGTCCTATAATCCCCTCATCACTGTCACTCCTATAAAAAAACAGTTGTTTCCTCACTCTCTGACTAAGGTCCATGAATAAAGAAATGATCTGGTAGGAGATCAGAGGACCCATTTACTAGTGGGGGGAATTGTAAGATCCTCAGAGACAAAGCTGCCTGATGTGGGCGGAGTCCTGGTTTAGGGGAACCAATCAGCTCATGTCTAGTAATAATCTTTGTATCTCTATTTTAGTAGATGGACGGGAGATGAGGAAAACCTCAGAGGATTGTCTCACTTTGTCTCCAGACTGTAAAGTAGAAGATGAGGACATCACACAGTATAGTCCAGGAGAAAACCCGACTACCTCAAATGTCCATCTGGCACCACACAGTGTAGATGGACCATCGTATTCCTCTTATCCTGAGGAACCTCAGACTGTGCGGGATGGTGCCGGACCATCGTATTCCTCTTATCCTGAGGAACCTCAGACTGTGAGGGACGGTGCCGGACCATCGTATTCCTCTTATCCTGAGGAACCTCAGACTGTGAGGGACGGTGCCGGACCATCGTATTCATCTTATCCTGAGGAACCTCAGACTGTGCGGGACGGTGCTGTCTTTCCAACACATAAGAGGTTTCCATGTCCTGGGTGCGGGAAATGTTTTTCAGTGAAGGCCAGTCTTTCCACACATCAGAGATCTCACACGGGGGAGAAGCCTTTTTCATGTTCTGAGTGCGGGAAATGTTTTTCAGTGAAGGCCAGTCTTTTCACACATCAGAGATCTCACACGGGGGAGAAGCCTTTTTCATGTTCTGAGTGCGGGAAATGTTTTTCAGTGAAGGCCAGTCTTTTCACACATCAGAGATCTCACACGGGGGAGAAGCCTTTTTCATGTTCTGAGTGCGGGAAATGTTTTTCACAGAAGTCCCATCTTTCCACACATCAGAGATCTCACACGGGGGAGAAGCCTTTTTCCTGTCCTGAGTGTGGGAAATGTTTTTTTGGAAAGTCCAATCTTTCCACACATCAGAGATCACACACGGGGGAGAAGCCTTTTTCCTGTCCTGAGTGTGGGAAATGTTTTTCAGTGAAGTCCAATCTTTCTACACATCAGAGATCTCACACGGGGGAGAATCCTTTTTCCTGTCCTGAGTGTGGGAAATGTTTTTCAGATAAGTCCCATCTTTCAAAACATCAGAGATTTCACACGGGGGAGAAGCCCTTTTCCTGTTCTGAGTGTGGGAAATGTTTTTCAGATAAGTCTTATCTTTCCACACATCAGAGATCTCACATGGGGGAGAAGCCTTTTTCCTGTTCTGAGTGTGGAAAATGTTTTTCAAATAAGTCCAGTCTTTCCACACATCAGAGATATCACACGAGGGAGAAGCCTTTTTCCTGTTCTGAGTGCGGGAAATGTTTTTCAAATAAGTCCAGTCTTTCCACACATCAGAGATCACACACGGGGGAGAAGCCTTTTTCCTGTCCTGAGTGCGGGAAATGTTTTTCAGAGAAGTCCAATCTTTCCACACATCAGAGATCACACACGGGGGAGAAGCCCTATTCCTGTTTTGAGTGCGGAAAATGTTTTTCAGTGAAGTCCCATCTTTACAGACATCAGAGATCTCATACGGGGGAGAAGCCATATTCCTGTCCTGAGTGAGGGAATTGTTCCTCACTGAAGTCCTGTCTTCCTGTACATCAGGGGTCCCACACAACCCCTCGAGGTGTATTAGTGAGTGCGGGAAATGTCTTGTATGTGAATGTTGCTGGACATTATCATTATCATGGATATTACATGGAAAGCGAGAGGGTTCAAGACGTGATTTGTCATTCTGATGATTGTGGCTTCCAGCTCATGAAAACCCCAAATCCACAATCTCAGAAAATTCCAATATTCCATGCAATCAATAAAACACGGATTGTACAGAGAAGGATATGGCACCTCTGAAAAGTAGAAGCTGCGTATTAATTGTGTGAAAATAGTGCAGCGCTGCGTATCTATAAATCTTATATAAACAAATAATTATACATTCCATAAAACTATTTATGAAAAAATAAAAGAAATAAATGATAAAAAAAACTGTTCATATGGAGGTTTCCAAAGCTGTGACCGCTGTGAAAAATCCTATTTAAATGGATCCAATATTCAGTGCGCACCCCCACCTGCTAAAATGCATGCTCACCTCAAGGGTGAGTATAAAACTCATAGACAGATCACTCCTCGTGTCCGATCACGATCCCTCCACTTTACCAATGGTAGTAATTCCTACAGTCTCCAGACTGCACCTCTGTGTGGGGAATCAACGTATAAATTGTCTCCAAACACCACCTTCCTCCATTCACTTATTAATAATCACTTCTATATCCCGGGGGGAAGGACATGAAAGAAAAGACACAAGTACCATAGTGCTCTCTGCTTCTGAATTTATTATAAAAGCCCCCCCTAAAAAGTTATGCAGGAACAAAAATTGTCTCTGGACAGCCCCACTCTCAACAAATTGTCAGAAGGACAGCACTACAAGTCACAGCAAAATAAAACCCGACACTGACGCATTTCGCACTGAAACTAGCGCTTAGTCATAGTGGGAGTCCCCTGAAAAGTTACACTTACAATAAAATCAGGAAGTATCAAATCACCAGCTCATTCACCGCCGATCTAGACCCACGGCGCTTTGTCACAGATAGGGCTCCTCCCTTCTAAAGGCGTGTCGGCCTCTCATTGGCCTTCATCAGTAGATGGGTAAGTCAAATTAGGTGAAACCTTATATACCTGCCTGTTGCCTCTTCAGTTGCAACCCTTCAGACATCACCACAGTCTGTGAGGACACGCCCTCTTCCTGTGACTACAGAGCTCACATTCATAGCGCTGGAGAGCGTGTCACCCGAATCTGCAAACCAGCAGGGCGCTCTCACTCGATCACACCGCTGAGCTCCGTGGTGATGTCCCGTTACAATCTAATCTCCACATGAGTGTGCGATGTATCGCCATATACATACAATAAAAAAACAAGTCTAAAATAAAATAAAAAGATGTTCCTATGTGATAAAACCCGAGGGTTTCTAATGTTAAAATAGCGCAGCTTCTGCTGTTCAAAGTCTTTACTTTGCGTTCTGGACGAATGACGTATTGTGAGACAAATTTGTGAATTAACATGAATAAAAACCATGTGTTTTAATATACACACTATAAAGGATAATGTAAAGGAATGGCCCGTGGCACCCAGAGGCTCTTGAAGGGTGTGGGGTACTCCTGTTTCAGCTTCACCAATGACTCTTGTGTCTAGGGTCATCCTATGTCCACTAGGGGCATAGGATGACTGAGAACTGATATCTCGGATTACATGAGATGGGACAGTAATGATAATCCACAATATATTCAGAATATCTTGAACTATTACTGGTTGTTGATTCTGAACTCAACAGGTTAATTGAAAGATGTCATCACCTCCAGCTACCTGGCTGTAGTGTACGATAAAGCTTGCTGTGATTGCATTCTATTGTCTATTGAGCTAATTAAGTCTGCTACTGTGGTGATGTGGGTTGGAGCTTGGTAGACAGTCTGGCTTCTGAAGACCTTTTCATTGTGTGATGGTAATTAACACTGTTTTGTGTGAATTTCTATTGATGATAATGTGTGTTGTGAATTAGCACAGTCTAAAAGGTCAGATGTCTGACTTGCCAGCTGTAAGTAATTGTTACTGACTGTATATAAAGAGCCTGATTTTCCCATTAAAGTATCTATCCGTTTGGAACCAGAGAACAGAGCTGTGTGTGTCTCATTTCTGGGGGAATCTGTATGGGTCGTGTTCGCCGGATTGTGGAGTGTCGATAGCTGTCTTGGGTTCGGAATGGAATAACTTAAACGGCTTTAACTCCTGTCCCATTTGGGGTTCCGTTACACCACATTTGACCATTAGAGGGCACTAAGTAGCATAGAAATGATCTCCATCTAGTGCCCAAATGCAATCATTTCTATTTTAAATGAATGGAAACCGTTTGACCAGCACAGCAAATATCCTAATAACATTCATCTTTCCCCCATTCACACAGAAGGAATGTACATGGACTTTCCCCGGGGGAATTGCTATGCACATATTTTATGAATAGACCCCTAAATGTCAGGAGACGTTTATATAAAGATGGGAAGTATGGAGCAGATAAATGAATAGACCTCCTAGCAATGTTATTTCCAGGCTGCAGCTAGGGGGAGCTCTAATGTGTGAGCACAGCAGAGTGATCCCATCTAGCTCACATTAACCCTTTCACTGTCAGATGTTTTTGCATTATTTTGGGCCTGAAGATTAGATAAAACCACCAAACATATATTATCTGATAGCAGAGGCCCTGGAGAATAAAATGGTGGTGATTGTTAAGGTATTCCTCGTAATTTAGCTGTTAGTGAACGTAATGAATATGAATTTATTCGAAGTTACGAATTACCCGAAATAACAAATGCTGCATCTAAACGAATTGAACGTAATGAATTAATAACAATAACAAAACCTTTTTTGCACTGATAAACAATCAGCAAAGACCCCCCTGTCAGGAGAGCAGCTGATCGTCTCTCCTCTCGTCTGTCAGATGCAAGTGCAGAAAAGTCGATAAACGGCTCTTCCTGTTTAATGCTGTGATCAGCCGGGATTGGAGACAGCTGATCACGTGGTAAAGAGCCTTCATTAGAGGAGGGATCAGGAGTATATCATATACAGTGGTCAGGAGTATATCCTATACAGGGGTCAGGAGTATATCGTATACAGGGGTCAGAAGTATGTCATATACAGGGGTCAGAAGTATATCATATACAGGGGTCAGGAGTATATCATATACAGGGGTCAGGAGTATATCATATACAGGGGCCAGGAGTATATCATATACAGTGATCAGGAGTATATCATATACAGGGGTCAGGGTCTTCTACTGACAATAATTAGAGAGAAAAGTCCCTCCTGTACGATTCTCTCCTTGACATATCGTAGAATGAAGCCGTATTGTTCTTTCAGTGTCATCATCCCGTGTTCTGTCCATTTCCACACCGACACCAACATCTCCTCCACCATCCCGCTGTATTTGTTGTCTCACCATGTTTCCAATGATGGAGATCCAGAGACTGACCGGAGTCTTCTTCTCCATGTCACCAGACCACCTCTTCCTCTACTATTGGGGTGCTGGGCCTTTCTATGACTACTCAGGACCGCCAAACTCTTCTATATGTAGCACTACCCCCGAAGGAGCTGGTGGTTTAGAATTGGGTCTGCCGTTACCTTACTGTACACCACACTCGTCCCAGGGGTCCCTCTTGAAGAGTTATTCACAAATGTCCGCACCAACACTTAATGTCTTTTTCTTCAAGGGTTTTATTAAACCAGGTTCATCAGAGGGGTGGAGGGATAGGGGAGATTCAGGTAACTTGCTTGTGGATCACGGGTACAGCCTTAGATCCAGAGGACAAATCGGTTCCACACTGGATTCAGCAACTACCGGATAGGCCTCTCTCACTGACCTAGCAGCCGGTGTGAAGCTCATTCAAAGTCTCTGCCACAGACTTGATGAGTGTCGTCGAGTCGTCACACAGTCCTCTGCCACAAGATCATGTAACCACACACACACTCTGCAAAGCTCCAAAGAAAGCACACAGTGCCAGGATCTTTCAGCCAGGCCGGCAGCACAGTGAGGTAAATTGTCCAGGATGTGTCCTTGTTAGATTTTAAATTTATAAGATTTTATGTGATAAATGTTTCTGAATCATTTGGGTTAAACATGGTAGCTTTGAGGACAGAAGAAGGTCAGTTGGTGTGTAGACTACATGTATTTTTGGAGTTCACGTCAAGATATTGGGAGGAGAAGAATTGCTTAATATACACAAGGGGGTGTTACATTTGAGGCAGAAACATGTCACCTTTCTTGGAGCTATTCCAAAAAGAAATTGTGCTAAGCATGGCTTTTTAAACAGTATAAGAACACATGTGATGTGAGTAGCTAGCTAGGAAGCTCTGGGGCCTTAGGGTCACCGGCCAGAGAGATGAGGGACCTCAGGGTCACCCGACCCGACGGGGGAAGGGGCTCTATCCAGCAGAGAAGATGTACCATCTAATTCCTGTTTCTGAAGTACCATCCTGCCATGTTTTACCAGCTGCTAAGATGTAAGCATTGACTGTTGGCTTGTCCTGTCTTGAAGAATAAGAATAAAACATCGTATTATGAAGAAATCCTAAGTCTGTATATTGGGAACCAAAGCGCCTGCGGGAGAAGGAGAGTTTTTGACATATCGCATGACACGTGTTAGAGGACAGTCCTCTGTCTATCAAAATATCCTTCTCTCTCCAACAACTTTTATCATTGTCGCACCAGCCAGATTGATCAACTTTGTTCCTAAAGCCTTGAACAGGGGGAAATGGAAATGAAGACACAGAGATGTTTGTTCAAGTCTTGAAGAAAAAACGATCAAGAACCTAGAAGAAGAGGTGTTTGTGTTCCATCAGACGATTGAAGGCTCAAAACCACGAGGGTGAGTTTTTATGCTGTTTGTTTTCTCACCTAGCTTACTAGCAGAAGAATAAAAAAACTAAGACTTACATGACAAGGCTGATGTGTCAGCTGTGTCTGGACAGAATGTTTCAAGATATCGTTCAAAATCCAGCGAGGACTTTCTGGTTATGGAGAAAAATCGTAAACGTTTACGTACGTGAAGATTCTGCCAAGAAGTTCATAAAAAAGGTGAGAGTTCTCACAGAAGAAGTGTTGAAATAGGATCTAAAGCTTCACGTTATTTTTGAAGGCCACCATTGATGCACCAGGCAGATGTACTTTGGGTGAGCTATAATGAAGGTCGGATTTTTGATATTGGACAAGTCCAAGAATACACTATACACTATACATTCCTTTCGCATTCACACAAAAAGGAGAAAGACATTATTTATACGCACGCATCTTTACATTTGTTTACTTGAGGCCATTAATAGCCTAACTAAACATTTACACTTACAAGAGCCATAGGAAAAAGGCGAGCCAGAGAACTAGACAAGAACAACCAGAAAACTATTCTTCAAAGAAAAAGATAAGGACATTATTCTTCCAAGAAAAAGCAACGAACAAAGAAAAAGCAGCAATAAGAAGCAACAAAGACTGTAAAGAACAAAAGAAACTAACAGACAAAGTTTAAAGGACATTGTTCATCTCTTGTTTTATTTTAAGTGTACACAAGAAAAATCATTCTAAACAAGGGGTAAATATGTTTTTTATATAAGTGGGTAACATGGGATGGTTAAAAATCTTAAGGTTCAGAAGTATATCCCTGTACTATCGGGAATTTATGTATTACATATACATATATAATATATAGCAGTAGTAGGGTAATTAATTAATTAATGCCAGAGTGTAAAGAAGTTCTTTAATAAGGAAACTAAGTTTAATGCTGCTTGTATATGTTTAGGAATATTTTAGGCCTAAACGACAGAAATGTGTTATTGCATGTCATTCAAAGCACAAACAAGAACAGAAGTTTAAAGTAAAAAACTATTGATTAAGATTATGTAAAGAACTGTATAAAATTCAGCTAATGGAAAACAGCAAGGTATTTAGTATTTAACAAAAATCCTACAGATTTGGTTGCAGGATATAATAAGTTAAGGATTGAGCAATTTTTATAAAAGATTCCAAACTTGGTTTTGGTTATTAAATTAAAAATAGTAGATTATTCTAATTTACTTACGTTTACCCAGGAAAGATATTAAAATATGAAAGTTTAGTTCAATCTAAAAATTAGCAAATATTGTAGAAAAAACTATTGTTAAAAGTTTTTTAATTGAGTTATAAAGTAGGGACTATTGAGTGGTTGGAGTAATTTTCTCAGGGAAACGCAGGTCGGTTCATGCGCAGGGGCCAATCTGGGTTTTATGAGATTGTTCCGCTAAACAATTTTTTGTCATTACTATAATCAAGAAACGTCATATAATAACGTTATGTACATGTTTTTTATCATATGTGCAAACCATATATGTTTAAAAAATGGTAAAAAAGTTAAAAAGTCCGAAAACAATAAAAATTGGTTAACAGATTGTATAGTGAATGGTAGCATGGTAGCTAAGACTGACTCTGACAGATCATTCTCTGGGAGTGTGACATGTAAAAGAATGTACTATTAACAGAGAAGCAGATGGTCAGTCATGCCATGACAGTTTTTTACTTCTATGGATCAGAACACATGTTAGTGTTTAAATCTTTTTTCAGAAATCTGAAATAAAGGTTCATGGATCTGAAAAATATGTTTAAAAAGTATTACTAACTAAAGTAATTGTTTTGAAATAAACATGTGGGTTTTGCACCATTTGTTCAGAAAAACTAAAAGGTGTTATTTTAGGAAAACGTGTCAATATACAAGGCTTTGATGAAGCTTTGCCTAGTGACAGCTGGATGTTAAAAAGAAAGGTAGTTAAAGTATAAATACTTTAAGGCTAAAAATTATGCAGTGTAATAAAGCCACAGTTATGTAAGTAAATCATGCAAAAGTTACTTTATACACTTTTAGTGCACATTAATTGGGATGGAATTTTGTGTTTTTAGAACCGGATCCATATTTTGGCACAATTGAACTTTCTTGGTATCTGTCTACACTGAAAAATGATCTTAAGACATGTTTGTTTAGCAGTCAGAAGTGACAGAGCACATGTGGTTCAATCAATCATTGTATGATTGGTTCAGAAAAAGTACTTAAACATGATTAAGTTTCTTTTAGAAATAGAGGGGCAGATTCACAAAACAATTACGCCTGTCTAACTGGGGTTAGACAGGAGTAATTTCAAATTTTGCACGGCGTATCACTAGTTTGAATCCTCAAACCATGATACGCCGGCTTCGGGCTTCGATCCGAGAGGCTTACGTCTTCGTAAGCCTTCGGATCTACGCTGCCATCTATTTGCGGCCGCTGGGAGGAGTTTGCGTCGTTTTGGTGCGTCGGGATATGCAAATGTGTTTTTACGGGGATTCACGAACATACGAGCGGGCGTCGCAATCGTTTTCGTCTATTTTTTTATACGTAATGTTAGAGCAGCTTTTTGCTGCTCTAACTTTACGTAGCCCATGTTAAGTATGGCCGTCGTTCCCGCTTCGAATTTATTTAAAATTTTATTTTGTTTACGTAACTCGTCGGGACGTGGATCGGCCGTAAAGTACGCTACATAAACAACGAATGACGTCACGACGTGATTTCGCGCAATGCACGGCGGGAAATTTGCGAACGGAGCATGCGCAGATCGATCGCCGCGGGAACGCGCCTAATTTAAATGTTTCACGCCCCCTACTCGCGCAGATGGATTGCGACGGGAGAAATACAGTATTGAGAGATTTTGCAATCTATGTAGATTGATTATATTAGATTTTTCACCTGCTAGAGGAGGATACAAGTATGTTTTATCCTTTAGTTAATTTTTTTGATAAAATTAATTGAGGTAATTCTAGACAAACTAATATATTTTTAATGAAAGCTAAGTTGTGAACTTTGTCATATTCCATTGAGTGGTTTTCAAATCATGGAATCAGATAATGATTTTTTTCATTTTTATAGGACAGGTGATGAAGGACATGTATGCAATTTTAGTATTTGATAAAGTTTTTGTTTCTTATCATCTTTAGTACCCAGATATTATAGAACGCTACAATAGTTTTTTTAAGTCTAAATAGGGTAAGATGATTCAAGAAAAGGTAAATATTAGGTGACTTATTTACCTGTTATATTTTTTAGTTTAAAAACTTTTTTAGACTAAGGGTTTGTTAATTTTTTGAGTTAATGACAGGATGAAGAATGTCTGTTCTTCTGTGTCTTTTGAGATTGGCATACATAATTATTTCCAATCTGTTTCATAGGACAAAGTACAGGTGTAGGAATTTCAGAAGTTTGTTCACAAAACATGGCTAGGCCTACTGAATAGAAATTATTTTTTGTATAAGATTTCTACTTCTTATGAGTATGTTTCATAATTTTTCCAGTAGCTAAAGTTATGGTTATGAATTATAGATCTGAAGGTACCAGGGATACCTGCCAACTAAAATATCATTTAGAATTTCAATTTGGGAAGATTATTTTATTTTTTAGATTTTTCCATGACCATGAAACAAGCACAACTAAAATTCTATTTTGTTATTATTTCTAGTTTTTCAAAATTATTTTTTGATTATGTGATCAAGGATCATACTTTTTTTGGTGAACTTAAATTATTATTGATATGGACTTAAAATCAAAAATGACATATTGATCGGTCGATCATTATGTAAGGGGGAGTTGGAATGTAATTCTAATATAGGAATTTTTTTGAAATATGGAAAAATAGTTGTTCTATTTTGGTTTCTAAATCTTGTATAAGAATACATATTGATACACATAGAATTATTATTTTACATAGAATAATTATTTTTTATTAATTTTTATAAAACACATAACTTGGGAAAGTTGAATGGATAGTTTGTTATTACAAGTATGTATAACAAAGAATACATTTGAAGTATTAATATATTTAGAGTACATACAGTTGTGTATGGAAGATTTAAAGTGTCTAAACAAAATTATTGTTGAATTAAAAAAATATGGAACGTTGAAAAAATAAATAAAATAAAGAGTTGCTTGCTGGTCATGGATAGATAAATAAATTAAATGGATGGATAGATAGATAAATAAATAGGAAAATAAATTAAAAGAAAGATAGAATATATAAAAATATGACAATCAAATAATGGGAAAGTTATGTTTTTATGTATCCACAGACAAGTAGATCACGTATTATGTTTATAATTGTTCAGTGTCAAGGATAATGTATAAAAACTTATACTGAAGAAATTTGGTTATTGAAATTTCAAAAGAAATTCAAAAAATTTTATTTATTAATAATTAATATTATAGAGTAATATAATTTGATACATCAAATATATTTATTTTTTCTTTATGATAAAATACTTATATGATATGGTTAAAGTTATAAAAACTAAAATTTATGGAGGTAAAGGAAGAAAATGTTAATAATTTAGATGGAGAATAAATTAAAATTAATTAATATTATAATAATTTATAGTTACTTAATGGAATGAAATGGTTAAATATTTCACAGGAATATCTCAGAATTTTGGAAAAAGTTTATGTACAATATCTGAAATGTTAAATTGTATTGTTTGTATTGGAAACAAGAGAATCAGAAACATTTATTATTTAAGATGAATGCACTTATTTTGTTTGTTAATTACAGTGCATTAAGGGGGAATTGTTAGATTTTGAATTTATTACTATTTTATGTGATAAACGTTTCTGAATCATTTGGGTTAAACATGGTAGCTTTGAGGACAGAAGAAGGTCAGTTGGTGTGTAGACTACATGTATTTTTGGAGTTCACGTCAAGATAATGGGAGGAGAAGAATTGCTTAATATACTCAAGGGGGTGTTACATTTGAGGCAGAAACTTGTCACCTTTCTTGGAGCTATTCCAAAAAGAAATTGTGCTGAGCATGGCTTAAAAACAATATAAGAACACATGTGATGTGCATAGCTAGGGAGGGAAGCTCTGGGGCCTTAGGGTCACCGGCCAGAGAGATGAGGGACCTCAGGGTCACCCGACCCAACGGGGGAAGGGCCTCTATCCAGCAGAGAAGATGTACCATCTAATTCCTGTTTCTGAAGTACCATCCTGCCATGTTTTACCAGCTGCTAAGATGTAAGCATTGACTGTTGGCTTGTCCTGTCTTGAAGAATAAGAATAAAACATCGTATTATGAAGAAATCCTGTCTGTATATTGGGAACCAAAGCGCCTGTGGGAGAAGGAGAGTTTTTGACATATCGCATGACACGTGTTAGAGGACAGTCCTCTGTCTATCAAAATATCCTTCTCTCCTCCACCAACTTTTATCAGACAGTGCATACTATTATCACTGATACTTGTATTGGTGTTGCTGGTGATGTCAGTTCCCAGCCGGTGTCATTAGTACAGTGACAGTGCATAGTATTATCACTGATCTCTGTATTGGTGTCACTGGTGATGTCAGTTCCCAGCCGGTGTCATTAGTACAGTGACAGTGCATAGTATTATCACTGATCTCTGTATTGGTGTCACTGGTGATGTCAGTTCCCAGCCGGTGTCATTAGTACAGTGACAGTGCATAGTATTATCACTGATCTCTGTATTGGTGTCACTGGTGATGTCAGTTCCCAGCCGGTGTCATTAGTACAGTGACAGTGCATAGTATTATCACTGATCTCTGTATTGGTGTCACTGGTGATGTCAGTGAGTGTCAGTTCCCCCAACGTCAGATTGCCCGTCACACGTTGGCAGTCCAATCAGAAGTCGCTGATCACCATCATTAATAACAAACAATGGCCTGGGCTGGTCATGAAGGGAGGGGAGTAAAACCTTCCCAAGGCTGAACTGGGTAAAGAATCTACAAGTCCAACATTTCCTCTTCCTGATCTGTGTCTGCTGTCCCATGTACTGGTATGAAGACTCCCATTCTCTTTGTATGAAATCCCTGGTGATCCTGCCAATCCCTCTACTTTCCATTTAAGAAGTGACCACACTAGGCAGAAGAGCACAACATGGTCAGTTTGCTGGCTGTGCTTGTCAACCTGCTCTCCTCCAATGATCAGACTTGTGCTTACAACCTCCCCCATGCACAGCCATTCACTGGGAAGACCGGTGTGTTGCTGTTTCTCCTATCCCAACTCTTATGCAGCTGAGAACAGCGGGAATTTGATCACTTATAAAAAAGGGGAGAAATATACTTCTAATATATTTTATATCTATACACAAATGTTTTGCCTTTCATTTCTATTTTAGAGTGAATGTGTTGTATTAGAAGGTGAGGCTTCCATACACTTTACCTTCTATCCCCCAATATCTGCTGTACTGATAAGTGTATGAGTATGATCTCAGGTATTAGTATGAAATCATGTCTGACAGAGCAAACTGAGGGCTCTACTTATAGGAAATTCATTCAGCTCTTACACATATTGCTAGAATGTAACACAGTGATTTCCTATGATTGTCAGCTCCATCTAGTGGCCATAAAACTGTATTTTTCATTAAATACCTCAATCAGTAAAAATAGCACAATAACGCTTTATGGCCACTAGATGGAGCCAAGGAAATCAGTGTATGAAATAAAATACATCCAATATTCATCATGGCCGCTCACATTCATTCAACTATTTTTATTTTATACCGACCTCTAAGTGTTTGTGAAATCTTCCACCACAAAATGTACTCAGCCAATGAGAGGGAATGACTCCATTTTTATTTTTATGCTGCTATCAATGGCCGACACGGTACAACACTTCATCCATGTCTTTGGTGATCTCTGATCTCCTTATGAACTGTTTCTTACATGATGAAGATCAGCCATGGAGTATATCTGAGGTGTATATCAGGGTGTGCTTCTTCCCCACATGAGAGCTGTGATGTCCAGCAACATTCATATACAAGACATTTCCCGCACTCACTAATACACCTCGAGGGTTGTGTGGGATCCCTGATGTACAGGAAGACAGGACTTCAGTGAGGAGCAATTCCCTCACTCAGGACAGGAATACGGCTTCTCCCCCGTGTGAGATTTCTGATGTTTGGAAAGATTGGACTTCTGTGAAAAACATTTTGCGCACTCAGGACAGGAATACGGCTTCTCCCCCGTGTGAAATCTCTGATGTGTGGAAAGACTGGACTTCTGTGAAAAATATTTCCCGCACTCAGGACAGGAATATGGCTTCTCCCCTGTGTGAGATCTCTGATGTGTGTAAAGATTGGACTTCACTGAAAAACATTTCCCGCACTCAGGACAGGAATACGGCTTCTCCCCCGTGTGAAATCTCTGATGTGTGGAAAGACTGGACTTATCGGAAAAACATTTCCCGCACTCAGGACAGGAATACAGCTTCTTCCCCGTGTGGGATCTCTGATGTTTGGAAAGATGGGACCTTTCTAAAAAACATTTCCCACACTCAGGACAGCAATATGGCTTCTCCCCTGTGTGAGATCTTTTATGTCGATTAAGTTTGGATTTATAAAGGAAACACTTCCCACACTCAGTACAGCAAAGCCTCTTCTCTGTTGGAAGGATGGCACCATCCCGCACAGTCTGAGGTTCCTCAGGATAAGAGGAATACGATGGTCCGCCACCATCCCGCACAGTCTGAGGTTCCTCAGGATAAGAGGAATACGATGTTCCGGCACCGTCCCGCACAGTCTGAGGTTCCTCAGGATAAGAGGAATACGATGGTCCGGCACCGTCCCTCACAGTCTGAGGTTCCTCAGGATAAGAGGAACACGATGGTCCAGCACCGTCCCGCACAGTCTGAGGTTCCTCAGGATAAGAGGAATACGATGGTCCATCTACACTGTGTGGTGCCGGATGGACATTTGAGGTAGTCGGGTTTTCTCCTGGACTATACTGTGTGATGTCCTCATCTTCTAATTTACAGTCTGGAGACAAAGTGAGACAATCCTCTGAGGTTTTCCTCATCTCCCGTCCATCTACTAAAATAGAAATACAAAGATTATTACTAGACATGAGCTGATTGGTTCCCTAAACCAGGACTCCGCCCACATCAGGCAGCTTTGTCTCTGAGGATCTTACAATTCCCCCTCAAGGTAACTAGTAAATGGCTCCTCTGTAGGGCGGCAACTAATGATTATTTTAAGAATTGATTAGTTGGCCGATTATTGTTTTGATTAATTGGATAAAAACCTGAATAAAAGTTTGGTGTATAATGGAGTGAATATCCTTGAATATCTATATAGAGCGGTAAATATAAATCTCCAGATATATAGTTGGATATTTAATCCTCTCTGAGAATAACAGACAGATAGATGTATTATTAGAGGGTGAATCTGCTACATATCACAATCACAGAACAACATTAATAAAATATAAAAAGAGGTAAAACGCTGTTTTGCAGATGATCAGACAGGAGTGTAATATAATATGATGGGTGACAGACTCCCTTGTCATAGACAGGTAGGTGGGTACAAGCTCCCTGCACCTGATGTCACTTATGCTGGCCGTACACAAACTCATTTTTCTTTCACAAAAACATTCATCCAATTTTCTAACCATTAGGGGGTCAAATCGGCGTTCATTTTCCGCCACAGTGACGGGAAAATTGGAAGGAGCAGAACAGAAAACTTTTCTCCATAGAACAAATTCTCACATGGTGGGTGTGGTTTTTGCTTAGAAGTTATGGCACTTACATACAACGTTTTTCATGATGAGAAAAATTCTATTTTTTTAATTGGTCATTAAAAAAACAACCGTGTATAGGCTCCAGAACATTTTTATCAAGTCTTACGACGAAACGTACGTAGGAGTGCCCATCAGCGCATATCACGTCATCGCCTTTGTGGAAGTGAGCTACACACACACACACGGTGAACAGCAGACAGGACCCGATCGGATTACATGCCGCGTTCTGTTTTCCTGACGCCAACATGGCAGCATACTAGTGATAGAGCTCCGCCTCTTGACCACTCCCTCAGGACCAGTGAATGGCATAAATTAAGGCATGGTTAGCCGCCACCCCATTCTTCTTTTTTTCCTCATACCTCACGCACCAGTGAAGAGTAAGCAGTACTATGTCCCCCCTCTGCCTCAGTGCAGTAGCCGTCTGGGTTGAGCCTCTCCCAGTGCGAAGTCCCAGCGATCAGGCTGCTAAATGCGCTTTAGTCTGGGAGCCCCTTCTGTGGGTCTTATTGGGGCCCCTGCAGTGTTTCCTCTTTAGGAACGAAATCTGCTTTTACAATTGATAACTGCAGCGCTTGTGGAATATGGAGGGGCCAGCTATGCTTTATCTCTCTTGGCTCCTTGTGCCTTACAGGGTCACCTGTACCTTTTACCTATATCACCCTTTTTTGTCTTTCATTACCTTTCTTATTCACTGCTTCAGCAAAACAAACAGAAGACACTACAGGCTTGTCTTCTAACACAGGTACAGAGATAGGAAAGGTTCAGTCTCTTTAGCCAACAGATTGATATATAGACAAAGTACATGGCTATAGCCAGAGCTATAGTCTCTGATATGGTTTTGCTCACCCCAGTAGGTACACAATCCAACAATGGATCCTCTCACACATCATGCTGCTGTCTGTGTCTGTCTCTCTCTCTCCATACACACAACTCATCTGACATGTTCAGCTCAGCTGACAATTAGGTCTGAAAGGGAAATTCTTACCCTATTCAGTTAACCCCTTCTTAACACGCCCAGACTCACCCTGTGCAGGTAGATATGTCTGTGTGTGTGTGTGTGTGTATGTATGTATTTTTGTATGTGTATGTATATGTGTATGTGTATATGTGTATATGTGTGTATATATATATATATATATATATATATATATATGTGTGTGTGTGTGTGTATATGTATATATATGTGTATATAGGTGTATATACAGATGTAGGTGTATGTAGATAAATCTACTCCTGCTACTTCTATCGCTTTTCAGCTATCCTTACCTCAGCTGGCCGTCCCATTTCTCCACAGATAAAGAGTCAGTTACTGCTCATAATACAAAGACCCTCAACAACTAGGATGGGGACCACCATATAGGTAAGTTTTCAGAAAAGAGTGCCCTCTTGTGCGGATTGCTTTGATTTGCTTCAGCCCCGCATGCCCACGCTCTCAAAAGAGCCAGGCCAAGGAAATGCAGACGTTCTTCAGGGGAGCATAGCCTGGATGGCGCCCCCACTCAGGAGAAATTTTCCAAGGAAGACGTCTTTGCTCCTCTTCCCCAGAGCCGGTGCCCCAGCAAGAGTCCTGCAGGGCCTATGGCACAGTACCTATGCCCAGGAAGCTGGTGAGTAGACACTGCCTGGAGGAGTATACAGGTAATGCCAAATGTCTTTATTATTGAAAAGAGTGGCACAAGATTCTGTTTTGAACTCACCTTAATTACCTGAAGCTACTGTTACACTTGTATTGTAAACTGTTGTAGACTGTTGCCATAGGAGACAGCGTTCCTATCAGTGCAGATGTGGCATCTTGCTGGATGCTTTTACTGCGTGGCTGTCATTCTGTAGAAGTCTTAGAGTCTGCCGGGTTGGTGTTGCGGCTTCCTAAGGGTGTCCTGGCCCTAATCCTCTCTCCCAGAGTTCTGTTGAGGAGAGATGGAATCGCTTTGCAGACTGAGGCCCTGACATATGGTTCAGAGCCCGGATTGTCCTGGTGAATCCTGGACAGGTGGCACACCCTAGGTGTCTGACGCCCATAAAACTACTTTGCACTGCACCCATTATACCTTTATGACCCACTCTATGTGAAGGGATGTCAGCGACTCGTGGTTCTCGTTAGACTGAAGGTGGCCTGGGTCCTTGTTACATATATTACAGATACAGCAGTCTGCTACTCAGGATATGGAGGCTTCACAGGAAGTCCCACATAGTTTCTTTTTAAACCACTGGAAAAGCATCCTGGCACCTTGGTGGCTAGGGAGGCCATATGGTTGAGACCCTGGGCTGAGTATTGCTTCCTAGAAACAAAAGTGGGAAAGAATGGAAATATGTTGGAGAAAAATGCCCATATAAACAGGCTGCCAAAACTGTATACACTGAACAAGCTAAGGGTCAACCTGCTCCTACATATTGTAGCATCTGCAGGTGCCAGCAGACCAGCAATAACCAGCCCATGTGTTGGGCGAGTCTAATGGGGATGGTTTAATTATTATAAACCAGCTGCTGCACCTGCAGGACTCTGAGGAGAGTGGCAGGATCTGCATCCCTTTAGGCAGGATTTCCTTTTGAGTATCTTGCCAAAAATGACATTTTTTGTAGCAGTGGGTGCAACAAAAAATAAATAAAAAAAAATAAAATAAAAAAATAAATAAAATAAAAATCTGACTTGTACCTTAGTGCAGACTTCTGGGAAAAAAATCTGTCACACAAGTGCATGCCCAAACTCTAGGGCTCAGTTTCCTTTAGTGCGACATGAGACTGGAAGGTCACATGACAGACCTCTGGGGAAAAATCAATCACACAAGTACATGCCCAGACTCTAGGGCTCAGTTTCCTTTAGTGCGACTTGAGACTGGAAAGTCGCATGACAGGCCATTCCCCATAATTTCCAATGAGTATTGTTTATATCTGTGCGACTTCAAGTGGTATCGACTTCAAAATAGTCCCTGCACTACTTTGGTTCCACTTTTATGCAACTTATACAGGCATTGTTTCCAGTCGCATCAAAATTGCAGCAAAAAAAAAAAAAATCGCAGCAAAATCACGCGACTTTGGGGTTGCAATAGTGAAGCCTTGAGGTAAGACCTAGAGGGCACACTTTACGTGTTTCTGGACAGCATGTGGTACAGGTCCTTGGATGAAGGTATCAGGCACCTCATGGTCACTTCGGGAAATTCCTCACTGCTCCTCCAGACCATTTCTCTCCCACGCATATGCCAAGTCTACCACAACAGGTGTGCTGCTACAATGCTTACAATACACTTCAGACTCAAGGGATTGCAGGTTTTCTATACAATCCTGTTTGGAGTTTGCAGGGGATGTTGTCTGGTGTCCAGTAGCAGATCGGAAGAGGTCAAACCCTTCTGGGTCCTCTTTGAGATCTTTAAGCTGAAGTCTATTAAACAGTACAACCACATGGCTGGATGCTGTTGCTGGATTGTCAGGATGCCTATCCTATCCTCACACCTTAGAGGGAAAGCAAAACCAACTGGTTAGTGTACACTGGGGGTGCTCTAGTTCCTCTTATTTCTATCAGAGGAAATGGTGACAGTCAGGAACAGGATTCTGAGGAAGTATACTTCTGCTTATTTGATGGTTTCTCAGTGCTCATCTGGGCACAACGTCATCATGCATACAGATGATTCCTGGGGTGCATGGGCACCTGCGCAAATTTACATTTCAAGAATTCTACAAGGGAGGAAACAGGATCGAACACTGTTAATAACAGTGTTACTCGGTATAAGTAGCGGTCCATCATGATGGAAAGTCCTAGAGCAAGTCTCGGTCTGTTAGGACCTTTACACTGGAGAATTGCTATGAATCATGTCTACAAGACACTCGGGAAGATTCACTGTGAGGGACTTTAGGTCAAGGCAGGCGGAGATTCCCAGCCAAGGAGGGTAATCTTGAATGCGCCGGGGTTCAAGCAGCCCTTTTATTACTTCAGCCTTACTACAGAGTCAAGGAAGACCAGTCTCCTTGCAGTTGAGCAACAGGGCAGTAGTTGCCTATATTCAGCTCCTGGGTGAAACTCACGGCAATATGCTAGTGAGAGAGGTAAAACCCATAACGCCTGGGATGGAAGATCCCCAGCAAAATTCCAGATGCAGTTTACCTCCCAGCAGATTTTTTAAACAAGTACAAGCTTCCCAGAGCACAACGAGGGTCTATGTCCCAGGTCAGAGTGGAGCCTACCACAGACAGACCTCCCTCGTTTTCCCAGAGTAATCGCAAACTTTGGGTATGTCTGACTTTGTTTCCGCACCACAAGGCGCAGGGGGCAGATGCTCTGATCTCTCCATGGGACTGCAATGAGTGAAGGAGTGAGTGAAAAACTTGTATAGCGCTACACCTGCGAACTAAATCACCTCAGGGCGCTTCTTCTATCCATTGTCTTCCTTATCCCTCAGAAGAGGTGGGTCTTAAGTTTCTTCCTGAAGGCCTGATGGTTTTCTCCCATGCGGATGTCCGTTAGCGGAGCGTTCCATAGCCATGGTCCTTGGACATAGTTGTCATAGCCAGTCCTCCATATTGACCAGGAGGCCCTCGGTTTTCCCTGGCCATTCATTTCAGAATACAGAAGACATTGCTCCTCTATAACCTATGCAGACTGGGGCTGCAAGCAGGGGTTCTAAAGGGGGAAGGTGGGCAACTCTGTTGCTCTGGTTTCACTACAGAGTGATCTCTACTTTGTTGTGTGCGAGAAGACATTCTACTTACAACATCTAGGCCTAATTCTGGAACAAGTTTGCCTTTTCTTGGTAGAGCGAGACATTCATCCTACTGCCCTTTCAGTGCCAGCTGTTCTATACTTCCTCCACGCCTTAACCTATCCTCACATAGCTCACGAGCGCCGCTTTATCAGCGAAAACACATTTAAATGGGCCATGAATCCTTCAGTTTGTACAACTTTTGAGTTTTTGGAGAGTAGGTCTCCACGGAAAAGATATATTGGAGCTGCTGGTTCTCATATCCGTTCAACCGTTCATTCTAACAGAGCAGTGTCCGGTTCAGGCCATCACTTATATGGCAGTATCAATTGCAAGAACTTTAGGCAGGAGGTTATCGGATATTCAAGCTCTTGGAGCTTCAAAGTAAAAAAATATATATGTATATTCTTTTCTTTCCAAAAGGAGTAGAGTTGGACTTGTAGATCATCTTGCCACAAACATGGCAACAGACTGCTATTTAACAGACAGCTGGACATTGTCTAACTTTCCAGAACATCACACAGGAAAGTCTCACAAACTGATAATTTTCATAACTTTAAAGTAGTATCGGTCCACAATTGTCCCTTCCAGGTCATCTAAACCTTTTGTCATTCCAGCTGGGAATCAAGGGAAAGAAGTTACTGCCTGGACCCTAGCAGGCTCGGTTGTTCATATAGGACTAGGGGTTGCAAGCCTCCGTCAGCGGTGGCGGAGCACTCTACCAGAGCAGTTGAAGCCTCATAGGCAACACATTCAAAAGAATCTATGGTGCCCATCTGTAGAGGGGTATCGTGGTCTTCCCAACATTCCTACTCAAACTTGACAGAATAGACCCGGGGGTCCTTGTCATCAGGGAACTTTGTAGGAAGAACTATTCAGTCCTCTGTCTCATCCTAATTAGAGGATTGGTTGGACAAGTAGATCCCACCCTGTCAGCTAGTTATTTATCACTAGTATGCTGCCATGTTGGCGTCAGGAAAATGGAAAATTGTATCAAATACTTACCGTAATTTTCCTTTCCTGACGCCAAACCATGGCAGCATATGAGCCCACCCATGTGCGTTTCAGTATGTGGCTTGTTACAAAGAATGGGGTGGCGGCTAACCATGCCTTAATTTATGCTATTCACTGGTCCTGAGGGAGTGGTCAAGAGGCGGAGCTCTATCACTAGTATGCTGCCATGGTTTGGCGTCAGGAAAGGAAAATTACGGTAAGTATTTGATACAATTTTCCATTATATATCCCCCTTGGTGGGAGTGGAGATGACCCATCTATAAGGATATACAGTACATACACACACAGCACAAGGCCGTGTTCACACTACCAGATGTTTCTGCAGTTCCTCTGATCTCCACAATGTGGTGATCTCACTTTTATCAGGAAGACAGACAGGAAGTGATGTCAGGTACAGACAGGAAGTTCCGGGTGAGAGGTGAGGCGGGAGGAAGTAGTGAGGAGACGTTGCTGGAAGTGGTAGCAGAGGAGGTAATAAGATCTTATTTTCTATTTACACCCAGTAACCCCGTCATGTCCGTCCTCTTCCTCCATAGTCACTGTGATGAAGGTCAGAAATATTGGATATTTAAATTTTTATCATGCTTTATAAAGCAGACAATCTCTAATCCGGATGCGATGTATAACACAGTCAGTGTATCTGTATAATGTGGTGTGTGAGTTCCGGGGTCCCCCCATGGGGAGGACATGAGGCTCCCTCAGTAAGAAGAACATAAATGATTGTATATTGTGGTAGGATAGAACCAGACACCTCGGCACCCCCTGAATCTGAGGGGAGGTCTCTGAGTGAATTCAGAACACAGATAATAAAGAAGGGGGTCAGTCTGGGGAGAGACGTCTTCCATGATGGACACAGAGAGGGGATGATGGTCACACACCTCACTAGAAGGAAGGTGCTTAGGACTGCTGAGTCTGATGGGTCGGTATGGACTGTGTGCTGCTCTCTGCACCCTGGGACATCTAGTTCTGTATTGTCTGTTCTGCTGATCTGTGGCCAAACCCCACAGCTCCCCTCCAAGGGCCCATGGACTTCAACCTACCAGACCCTATCCCTTTTGGCCTGGATATCTGCCCTTTACTGGACTTACCTAATCCTGCCCCAATCTCTTCCATTTCCTGAACTTACCCCACCCCGCCCCGATCTATGCCCTTTACTGGACTTACCTAATCCTGCCCCAATCTCTTCCATTTCCTGAACTTACCCCACCCCGCCCCGATCTCTGCCCTTTACTGGACTTACCCCATCCTGTCCCGATCTCTGCCCTTTACTGGACTTACCCCATCCTGTCCCGATCTCTGCCCTTTACTGGACTTACCCCATCCTGCCCCGATCTCTTCCCTTTCCTGAACTTACCCTATCCTGTCCCGATCTCTGCCCTTTCCTGAACTTACCCCATCCTGACCCGATCTCTTCCCTTTCCTGAACTTACCCCATCCTGCCCCGATCTCTTCCCTTTCCTGAACTTACCCCATCCTGCCCCGATCTCTATCCTTTCCTGAACTTACCCCATCCTGCCCCGATCTCTATCCTTTTCTGAACTTACCCCATCCTGCCCCAATCTCTATCCTTTCCTGAACTTACCCCATCCTGCCCTGATCTCTACCCTTTCCTGAACTTACCCCATTCTGCCCTGATCTCTGCCCTTTTCTGGACTTAGCCTTGTCTGCCTGGATCTCTGTCCCTGAGTACGGGTTCCCTATTTCTGCTGGGCCATCCTATGTGGACTACCTGTGTGGTGTTACATTGTTACCCGGTGGAATGTTTAATTGTACTGTGTCTTGCTACCCTATGTGCCAACACTGCTCTGCCCATGTGCTAAGGACTTTAACCCCCCCCCCCCCGAATTAAACGCTGTTCTGCCCTGTGGACTATTAACTCTTTGCTGTCTTGAGGAGCGCTCTTCATTTCTGTGCCTTCTGTTTGCCCTGTTGAAATGCCACCTCTTATCTGTCCCATATTAACCGCCCTGAGGATCACTCTTCATTGCTGTGTCTATTGTTTGTTCTGTTAGCTAATTCTCCTCCTGCCTGTACCCCAAGTCCCCCAATAAATGCCCACACGTCATGTTCCTGATGATTTGCCTCTGTGTGCTCTCTCTGCACTCTTCATCACACCCGTCATGTCCGTCCTCTTCCTCCATAGTCACTGTGACGTCTTTTATCTCCAGCAGATGATGATACACACATATATAGTGTGGAGACCTAGATTAACCCCATTCAGGGGGATCAGTTGATGATGAATATCTCTTCCCTCCAAATCTGGCCATACATGGTTCAATTTTATTGTTCAGCCAGCGGGATGAGTGAAAAAAACTGAACCAATTCCTCCATCCACACATTGGAGGGGGATGGGGGAATCCTCCCCTCTGCACTATTGTATTCTGACAATGGGGGGGGCGCTCCTCCGCTCTCAGAATACACAGATCAGTGATGAAGCTATTGGCTGCAGCCGCTGATCAGGTGACTTTTATCCGGCAGTGACCACACAAATGTGACTGATGTGACCGATCCCTGCTGAACCAGCTGATATTCCATGTATCTATGGTCAACTGAAGTGACTTCCTCCCCTCCCCCTCATCGCCTTTATTATGTAAGTCATGCTGAGATAATCTCCCATTGGCTGAGTAATATTCTCATTAGTCTCTGAGCTCCTTCTTGCTATTCCTCATCCTGCCTGTTTCCTTGGATTGATTTTCTGTGTAGTGACCCCGGCTTCATCTCTTGGATGTGCTCGTCTGTTGCTTGTCCTGACCTTTATCCTGATTCCTGGATCTCCTCCTCATCTCACACCCAACATATAGAATGAAATTTGTGATCCAGGAGGCCAAATATTACAAGACTCCTGATTTGCAAGAATCATAGTGAACACTAAACTGTCCAGATCAAATATTTTCTCACTGGTGATCATAGTGCTTAAATACATACTGACCTTCATATTACCTCCTGATATCCTCATCCTATTATTGTACAACCAATCCAGATAATTCTCTGTTATCAATGTTATCTGTCTACAGGGAAATCTTCATAGATGATGCCACCAATGAGGATGGAGGACTGGAGTCACATGACTGAGAAGATACTAAACTTCACCCTGGAGATTATTTACCTGCTGACCGGAGAGGTGAGGGGGATTCTGGGAGGTCACATGACATCACTCTTATCTCTATTAATAATACACAGACCTGACCGGAGAGGTGAGGAGGATTATGGGAATCTAACATGATATTCCTATTGGTTCCCCAATACAGAGATTTCCTCTTGTGAAGTCCGGTGATCACATGACCATCACAGTGCCTCCATGTGACTCCCTAAAACCCGAGAGACACAACATGGAGAAGATTCTAGAAGTCACCAAGAAGATGATGGAGCTGCTGACAGGAGAGGTGAGGAGGATTCTGGGATATTATCCAGTAACAGACAAGGGGTGTGTCTGGATGGTGACTGTATCATTGTGTGTGTCAGGTTCCTATAAGGTGTCAGGATGTCACTGTCTATTTCTCCATGGAGGAGTGGGAGTATTTAGAAGGACACAAGGATCTCTACAAGGACGTCATGATGGACAATCAGCCGCCCCTCACATCACCGGGTAAGAGGAGACTTTATTGTAAAGGAGAGAGCAGTACGGAGGCTCCACCTAGATCCCCATCATCTGATAAACACATAGAAACAATGTATTCAGTCAGTGTGTGTGTTTCCTACAGATGGATCCAGTAATGGGAACCCACCAGAGAGATGTCCCCGTCCTCTGTATTCCCGGGATTCCACACAGGAAGGTCACACCATCCCCCACTGTTACAAGGTCGGTGGGGCAGAGCATCTAGAACATGGACTGGTGGAGATGATGTGTGGGTTTTGTATGTAAGTTTACATCTTACAGATGATATTCTCTCTCATTCTCTTGGTTTAGAGTGGAGATCCAATCGATATAGAATTTGAGGTGAAATCAGAAGAAGAAGAGACGTATGTGAGGGATGATCAGCAGTCTATGGAGGAGGATGGAATAACGGGGACATTTATAGAGGAGGACACTCCTACAGATCAGCACAGGTGGGTCATTAACACTAAATCCATCCCTCCACCCATACTGCTCACTGATTGGTCCAGAGTAGGGCGGGGACTGGGTGATATCAGCCTGTAATCCCCTGGTCACTTTCCTGAGCGGTGTTCCCCGTCCTGTAGTCCTCTTGGATAATCTTCCTTCTCTGTGCTGCAGACAGAATTTATGTCTCTAGACTGGATTTATGGAGATTCTGGGGTTCAGCTGGCAGCAAAATGTTAATTTTCCCCATAGGTGTTACTAGACCTAGGCACCTGGGGTATGTACCTTGAGTCTCCCTCCCCATAATCGGGTCTAGCATGATCTTTGACAGAACAATTCTCCCAGGATTACTTGCTCTGTTGTCTGCTGGCTGTGCCGGGTGGAGGGATATGTCTGTATAGTCTCAGACCCAAGTCACTGAGGGCAGTGGGCGGTGTCGGTAGGGCAGTGGGCGGTGTCGGTAGGGCAGTGGGCGGTGTCGGTAGGGCAGTGGGCGGTGTCGGTAGGGCAGTGGGCGTTGTCGGTAGGGCAGAGGGCGTTGTCGGTAGGGCAGAGGGCGTTGTCGGTAGGGCAGAGGGCGTTGTCGGTAGGGCAGAGGGCGTTGTCGGTAGGGCAGAGGGTGGTGTCGGTAGGGCAGAGGGCGGTGTCGGTAGGGCAGAGGGCGGTGTCGGTAGGGCAGAGGGCGGTGTCGGTAGGGCAGAGGGCGGTGTCGGTAGGGCGGTGGCGGTAGGGTGCGGTGTCGGTAGGGCAGAGGACGGTGTCGGTAGGGCAGAGGACGGTGTCGGTAGGGCAGAGGGCGGTGTCGGTAGGGCAGTGGGCGGTGTCGGTAGGGCAGTGGGCGGTGTCGGTAGGGCAGAGGGCGGTGTCGGTAGGGCAGAGGGCGGTGTCGGTAGGGCAGAGGGCGGTGTCGGTAGGGCAGAGGGCGGTGTCGGTAGGGCAGAGGGCGGTGTCGGTAGGGCAGAGGGCGGTGTCGGTAGGGCGGTGGCGGTAGGGCAGTGGGCGGTGTCGGTAGGGCAGAGGACGGTGTCGGTAGGGCAGAGGACGGTGTCGGTAGGGCAGAGGACGGTGTCGGTAGGGCAGAGGACGGTGTCGGTAGGGCAGAGGACGGTGTCGGTAGGGCAGAGGGCGGTGTCGGTAGGGCAGAGGGCGGTGTCGGTAGGGCAGAGGGCGGTGTCGGTAGGGCAGTGGGCGGTGTCGGTAGGGCAGTGGGCGGTGTCTGCAGGGCAGTGCACAGTGTTGGGCAGATACAGATTTAACCCCATAGCTGCTGGAGAAGGAGTTGCGTGGGAGGATCATTTAACGCTTGAATGGCCAGGCACCTTTACTATTTAACCAGCACCCACTACTTGAAGAATGCTAGTTCTTTTACACCTATCATTTCTCACAGGCAGTGGGGGGGGTTAATAGTTGTGGATCTGTACATTGCAGGTTGTCATGGAGATAAGGCTGTACGCCATGCGCACACCATTTCTCCTGTGCTAATAAGCACACATTTGGTCTAATGATATAATGCATCTTCCCCATCATTCTATTTCCCGTATATCCCCAAGTAAACAGACATCACCACAGCTCACGTTCTCAGCTCCATCAGCATGACTGCCAGAGAGACCAGTGTGCCTGGCTCTTTTATTCATAAAAAACAAAAGCTCTGACAAACAGGAAGTAATCGCCACAACAGCCAATCGCTTCCTCAATACAAAATGACATCACAGGAAATGGCAAACAGTAAAGGGGAGGGCACTCACAGGAAGGGAAAGAGGGGGAGGGAAGTGCACACAACATCCTTCCAACAGAATGAGTTAATACAATCAATGAATAATGACTAAAGACTTATGGGCGTGTCCGGGCAGAGACGGGGTGCATGGAAGCTAACCAAACATGAACTATGTCTCTGATCATAACTACCGCTGATAGGAATCCTTATTCTGTGGTATTCCAGAGAACAACGCATACCCTGGATTATACTACTGTTCCTGGGGATGGGAGGTTATCTGCAGGTGTACACTACGAATCCCAACCTGTGCTGATCAGACACACAGCAGAGACAAGAGAGTACATCCGCCTATAAGTGATAATGTCCTTGCAGAGCGAGCATATCTCCTCAGATGATCGCACAGGGGCCCTTCGCCGGCCGACATACCCCCACTCTGCAAACACCTCTTTCCAATCACAGGACGTTTTCCACTACCAGACGGGACTCAACCAGCAACAGACTGTCCCAGTCAGCTCTTTAGAGCGGGCTGCGGGAGTACTAACACTGGGCGACACTATGACAACCCATAATAAATACATCTTCATAAAATTTCCACAACAATAGTTGAGGATGAGATGTGTCAGTCTGGGGGAGGGGGGGTCTGTCTGTGTGTCCTGCTCTTTTTCTTGTCACTCGGCTGTGCTGTATAAGCTGGAGATTGTAGCCCATTGCCCATGGAAACCGTTCGGGGCTAATAATGTTATAAGGGATAATCGAGACCCGGAGCTTTTCGGGGGCACACTCGGGGCTCCAGCCCTCCCCCGATGCCCCTGCTGTTATCTGAACTTCGGTCCCGGCTCTCTCCTGTCCTCGCTGTGTGTCTGTGTGGCAGAGAGAGGCAGATCTCTGTCCTCCTGTCTTGTCAGCAGTGAGCACACTTCCAGGCTGGCAGCGGCAAGCATCACACGTCCCTGTCCTGGGAACGCTAATTCATGATCTTCTGGGGAAATCAGACTTCTCTCCTCCAGCCAATAGGAGCAGGAGGGGTGTGGTCTGGGTAGAAAGCAAACTAAAAGCCCCAGACTGGATTCCAGAGCTCCGCTGGGACCCTGGGAGACACAAGGCGGATTGGACCTGTATTCTGTTTCCAGGATTTTATCAATGTAAAATTCAGCATGTAAGATGACTGCTTGTAGCAGGGAGCTGCGGGCCCCCCTGGAGCTGAACGTGGGGTTGCTATGGCGACTCCTGCACCCTTCATATTACACCCATGCTGGAGGTAATAGAAGGTATTATTATTATATGAAGTAAAAGTTTACTAGTATTGTACATTATATGTATAAAATTATTATATCCATGAAAATAAGTCTCAGCTTTCAGTATTACATAAAAGTCTCCCCTCCCCCTCTAACCTCCATATATCTCCATGTGTGACTCCCGGGTAAAATCCCCATATATCCTACTTCTGGGTATATTTATTATTATATATATGATATAGGATATATTACTATCACTATCTCACAGTATAAATGTCTCCCTTCTAGTAGTGATTATCGGATGTTTTTATACTATAAAGGAATATTTTTTTATCCCATCATAACAGATGATGAAATAAAATCCTGCTGCTGCTATAAATGTCCTATGCTGGTCATACACGGATCTATTATTGGAGGAGAATATTCACACAAATATTTGTATGGAAATTATTTGTACATTCGATGAATGGACGAGTGTAGATAGAAAATTCCACTTTCTTTCACTATTCAATTATAAAATGAATGTAACTTGTGAGTAAAAACCACACCCACCATGTGAGAATTTGTTCTATGGAGAAAAGTTTTCTGTTCTGCTCCTTCCAATTTTCCCGTCACTGTGGTGGAAAATGAACGCCGATTTGACCCCCTAATGGTTAGAAAATTGGATGAATGTTTTTGTGAAAGAAAAATGAGTTTGTGTACGGCCAGCATAAGTGACATCAGGTGCAGGGAGCTTGTACCCACCTACCTGTCTATAACAAGGGAGTCTGTCACCCATCATATTATATTACACTCCTGTCTGATCATCTGCAAAACAGCGTTTTACCTCTTTTTATATTTTATTAATGTTGTTCTCTGATTGTGATATGTAGCAGATTCCCCCTCTAATAATACATCTATCTGTCTGTTATTCTCAGAGGGGATTAAATATCCAACTATATATCTGGAGATTTATATTTACCGCTCTATATAGAGATTCAAGGATATTCACTCCATTATACACCAAACTTTGATCAGGTTTTTATCCAATTAATATAAAACAATAATCAGCCAACTAATCAATTGTGAAAATAATCATTAGTTGCCGCCCTACAGAGGGGCCATTTACTAGTTACCTTGAGGCCCTGTACACACGAGGAGACATGTCCCCGATGAAAACGGTACGCGGACCGCTTTCATCGGACATGTCTCCGGGGATCTTTTGGTCTGATGTGTGTACACACGATCAGACCAAAATCCCCGCGGACAGAGAACGCGGTAAAGTAGAAGCCACCGACGTCCTCAAACCAGGAAGTAAAATGCTTCCACACATGCGTCGAATCAAATGGATGCATGCGCGGGATTTCTGTCCGCTGGTTAGACGTACTAACCAGCGGACATGTCCAACGGACAGGTTTCCAGCGGACAAGTTTCTAAGCATGCCGGAAACCTGTCCGCTAGGCCGTACACACAATCGGACATGTCTGAAGAAACTGGTCTGTGGACCAGTTTCAGAGGACATGTCTCCTTGTGTGTACGCGGCCTGAGGGGGGAATTGTAAGATCCTCAGAGACAAAGCTGCCTGATGTGGGCGGAGTCCTGGTTTAGGGGAACCAATCAGCTCATGTCTAGTAATAATCTTTGTATCTCTATTTTAGTAGATGGACGGGAGATGAGGAAAACCTCAGAGGATTGTCTCACTTTGTCTCCAGACTGTAAAGTAGAAGATGAGGACATCACACAGTATAGTCCAGGAGAAAACCCGACTACCTCAAATGTCCATCCGGCACCACACAGTGTAGATGGACCATCGTATTCCTCTTATCCTGAGGAACCTCAGACTGTGCGGGACGGTGCCGGACCATCGTATTCCTCTTATCCTGAGGAACCTCAGACTGTGAGGGACGGTGCCGGACCATCGTATTCCTCTTATCCTGAGGAACCTCAGACTATGCGGGACGGTGCCGGACCATCGTATTCCTCTTATCCTGAGGAACCTCAGACTGTGCGGGATGGTGCCGGACCATCGTATTCCTCTTATCCTATGGATCCTCAGACTGTGCGGGACGGTGCCGGACCATCGTATTCCTCTTATGCTGAGGAACCTCAGACTATGCGGGACGGTGCCGGACCATCGTATTCTTCTTATCCTGAGGAACCTCAGACTGTGCAGGATGGTGCCGGACCATCGTATTCCTCTAATCCTGAGGAACCTCAGACTGTGCGGGACGGTGCCGGACCATCGTATTCCTCTTATCCTGAGGAACCTCAGACTGTGCAGGATGGTGCCGGACCATCGTATTCCTCTAATCCTGAGGAACCTCAGACTGTGAGGGACGGTGCCGGACCATCGTATTCCTCTTATCCTGAGGAACCTCAGACTGTGAGGGACGGTGCCGGACCATCGTATTCCTCTTATCCTGAGGAACCTCAGACTGTGCAGGATGGTGCCGGACCATCGTATTCCTCTAATCCTGAGGAACCTCAGACTGTGAGGGACGGTGCCGGACCATCGTATTCCTCTTATCCTGAGGAACCTCAGACTGTGCGGGACGGTGCCGGACCATCGTATTCCTCTTATCCTGAGGAACCTCAGACTGTGCGGGACGGTGCCGGACCATCGTATTCCTCTAATCCTGAGGAACCTCAGACTGTGAGGGACGGTGCCGGACCATCGTATTCCTCTTATCCTGAGGAACCTCAGACTGTGAGGGACGGTGCCGGTCCATCGTATTCCTCTTATCCTGAGGAACCTCAGACTGTGCCGGATGGTGCTGTCCTTCCAACAGCTAAGAGGATTTTCTGTACTGAGTGCGGGAAGGGTTTCCGCTTTAAATCTGATCTTAATGTGCATAAAAGATCTCACACAGGGGAGAAGCCGTATTGCTGTCCTGAGTGTGGGAAATGTTTTTCAGACAAGTCCAGTCTTTACCCACATCAGAGATCTCACACTGGGCAGAAGCCATATTCCTGTCCTGAGTGCGGGAAATGTTTTTCACAGAAGTGCAATCTTAACACACATCAGAGATCTCACACGAAGGAAAAGCCTTTTTCCTGTTCTGAGTGCGGGAAATGTTTTTCACAGAAGTCCAATCTTTACAAACATCAGAGATCTCACACGGGTGAGAAGCCGTATTCCTGTCCTGAGTGTGGAAAATGTTTTTCACAGAAGTCCAGTCTTTCCACACATCAGAGATCTCACGCGGGAGAGAAGCCGTATTCCTGTCCTGAGTGAGGGAATTGTTCCTCACTGAAGTCCTGTCTTCCTGTACATCAGGGATCCCACACAACCCTTGAGATTGAGTGCGGGAAATGTCTTGTATATGAATGTTGCTGGACATCACAGCTCTCATGTGGGGAAGAAGCACACCCTGATATACATCTCAGATATACTCCATGGCTGATCTTCATCATGTAAGAAACCATTTCAGGGGTGTGGAAATTTTTCTCTAAAAACAACTGGTCCAAGGGACTAAATTGGGGTACCAATCTCCTTGTTCCTTATGACAATCTTCTTGTTCCTCATCTAGCAGAGAGTTCAGCAGCGGTGAGATCATTGTGGGAGATCATTGAAAACTACAAGCCGACATCGGCAAAGGACAGAACTCTGTGAATGAATGGCACGGCATGCGCTCTTTTCATAAAGTGACAGCCGGTACAGGGAACTTCTCCCCGCACTGCTGTCACACAGAGGACTCGGATCGCTGAGCCGCTACAGGAACATGTAACATCTTCCTGAAGGTGAACTTATCCTTTAGCCTTTTCACTGCCAGAGCTGTTATTTTACAGTTTTTTTTGGCTCACATGTTTAACCCTTTCAATGAGACACTTTCACCCCCTTCCTGCCCAGGCCAATTTTCAGCTTTCAGCGCTCTCACACTTTGAATGACAATTGCACGGTCATGTGACACTGTACACATATGACATTTTTATCTTTTTTTCCCACTTATAGAACTTTCTTTTGGTGGTATTTGATCATCACTGGGTGTTTAATGTTTTGTGCTACCAATAAAAATAAGACAAAATTGTGAAAAAAAAAAGTTTTGTAAATAAGTTTTCTCCTTCTCTGATGAGGAGGCACTAATATGCAGCACTGATGAGGAGGTACTGACAAGCATCCCTGATGGACACTGATTGGCATCCCTGGTGGGCACTGATTGGCATCCCTGATGGGCACTGATTGGCATCTGTGGTGGGCACTGATTGGCATCCCTGATGGGCACTGATTGCCACCTTTTCTTCAAGTCAAACCTGAACACTTTAGCGGCGCACGTCAAATTTTTTTTTATAGTATAAACTATACATATATTTTGCTATTAAAAAACATTTCTAATCATACGAAGTTAATAACAAAATTCCTCCTTTACATCAGAGTCCACAGAATTTCCCTTTTACATCTGAACGTGCAAAGTTCCCTTTCACTGTAAGGGGGGGGGGCACTGCAGACTCTGATGTAAGGGAGAACTCTGGGGACTCTGACATAAGGGTTGCTCTGGGAACCCTGATTTAAGGAAGAACACTGAGAACTCTGATGTATGGAGAGGACCCTGATGTACTGAGGAACACTGTGGACTCTGGTGTAATGGGGAGCTCTGATTTAAGGGGTGTCCTGAGCAGTGGCATATCTAGGGTATAGCAGCCATGGCAGGATCTCATTTTCAGCACCTTTGCTAATGGCAGCGCTATCCCTGCTGCGTTCAGCCACAGCGCTCCCCTGTTATCCCAAGCTCTCCCATTCCATCTGGTCAGATTGGCGCAAAGAAGAAGGAACATCATTCTCTCCCTCTTCTCTGTGAAAACTGAGGCCTTAAGTCATGGGTCTTCAAACTATGGCCCTCCAGGTGTTCAGGAACTACAATTCCCATCATGCCTAGTCATGTCAGAGTTTTACAATGCCTCATGGGAAGTGTAGTTCCGCAACAGCTGGACGGCCGTAGTTTGAGGATCCCTGCCTTAAGTGATGAAGATTTCATCACTTCCAGTATTGGTTCTGCATTTACCTGGCCTTGGAGGGCAGAGGAGGGATCAGGGGTCTAATAAACCCCAGATTTCTCCATATAGAGGATATGTCACTAAGCAAGGTATCACAAGGGATGATAAATATCACTAGTTTTGTTAGCTGTTTTTTTTTTGTTAAGGTTATCTGAAAGATGGGTTTCAAATGTTTTGACAGGGGGGCGCAGTTTCGGTGCTTGCCATAGGCGCCATTTACACTAGATACGCCTCTGGTCCTTAGAACCCTGATTTACCTTAATGTACTCACTCAGGGGCAGGAGAGAGAAAGGGGGAGACTTCAGTCACAGACAAGGATGGATGGTGAGCTCATTCACCCCTTAGCAGTCAGCACCTCTCATCCAGAAGTATCTGAGGCTGCTGGACTTCAAATTTCTGGCCCCCACTTACCTTTTCTGAGGCACAGCGCCTGGGTTTGGAGTGTGGGCAGACACAGAGGGGTAGGAAGAAGAGATGCAAATCAAGCCCTCTCTCCTCTCCTGTCTGTGGGGGAGGGGGGATTGTTAGTGCTGGCTTTGGACAGTGTGAAAGAGTGTAACAGAGACTCTCAGCTTAGATGACTGCAGCCAGCAACACTGCTGGGAAACCATTGTTCAGTCTAAATAATGTGTCCGGGTTTCAGGCAGTCTGAAACCCGAACGCATGATTCCAAACCCGAACTGTCCGGGTGAATCCTGGACAGGTGGCAACCCTACAAAACTGGTGGGCACTGATTGGCATCACTGGTGGGCACTGATTGGCATCTGTGGTAGGCACTTGCGATCATCACTGATTGACCTGTACTGATAATCAATGCTGAATATCAGTGCAGATCCTCCCCTGTCAGGAGATCCTCTGATTGGCGCTCCTCTACTCGCACCTTGTCAGAATAAAGGAAAGCCGATAACCGGCACTTCCTGGTTATGATGTGAGTAACTTTGATTGGACACAGCTGATCACATGGTAAAGAGCCTACGTCATAGATTCTGTACTGACATTGGAGATGTAGAGTGTCAGAGCGACACACCGCACCACCGATCGCTACGTGTCTGAGCGGCTTATTCTTCTGGACATCATATGACTTCCAGTCAGGATAATTGAACCCCCACCTGACCTGGACAGGCAAGAAGGAGTTAAAAAATCATTTTAGGCCTTAAGATTATATAAACCCCCAAAACCTGATGTATTTTCTGAAAGCAGACAGCCTAGAGAATAAAATAGTGGTAGTTGCATTTTGTTATGTCACATGATATTATCACAAGTCTAGGAAAAACCAAATTTTGGTAAAAAACACACTAAAATTCATTTCAGGGACACGAAAACACAACAAATTACCAATTTTTGGGTAAAAAAATATAAAAGCCGAGGTTGCACAGAGTAAATTGATACCCAACATATCAATCAAGTGATGACAAACTTCAGTACTCTATATTTTCTATATGTGGCACTTAAAAAGCCCCCTATAGGTCATCAGTTTAGTGTTACAGAGGAGGTCTGGTGATAGAATTATCGCTCTCATTCTGGTGTGTGCAGTGATATGTAACGTGTATCACAATTAATGTTTTTAGCTGTAGGCCTCGCAATGTGTGAGTTTATGTTTGTATATGTGGGGGCGGAGCCTCAGATTTTTTTGGAGGAGGGGTTATGTGCCTGGGTTTAAACTTTTTACAATTAATAAAATGTTGTTTTTCCCATCACATAAAGCAGCCTTTTTCAACCAGGGTGCCTTGAGGTTTCTTCGGGGGTTACTTGGCAAAATGTGAAACAATTGCCCCAAAATTGTATACTATCCGGAGGGTGGATGAAGACTTTTAGTTACACAAACCTCAGGTTTTCATTGTCACCATTACATCCTTCTAGCTGCCAACCTCCTAATGACCAATGACATCATGAGCTGATAAGGAGGATGTCAGTTGTCTGGATATCATCCCTGTGTGACCCTCCCCCGCCTCTCTCCATCAGCATTGGGGTCTCATTAGCTGAGTGATGGAAAAAAACTGAGAGAGAAGAGAAACATTGGAATACTAGTCAGTACCAGTTTGCAAAAGTCTATTTGCTTTGGAGGAATAAATCACTTATAATGTTGGGTGTCCTACCTGTGTGGATGTTGTTGTATTATGTAGAATCGTTTTTTACATTTTAGATGGGTGCACCTCAAGACTGTCCATAATTTTGGAGGGCGCCTCAAGACTGTCCATCATTTTGGAGGGCGCCTCAAGCCTGTCCATAATTTTGGAGGGCACCTCAAGACTGTCCATAATTTTGGAGGGTTCCTCAAGACTGTTCATCATTTTGGAGGGCGTCTCAAGACTGTCCATAATTTTGGAGGGCGCCTCAAGACTGTCCATAATTTTGGAGGGTGCCTCAAGACTGTCCATAATTTTGGAGGGTGCCTCAAGACTGTCCATAATTTTGGAGGTCCATAATTTTGGAGGGTGCCTCAAGACTGTCCATAATTTTGGAGGGTGCCTCAAGACTGTCCATAATTTTGGAGGGCGCCTCAAGACTGTCCATAATTTTGGAGGGCGCCTCAAGACTGTCCATAATTTTGGAGGGTGCCTCAAGACTGTCCATAATTTTGGAGGGCGCCTCAAGACTGTCCATAATTTTGGAGGGTGCCTCAAGACTGTCCATAATTTTGGAGGGTGCCTCAAGACTGTCCATAATTTTGGAGGGTTCCTCAAGACTGTCCATAATTTTGGAGGGTTCCTCAAGACTGTCCATAATTTTGGAGGGCGCCTAAAGCCTGTCCATAAGTTTGGAGGGTTCCTCAAGACTGTCCATAATTTTGGAGGGTTCCTCAAGACTGCATATAATTTTGGAGGGTTCCTCAAGACTGTCCATAATTTTGGAGGGTGCCTCAAGACTGTCCATCATTTTGGAGGGCGCCTCAAGACTGTCTATAATTTTGAAGGGTTCCTCAAGACTGTCCATCATTTTGGAGGGTGCCTCAAGACTGTCCATAATTTAGGAGGGCGCCTCAAGACTGACCATAATTTTGGACGGTGTCTCAAGACTGTCCATCATTTTGGAGGGTTCCTCAAGACTTTCCATAATTTTGGAGGGCGCCTCAAGACTGTCCATCATTTTAGAGGGCGCCTTGACGGAAAAAAGGTTGAGAAACACTGTCAGAGGACAAAAAGTCCCCTATGTGATGATTTTTGGTGACAGGTTCTCTTTAATGAGACATCCCGGGTCTAAAAGACCCCCAATGTCCCCCCTGTGCTTCACCGAATGTAATGTAATACAGATCGCACTCCATTATATTCTTTCTCAGCCTTGATGGCGGGGAAACTGTCACCGGGGACCCGGAAATGATGTCATACATGTCACTTCCGGGTCAGGAACAAGAAGGGGAGGAGAGCGGATGTGTGTCCTCTCTCCTCCCTCCTCTCTACCCATCATCACCCGCTATGCTGGTCCCGGGTCCCAGATGGGTAAGAGGAGCCCGGGATACATAGCGGGTGTGTGTCGGGGTGGGGGCACTTTACCGGGGGGTGTGGAAACATTCGCTCAGCCACCCGAATGCTTCCACCCGACAAGTAAACCTGCTCCTTGTCTGCCCCAGCAGGGCTAAATGTTATAAAAGCCGTCCGGTCCTCAGAACTGCATGTCCCGGGTGTCAGGCGATAGGAATTGTACATCCCGGAGTTCATAAGGAGATCAGAGATCACCAAAGACATGGATGAAGTGTTGTACCGTGTTGGCCATTGATAGCAGGAGAAAAATAAAAATGGAGTCCTTCCCTCTCATTGTGGTGTAAGCTTTCACAAACATAAGATTTATTTTAAAAAAATGGTTATGAGCGGCATTCACCCAGCTGTGATGAATATTGGATGTATTTTATTTCATACTCTGATTTCCTTGGCTCCATCTAGTGGCCATAATGCAGTATTGTGATATTTGTAATAATGGAGGAATGTCAGGAAAATACCCCATTATGGTCACTAGATGGAGCTGACAATCATAGGAAATCACTGTGTTACATTATGGGCAGAATATGTAATGGCTGATGAGTGATTGTCACATTCATCCCATGAATTCTCTATAAGGAGACCCCTTAGTTTCCTCCATCAGACATGTCTTCATACTAATACCTGAGATCATACTCCTACACTTATAATTACCAACACAGCACACAGACCCCCCCAAAGTTCTTCTATGTATTTGGGGGTCTTTGGAGAGTCTGTGTGCTGGTAAAAAAAAAAAAGCCAGCAATGAAATGTAATTTTCTGGAAATTTAAACTGATACATTTTTCTTTGTAAATGTCACTTTTTCTGTAGCCCCTCCCACAGCAAGAATGAGAAAATGTATAGAGACCCCCAAATACATAGCAGACCCTCTATGATGGATATTAAGGGGGACCTCACACAAAAAAAGGTGTGCCCCTCCCTCCAACATATCCATACCAGACCCTTAATCCAAACATGCAGCCTGGCTAACCAGGAAAAGGGGGAGGGATGAGTGTGTGACTCCCCTCCCCCTCTGAACCATGCCAGGCCTTGTGCCCTCAACACGGGGTGCCTTCCCAGGGGGGACCCCCAAGCCAAAGCACCTTGTCCCCATGTTGCTTAGGAAAAGGACCTCATCCTCACAACCCTGGCCTGGTGATTGTGGGGGTTGGTGGGTAGGGGGCTTATCACAATATGGAATTGCCCAGATGCCCCCCAATGAATGAGTTTGGGGAGCATAGTACGTAGCACCTCTACTCATTCACCGAAGAAAAAAAACACTCAATGTCCTTTATTTAGAGAAAAAAACAAAAAAGTCTCTCATAAATCCATCATCAATCTTGATGCCAACCCCCCACTGACTCCCCCATAACCCCCAATGACCCGCCACACAGGAGCGATTTCTGACGGTAACACCTGCTGACTGATAGCGTCCTGAGCTGTCATCAGCTATATAAAGGAAGGGGCGGGGATAGTGGTGACATCATTGCCCAAATATGGTCATATCCAGAGAATGATGTCATGATCTATGCCCCACCCATTTGCCTACATGGCCATGTAAGGGAATGGGCGGGGTGAAGTCAGTGGTTGCTAAGGACACAGCTGTTGCAGGCAGCCGTTGGTTCCCTAGAAACCAGTGACACCCAGAAGCCGTCACATTCGTCTGCAACACATGCTGTAAATGTTGGAAGTTCAGAAGAATGTGGGAGGAGCCAGTGTTCATCCAATCTTCTGTTCAGACATAGAGCTCCTCCCTAATGCTGATGATTGTCAGTGTGTGGAAGTGATTGTATCTGGCAGACAGGGATCTGTATGTGTGTGTGTATCACTGCCCGGCACACCACTCACATCACACACTTCATCCAATCTGCCCTAAATCATGTGTGTGGGGGAAGAAGTCATCACACCAGGATTCTTGGGGGATCCTCTGAAGTGTGTGGGAATCACTTGTCTGCTCCACACTCCTTAGATTGTATCAGATTATATGAAAGAATTGTATCTGCCTGTGTGTGTCCATCCAGATAAATGTGGGAGAGTCTCCCTCCAGTGGTGATCAGCAGTATTGCAGGCTGTGAGAACTGTATCATAGTTGGTCTTATCTTCCCAAACAAACCCCTCCCTCATTTCTCCTCCACCAATCAAGACTCTCACTTAAGTTGGCAAGTCATTGTGGGGATGATTTCCTCCACATCCGACATTGGTGTCAGTGATATTAAATAAGCCCCATTGTTGATATCCGTGAAATAAAATAAGCCCCATTGTTGGTGTCAGTAATAATAAATAAGCCCCATTGTTGGTGTCAGTGATAATAAATAAGCCCCATTGATGGTGTCAGTGAGATAAAATAAGTCCCATTGTTGGTGTCGGTGATAATAAATAAGCCCCATTGTTGGTGTCAGTGAGATAAAATAAGTCCCATTATTGGTGTCAGTGATAATAAATAAGCCCCATTGTTGGTGTCAGTGATAATAAAAAGCCCCATTGTTGGTGTCAGTGATAATTAATAAGCCCCATTGTTGGTGTCAGTGATAATAAATAAGCCCCATTGTTGGTGTCAGTGATAATAAGCCCCATTGTTGGTGTCAGTGGTAATAAATAAGCCCCATTGTTGGTGTCAGTGATAATAAATAAGCCCCATTGTTGGTGTCAGTGATAATAAACATGCCCCATTGTTGGTGTCAGTGAGATAAAATAAGCCCCATTGTTGGTGTCAGTGATAATAAATAAGCCCCATTGTTGGTGTCGGTGATAATAAATAAGCCCCATTGTTGAGGTCAGTGATAATAAATAAGCCCCATTGTTGGTGTCGGTGATAATAAATAAGCCCCATTGTTGGTATCAGTGATAATAAATAAGCCCCATTGTTGGTGTCGGTGATAATAAATAAGCCCCATTGTTGGTGTCAGTGATAATAAATAAGCCCCATTGTCGGTATCAGTGATAATAAATAAGCCCCATTGTCGGTATCAGTGATAATAAATAAGCCCCATTGTTGGTGTCAGTGATAATAAAGTGTAACCCCAGCCCAGCATTGGTGGTCAGTGGTGGTACTTACCTGATCACACACTCCCGCTGCCTCTCTGCTGATGTCGGAGTTCTACTATCACTGTCAGAAAGGAGATCACTGCTCCCCCCCACAGTCTGGTATAATTGCAGTGCCTGGTGATGGGACCCAGAGAGTGTTCCGGCCGTCATCCCCTCACTGACACTCTGCACTCTGAGTCCTGGAACCTGTGAGATGAGGACATGATGGGACAGAGGAATAAATCCCGGGACTCTCCATCATCTGGAAGCAATGGCAAGGCTGTAATCACATTATGAGATATTTCTCTGGCTGCAGTTCCACTGAATTCCACAAGATGGAGATCTCACTTCTACTCAAACAGGAAGTATCCAATAGGAGACAGACAGGAAGTGATGTCAGGTACAGACAGGAAGTTCTGGGTGAGAGGTGAGTCGGGAGGAAGTAGAGAGAAGACGTTGCTGGAAGAGGCAGCAGAGGAGGTAATAAGATCTTATCTTCTATTTACACCCAGTAACCCCGTCATGTCCGTCCTCTTCCTCCATAGTCACTGTGACGTCTTTTATCTCCAGCAGATGATGATACACACATATTATGGGCCAGATTCTTAGAGGCGCTGCGACGGAGTATCTCAGATACCCCGTCGTAGCGCCGTTTTTTTTGCCTCGTATCTATGCGAGTGATTCTTAGCATCACTTTGGCATAGATACGCCTGAACAGCCGACAAGTGTAATACCATTACACTTGCGGATCGTAGTTGTAATGACAACTCTGGCCACTAGGTGGCCTTTACATTGTTTTCTCATTTGCCTATGCAAATGAGGCTACTACGCCGATTCCCGATCGCTTTTACGCCGCCCGTCGTCGCGTACGTTGTTTTCGTTCGCGTAAGGTTACCCCTGCTTCTATGAGGAGTAACCTTACGAAGTACCGTCGGGTGCCGTCAGATGCCATGTTAAGTATGGCGTCGGGTCAGCATCGGCTTTTTCCGTCGGTTACGTCGTTTTACTAAGTCGTCCGTGAATAGGGAATTGCGTAAGTGACGATCACGTCGTTTTGACGTCGGTTTCAACGACGCTTTCCAACGTGAGCTGGAGCATGCGCACTGGGCTTTTTCCCCGGCCGGCGCATGCGCAGTTCGTTCGCGGGCGCGCTTAATTTAAATACAAGCCGCCCCATTTGAATTACACGGGCTTACGCTGGGCGATTTACGCGACGCAGGCGAAAACTACGGAGCAAGTGCTTTAAGAATAAAGCACTTGCTCTAGTACGATGCGGGGGCGTAGTGTAAATGGCTTGCGCTACGCCGCCGGAATTCTATGAGAATCTGGCCCATGGTGTGGAAATGTAGAATATCCCAGTATATTACTGTAGCGCCCCCTTACTTTCAGAAAGGGTGTTACGCTAAAATGAGTATGGTGAGAGACTTACTTGCTCTCACTCAGTTTAATTTTTTCAGGTATGGCAGCTGTCACTTCTGAATTGTCCTGTGGGTCATTCTACGCTCCAGGGATGTGCTTCCATCTCTGGGCGGCAGGTGGCGCCAGAGGGGTTCAGGCAGAACCACTTTTCCCCAGCAGCCAATTGGAGGAGCGTTTCCCTCGCGGGGCATGCTGGGGAGGGGTATATCTGTGGCAGACGCCATATTTCGGGGGTTCTTCTACGCGGGTTTCAGGTGCGGCACCCACAGTCATGGTGTGCGCACATCTTGGGCCCCTCCACAGGATACGCTCTATTGCTTTTAAGTAACGGGCCTGTGGCAAAGGCCTCTACTAATCTTCTAGAGCCAAGTCGGTGGCAGTGACTTGTTCCTTCTCAGCATTCTCAGTGATACTCTGGCAGCCAGGTATGTGGAAGAGGCCTGTCCAGATGCACTGCACCCACTCTGGCTGGAGTGGCGATGTGATTGATTTAACTACATAAGGCAGGACTGCTTTCTTTATCCAAGCCTGACTCTGCGAACTTACTCTATTTTCATCACCTTTTTCCTGTCTATCTCAAGTTGATTTGTTGGTCGTGTTGGACCAGAGAAATAAAGCATTCAGAAAACTTCAGCTACAGGTTGGACATTCATTACTGCTCAGCTCACTACATCTACCCCTAGACATCACACAGAGGTAACTTAGATACCTTGATGTCAGTAAATGTCGGTTCCAGACATTGTATGTGGGGGGAATGAAATGATAATTAAAGGTCGGGATTAGGGAAGATTTCTGTAAGATTTTACACAGGAATGATCGGCGCCCCTCCAGAGACACTATGATGAGTCTCACAATAGGAGTCTAATGCCTCATTCCCACTGAGCGGATCGGTTCGGTACGGTACGCTATTTTAGGTGTTTCCATTATGAAAGCGTGCCATGAAAGCGAACCGTACCGGTTCATTCTGGGTCCTGCTTCAGATGTGGGGCCATAGAAAATGGAACGGTTCCATTAGGGCAGACCTACAATCACATTACACTGATTGGTGGACGTGCTAGGCATTTTTCCTAAACCCTGTATGGTCCCGGATGGTCCGATTTGCAGTGGAAATGCTCAGCAGAATAGACCGGACCATTCTAACCCGTTCCATTCTAAGCGACCCAAACCGTTCCGCTCAGTGGAAACGAGGCATAAGAGGGACGGGATTTTGAGGAATGGAATGGAGTATCTGCAGCCGGTACCTTAGTTTGGGATTAGCACTTCTTCTCCCTATGTCAGTATTCCCCATTTACTGCTATAGAGGCATCTATTGGTTCACAGTCACCACAAACCCTGTGGGACTACAGAGCCCAGCAAACCTAGACATCCACAGCCGGGGTATTTCTGAGTAAGTGCTGCCAGGTTACCCCAGGAGTTGTCTGACACTTTGTTATCAGAAAGTTTTATTGGAACTATCGTGTTGTGGATTCAGATATTTTGTCCATAGTGCAAGTGCTGCCAAAACATTTATTATTTGTAGATTAACCCCTTCAGGGTCAGAACATTTCCCCATTTATGGGGCCGGAACATTCTCTTCATTTTGGAGATAAATTCTAGTAATATGGTCCTCTAAACAAACATCACTGACAATAAATAGACAAGACAATGACCATCCTGACCATACATGGCCTACAAAGGGCAATTATTACACTACACAGGCAGCCAATGGGCAATCATTATAATATGCAGCCAACAAAATGATGGAGTGCAGGAGTCGGGAGTATGGAGCATAGAGCCCCTTACATTGCTGATCAGGAGGAAGAAAACATTCCCCGGCCTGCCATGAAGAATATGTCCATCATTGGTGGTGCCACAGGGAGGAAATACTGAGGGAAGTAGAGGAGCTGAGGGTTTAGTAAAGCTGAAAGACTTCAGGGGCCTCTGAAGGGGTAATGTAGCTGAAGGATTCTGAGACACTTGGGGTGTAGTCAGGCTGCAGGGCTCTGATGGAATAGGGGGTAGAGGGCTCAGGGGCACTCTGAAGGGACAGAAGGGGTTCTCTGGGTCTGTGATGGCCCTTCCACCCCATATCTGCATTTTTTTCAGACCTTACAGAACTGGCAACCTTGACAACCAATCTTATTTGTCTCACTTGTCACATGACTTGTTCTGGAATATCAAGTAAGTAGAAATAAGAGAATTGAGGACTTGTTCTTAGAGGAGTTCTGTTTCAGTTGCAAACCAATTCACAAAGGAAACAATCCCAGCAGAGAAAAGGGAATATCTGATCCAGTAGGCTAAGAGGGTACCAGGTCCTCCAAGATGTAGCAAACACTAAACAGTCCAGACTCAATGTGTTCCCATGGTGACAGTAGTTATTAAATATAAAGCAACCCTCCTATTACCCCCCTCACATCCACATCCTATTATTGTGTGACCAACACCATCCAAATAATTCTTACTTTTATTTCCCAAGGTTATCCGTCTACAAGGAGACCTGTATAGATCAAATGATGGGACCAATGAGGATGGAGGAGGACCGGAGTCACATGACTGAGAAGATACTAAACTTCACCCTGGAGATCATCTACCTGCTGACCGGAGAGGTGAGGGGGATTCTGGGAGGTCACATGACATCACTCTTATCTCTATTAATAATACACAGACCTGACCGGAGAGGTGAGGAGGATTCTGGGAGGTCACATGACATCACTCTTATCTCTATTAATAATAATACAGACCTGACCGGAGAGGTGAGGAGGATTCTGGGAGGTCACATGACATCACTATTATCTCTATTATTAATACAGACCTGACCGGAGAGGTGAGGAGGATTCTGGGAGGTCACATGACATCACTCTTATCTCTATTAATAATACACAGACCTGACCGGAGAGGTGAGGAGGATTCTGGGAGGTCACATGACATCACTCTTATCTCTATTAATAATACAGACCTGACCCGAGAGGTGAGGAGGATTCTGGGAGGTCACATGACATCACTCTTATCTCTATTAATAAAACAGACCTGACCGGAGAGGTGAGGGATTCTGAGAGGTCACATGACATCACTCTTATCTCTATTAATAATACACAGACCTGACCAGAGAGGTGAGGAGGATTCTGGGAGGTCACATGACATCACTCTTATCTCTATTAATAATACACAGACCTGACCGGAGAGGTGAGGAGGATCCTGGGAATCTAACATGATATTCCTATTGGTTCCTCAATACAGAGATTTCCTCTTGTGAAGTCAGGTGATCACATGACCATCACAGTGCCTCCATGTGACTCCCTAAAACCTGAGAGACACAACATGGAGAAGATTCTAGAAGTCACCAAGAAGATGATGGAGCTGCTGACAGGAGAGGTGAGGAGGATTCTGGGACATTATCCAGTAACAGACAAGGGGTGTGTCTGGATGGTGACTGTATCATTGTGTGTGTCAGGTTCCTATAAGGTGTCAGGATGTCACTGTCTATTTCTCCATGGAGGAGTGGGAGTATTTAGAAGGACACAAGGATCTCTACAAGGACGTCATGATGGACAATCAGCCGCCCCTCACATCACCGGGTAAGAGGAGACTTTATTGTAAAGGAGAGAGCAGTACGGAGGCTCCACCTAGATCCCCCATCATCTGATAAACACATAGAAACAATGGATTCAGTCAGTGTGTGTGTTTCCTACAGATGGATCCAGTAATGGGAACCCACCAGAGAGATGTCCCCGTCCTCTGTATTCCCGGGATTCCACACAGGAAGGTCACACCATCCCCCACCATCATCAGGTAGATGAGGAACAATCACTGATCGTATCATTAGGATCTGTACATTATCTGCATTGTTACCATTGATGTCATTTTTATTCTATATTCAGAGTGGAGACCTGAGAGATCCTAAAGTTGAGGTTAAAGAAGAGATAAAAGAGGAGGATGATGAGGATGGGGTGATGGAGGAAGAACACACCATCCCCCACCATCATCAGGTAGATGAGGAACAATTATTGGTAGTTCTGATTTATACACAGCATGTTTGAATATATAATAAAACATTCATTGTAACAGAGTGGAAACCTCAGGGATGATAATATTGTTGTTAAAGAAGAGTATAAAGAGGAGGATGAGGAGTATGGAGTGATGGAGGAGTTATCAGAAGGACACAAGGATATGATGGACCCACCTAATACCAGGAACCCCCCAGAGAGATGTCCCCGCCCTCTGTATTCTCGGGATTCCACACAGGAAGGTCACACCATCCCCCACTGTTACAAGGTTGGTGGGGCGGAGCTTATTAAACACACTTATAGAGATGTGTGGATTTTCTATGTGATGTCACAATAATAAAGCTTATATCTTACAGATGATATTCTCTCTCATTCTCTTGGTTTAGAGTGGAGATCCAATCGATATAGAATTTGAGGTGAAATCAGAAGAAGACGAGACGTATGTGAGAGATGATCAGCAGTCTATGGAGGAGGATGGAATAACGGGGACATTTATAGAGGAGGACACTCCTACAGAGATCAGCACAGGTGGGTCATTAACACTAAATCCATTCCTCCACCCATACTGCTCACTAGGGATGAGCCTGATGTTGGAGACTCCAACATCAGGTGTTCACCGAAATAGTGAACAATTTTGGGTGTTCGCGGCAAATTCAAAAGCCGCAGAACACCCTTTAGAAGTCTATGGGAGGAATCAAAAATGCTAATTTTAAAGGTTAATATGCAAGTTATTGTCCTAAAAAGTGTTTGGGGACCCGGGTCCTGCGCCAGGGGAGTGCTTGGAGACCCGGGTCCTGCCCCAGGGGAGTGTTTGGGGACCCGGGTCCTGCCCCAGGGGAGTGTTTGGGGACCCGGGTCCTGCCCCAGGGGACATGTATCAATGCAAAAATGTTCCGGGTGCAGTGATTTTAACAATGCTTAAAGTGAAACAATAAGAGTGAAATGTTCCTTTAAATTTTGTACCGGGGGGGGGGGGGGGGGGCAGTCTATAGTATGCCTGTAAAGTGGCGCGTGTTTCCCGTGTGTAGAAATGTCCCTGCACAAAATGACATTTCTAAAGGAAAAAAATCATTTAAAACTGATCGCGGCTGTAATGAATTGTCGGGTCCCGGCAATACAGATAAAACAAGGGCCTCATCCCCACAACCCTTGCCTGGTGGGGGGTTTATTGGAATCTTGAAGCCCCCTTTAACAAGAGGACTCCCAGATCCTGCCCCCCCCCCCCCTCATGTGAATTGGTAACAGGTACCATTTTACAAAAATATTGTAAAAAAGACAAGAGACGAGTCCTTTATAAAACAAAATAAAAAGATTCAAATGTCCAGCAATGTCCATTCATCTTCTATTCCGCCGCGATGAACCGAAGAAAAAAAAAAAGCCGCAACAGCTCCGCCCCCCTGGGAGGTTCCCGCCGACTGACGCTTCTTTCGCTTTGACAGCTGTTATATAGCTGAGGGCGGGGCCACGGGGTGACGTAAACAGGTGGCCCCGCCCCCAGCTATATAACAGCTGTCACCGGCGGGAGAAGCTTTACTCAGCAGAGCCTCAGCAGGTGGAACTCAGCAGGTGGAACTCAGCAGGTGGAACTGTTTACTCAGCAGGTGGAACTGTTGCAGCTTCTTTTTTTTTTTTTTCGGTCGGACGGCGCAAGATGGATTTACATAGCTGGACTTTTTTTTTTTTTTAAATAAAGGACTTGCCCTGAAGTATCTTTTGTAAAAAATATTTTTTTGTGAAGTGGGGGGACAATGTACCCCATTACCAATTCACATAGGGGGGGCCAGGATCTGCGGGTCCCCTTGTTAAAGGAGGCTTCCAGATTCCGATAAGCCCCCCGCCTGCAGACCCGCACAACCACCATTCAAGGGTTGTGGGGATGAGGCCCTTGTCCCCATCAATATGGGAACAAGGTGCTTTGGGGTGGGGGGCGTGGAGCCCCCCTTCCCCAAAGCACCCTCCCCATGTTGAAGGCATGTGGCCTGGTATGATTCAGGAAGGCGGGGCCCTCTATCGTCTCCCTTCTTTTCCTGTGGCGTGCCAGGTTGCATGCTCGGATAAGGGCCTGGCATGGATTGTGGGGGGGACCCCCCATGCAATTTTTCTTTTTAATTTTGGTTTGAGGTTCCTCTTTATATTCATTCCAGACCCAAAGGACCCTCGTCCTATAATCCCCTCATCACTGTCACTCCTATAAAAGACAGTTCTCGTTGTTTCCTTACTCTCTGACTAAGGTCCATGAATAAAGAAATGATCTGGGAGGAGATCAGAGGACCCATTTACTAGTTACCTTAAGGGGGGAATTGTAAGATCCTCAGAGACAAAGCTGCCTGATGTGGGCGGAGTCCTGGTTTAGGGGAACCAATCAGCTCATGTCTAGTAATAATCTTTGTATTTCTATTTTAGTAGATGGACGGGAGATGAGGAAAACCTCAGAGGATTGTCTCACTTTGTCTCCAGACTGTAAAGTAGAAGATGAGGACATCACACAGTATAGTCCAGGAGAAAACCCGACTACCTCAAATGTTCATCCGGCACCACACAGTGTAGATGGACCATCGTATTCCTCTTATCCTGAGGAACCTCAGACTGTGCAGGACAGTGCCGGACCATCGTATTCCTCTTATCCTGAGGAACCTCAGACTGTGCAGGACGGTGCCAGACCATCGTATTCCTCTTATCCTGAGGAACCTCAGACTGTGCGGGATGGTGCCGGACCATCGTATTCCTCTTTCCCTGAGGAACCTCAGACTGTGCGGGACGATGCCGGACCATCGTATTCCTCTTATCCTGAGGAACCTCAGACTGTGTGGGATGGTGCCGGACCATCGTATTCTTCTTATCCTGAGGAACCTCAGACTGTGAGGGACAGTGCCGTCCTTCCAACAGATGAGAGGTTGTCCTGTCCCGAGTGTGGGAAGTGTTTCAGTTCCAAAAGCAACCTTAATAAGCATAAAAAATCGCACACAGTTGAAAAGCCATATTCCTGTTCTGAGTGCGGGAAATGTTTTTCAATGAAGTCCAATCTTTCCACACATCAGAGATCTCACACGGGGGAGAAGCCATTTTCCTGTTCTGAGTGCGGAAAATGTTTTTCAACAAAGTCCAATCTTTCCACACATCAGAGATCACACACGGGGGAGAAGCCTTTTTCCTGTCCTGAGTGCGGGAAATGTTTCTCAGATAAGTTCTATCTTTCCACACATAAGAGATCACACACAGGGGAGAAGCCCTTTTCCTGTCCTGAGTGCGGGAAATGTTTTCCAATCAAGTCCCATCTTTCCAGACATCAGAGATCACACATGGGGGAGAAGCCTTTTTCCTGTTCTGAGTGCGGTAAATGTTTTTCACAGTCGTCCTATCTTTCCACACATCAGAGATCACACACGGGGGAGAAGCCTTTTTCCTGTTCTGAGTGCGGGAAATGTTTTTCAGTGAAGTCCAATCTTTCCACACATCAGAGAATACACACGGGGGAGAAGCCGTATTCCTGTCCTGAGTGCGGGAAATGTTTTTCAGAGAAGGCCAGTCTTTCCAGACATCAGAGATCTCACACGGGGGAGAAGCCGTATTCCTGTCCTGAGTGAGGGAATTGTTCCTCACTGAAGTCCTGTCTTCCTGTACATCAGAGATCCCACACAACTCTTGATGTGTATTAGTGAGTGCGGGAAATGTCTTGTACGTGAATGTTGCTGGACATGTGGGGAAGAAGCACACCCTGATATACGGGTAAAACTCGAAAAATTAGAATATGGTGCAAAAGTTCATTTATTTATTTCACTAATGCAACTTAAAAGGCGAGACTAATATATGAGAGAGACTCATTACATGCAAAGCAGGAGGGTTCAAGCCGTGATTTGTCATCATTGTGATGATTGTGGCTTCCAGCTCATGAAAACCCCAAATCCACAATCTCAGAAAATTCCAATATTCCATGAAATCAATAAAACACGGATTGTACATAGAGAGAGAAAACATGACGTGGTCCAAGGCACCATAGGTAAATGGCCTCCATCCCAAATGTGAACAGAAGAGAGAGAGTTTGGTCAGCGGGACTTTAAATGAGACCAATCACCATGCGGAGTAAGCATGTGGGATATACAGAATTGCTTGATTGGGTTCCAACACAAAAGGGGAAGTGAGTTGGGGACTTGGAATGAGAGATGTACAGCAACAAGCAGTCTTAGCAAAGAGCATTTTATTATGCCTTGTGATATCATGTAAAGCATACTGAATAAGGGGGGTTCTGGGTGGCCCTGGTATCCGCTGGGGGGTGGTTGGGATGAGAACAGTTTGGGTGTGGGGGTGAGGGTCAGGATGGATGTTTGGGTGTGGGTGGGAGTGGATGTGTGTGAGTTTGCTGTGTGAAGGGTTTGGGTAGTTTCTCCGTTTGTTAGGAATGTAGGATGCTGGGCCCTAGTGGTCCACTTGGGATACCCTGGAGCACATGATGCTATTGTTCCTCCGTTGAGGGACCTGGGTTCTTATTCTCAGGGAGGGGGGGGAAATTGTTGTTTGATGTGTGGTTATGGAAATGTGCATCATTTTAAGTTGATATTGTAACGGTTAATGTTCCTTCTGGTGATTGTAATTGCTGAAAACTAATAAACAAAGCTTTAAAAAAAAAAGCATTGAGCACTGAGCACATGAAAAAAGCACATGAGCACTGAATGACAAAAATTTCATTTACAAAATCGCATAAACATGCTACAAATTACATATACATACTAACACCATGGTACTTGGCATATCGTGGAGTAAAGACCTGCACAACATGAACCACTGGAGGGGCTTGGTGGTATAATGAGAATCTAGGAGTAAAACAGTATAAAAAATACATAAAATTATCTGCATGAACATTATGCATCTATGTATGTCCGATGCGTTTCGTTGGGGTATACCAACTCTTCAGGGGGGAATGCAATGGTGATCTATAAAGAGACATAACCATATGGTATAATTTTGTAGTAGAATAATATAAATAATGTATAAAGAACAAGACACAAAACTCTACTCATTCGGCTCAAAGAAGTAGACGGAGTTACAGACTCAAATCCTCCCTGGTTCGCTTCCTTCCTAGGAAATCGGTCCCAAACAGTGAAACTAGGAGTCTTCACCTCGAAAAATGCTCACCATTCCCTCAAGGATCGCCCCTATCACCGGTGCTCTTCAACATCTACCTCCGCCCACTCCTCAAAATCATCAGTGAGCAGGATTTATGCTACCACTCCTATGAGGATGACACTCAACTCTACTTTCGGATCACCAAAATAAACAACCGATATCACAGGTTAGAAAAATGCTTGGCATTGATCGGCAAGTGGATGACTGAGAACTCCCTCAAACTCAACAGATCCAAAACAGAACTACTACTCCACGCAAACTGAAAGACTACAGCTAGCACCTCATGAACACCACCCACTATCCTGGGACAGATCATCGCCCCCAGTACAAGGTCAAAAGCCTGGGAGTAACCTTTGACTAAGAGATGTCGAAGGATGCGCAAATAGGATCAGTAATCAGCGGATCCCATTACCTTCTCTGCCTACTGCATAGACTCCTCCCCTTCATCCCGGAAGAGGATACAGCGGTAGTAGTCGGAACAATCATCAATTCTCGACTCGACTACACAAACTCCCTCTACTTAGGACTACCAAAATCCCAGATCTCACACCTACAAGTCGTCCAGAACACAGCAGCCAGGTTGGTAACAGGAAAGAAACCCTGGGAATCCATCACCCCATCCCTGAGGGCCCTTCATTGGCAAACAGTAAAGAAAAGGGTCACATTCAAGACCCTCTGCCTCACCCACAAATGCACACAAGGAAAGGCTCTTCAATAATTATGTGAGAAAATAAAACACTACACCATCCATCGCAGTCTCCGATCATCAAACCAAAACCTCCTCCACATCCCCAAATACAACTACAAATCGAAGGGAGAATGAAGATTTGCAGTCCAAGGACCACGGCTATGGAACGCTCTACCAATGGACATCTGAATGAAAGAAAACCATCGGGCCTTCAGGAAAAAACTAAAGACCAACCTGTTCTGAATGATAAGGAAGACAACGGATGGAATAAGCGCCTTGAGGCAAATTAGTTTGCATGTGTAGCGCCATACAAGTTACTCACTCACTCAGATAGATAACCCTATAAATACTCACGTCAACTGTATAGATGTGAGCACAGGACCAGAGCTTTTGGAATTGTCTGGCATGGGAGCCGAGGTAGAGGCACGTGGACAACCAGGGATCGCTGTGCATTCCACAAAGCCAATGTGTGAATGTAGAAGACAGTGGGCCAACACTTCTGTGGATTGAGATCAGTGGTATATAATGAATGTATAATATTATTAAGGATTGTACAGAGAACGATATCGCACCCCCGAAAAGTAGAAGCTGCGTATTAATTGTATGAAAATAGTGCAGCGCTGCGTATCTATAACTCTTAGATAAACAAATTATTCCGTAAGCCCTCTGCGGGCAATTCGGTTTTACATGCTGCACCCCGAACCTCTTCTCAATAGCATTCCCTACAGCCAGTTCCTCAGGCTAAGAAGAAACTGTACATTGGAGTCAGATTTTGTCCAAGCAGCTAATGAATTACGCAACAAACTATTGGATCGGGGCTATAGCCGTTCTCTTTTGAAAAAAATCCTTCAATAGAGTCATGAAACTGAATAGAAAGTATTTAATCCATTCAAAAAAAATCCCTAAATCCATTACTTCTGTTCGCGTAATTACTAAGTATTCGAAGCGGCATGGTCAACTTAATACTGTTCTCAAGAAATTTTGGCCGATCCTTTTGGCTGACAATACTATTAAGAAGTATATTCAACCATTTCCTCAAATAACCTTCCGCCGCGCTCCCTCCCTCAAGGAGCGGTTGGTTTCGAGACACTTCTGTTCGGAAGCTCCCCAGTCCACCCTGCATACGGGCACCTTCCCTTGTGAAAGATGCAATGTTTGCAGTTACCTGTCTAATTCTAGTGAGGTACCCCTCCCAACGGGATTTGTCCATAACATCAATAAATGTGTAACTTGTAAAACCGTTGGCGTTGTATATTTTGCTTTATGTCAATGTTGTTGTTTTTATGTTGGAAAAAAACAAAAGACCATTCTTTAAAAGAATTAGAGACCGCATTCTGCCTCTTTTCAAAATATTGACTACCACCGCACTGACTGAATCCACACATTGGTTGCCAGCATGGATTTGATGCAAACATGGTGCGATTTAATGCTCTCGAGCATGTTTTACCGCATGTTCGTTGTGGGGACATAGATGTGAGGTTGTTACAATTGGAGACATGATGGATCCATAGCCTAGATGCTATTAAATACCCAGGACTCAAGGAATACATACGTTTTAAGTCTTTTCTATGAGTTACTTAGTTATGCACCATGTATAACCCCTACAGTCCTACCTGGCTCCCTAGAGGACCCATGCCCATGTCTATCTGGGCGTCCTTTTCTTTCCCTTGTAGCCACTCCCTATATTTATATCCCTTTGCCATCTTGGGTTCTATTTGACTTATGTTCGAGTCCCCCCTCACTCTTGTCCAATGCCCCCCCCCCCTTTTTTATGTCCCTATATTTACTACTACTATATTTTGACTTTATTTGGATGTGATTGTAGTTTTTGCATAAACATAACGTCTATGGGCCAGATTCTCATATATATTCGGCGGCGTAGCGTAAGCCATTTACACTACGCCGCCGCTGCGTACTAGAGCAAGTGCTTTATTCTCAAAGCACATGCTCCGTAGTTTTCGCCGGCGTCTCATAAATCGCCAAGCGTAAACCCGCGCAATTCAAATGGGGCGGCTTGTGCATGCGCCGGCCGGGGAAAAAGCCCAGTGCGCATGCTCCAAAGGACGTCACATTTTCTCAATGTAAACGACATAATCGCAGCGTACGCCAGCCCCATTGAGAATCGACGTACGCAAACGACGTAAACGACGCACAACACGACGCGGTCCCGAGGCCATACTTAACATGGCATCCGACGGGACACGACGGCATCCGACGGGACCTCGTAAGGTTACTCCACATAGAAGCTGGGGTAACCTTACGCGAACGAAAACGACGTACGCGACGACGGGGCGGCGTAAAAGTGATCGAGAATCGGCGTACTACTTCATTTGCATATGCAAATGACAAAACAACGTAAAGGCCACCTAGTGGCCGGAGTTGTCATTACACCTACGATCCGAAAGTGTAATGCTTTTACACTTGTCGGATGTAGAAGCGTATCTATGCAAAAGTGATGCACAGCATCACACGCATAGATACGAGACAAAAAAAAAAGGCGATACGACGGGGTATCTGAGATACTCCGTCGTAACGCCGCTGAGAATCTGGCCCTATGTCTGTTCTAATTATTGTTAAAGTTTTTTGTAATATTGAATTTCATTATAACAGTGTTTTTTCCTTTTTTTTCTTTTCTTTTTCTTATCATATTTGCAGAGTGTCTCATCTATGGCTCCTCCGTCAGGGACTGTCACCATCCAGTGATCACCCTTACACCGCTGTGTGGTTTCCATTTGTGTTTGACTGACACTGTCTCCTTTGCCTGTCCGAGCTCCGGCTTTGGCCCTGTCCTTTTGTGGTGTTTTCGCGGTGCCTCCTTTACCCCTCGATCCGTGATTGCATGGACACCCAAGGGCTATGATGTCTATTAACACATTGCCCGCCCCTGGTCTCGCCCCACCATTGCTCTCTGTCCCCCCTCTAAGACCTTGCTTTGTACGTGCGTCTGACCTCCGTTCTATTTCCTATTGGCCGGCGGTGTGCGACATGACGCACAGCACTATGGGGATTGTAGGCACATTGACGGCGCACGCGCATGCGCGTTAGCCCACTTTTTGTCCGCAGCTGTTCAGTGTTTTTTTATCACTGACCATCTGGGGGGCTATTTAAACAGGCTCATTCAGCACATGTTTGCTGCTGAGCCTGTCGTGTGCTGTTTGATGAATAGGGAAGGTGGTTTCTATTTTTTGTCTATTCATTGTGTGATCATTAGCAGTAGGGTTGTCCCGATACTGATACTAGTATTGGTATCGGGACCGATACCGAGTATTTGCGCTAGTACTTGTACTCACGCAAATACTCCCGATGCCTAAATAGAATACTTTTTTTTTTCTCGAGTGCGGGTGGAGAGGGGGTGGAGTGCGGGTGGAGAGGGGGCGGAGAGCGGAGCAGAGCAGTCCTCGTATGGGGCAGAGGAGAGCTGCTGCCGCCTTAGACAAAAACAAGTCAATCCCACCCCCTCCTCCTCCCACCGCTGCTGACATCTACTTACTATGCGCTGCGGGAACACAGCAGCTGTCATTTGCATTTGAATAGCTGTGTTTCCCCGCCGCGCCGACAAGTATAGCCCCTCCCCCTTGCCCAAAAACTTTGATAGACAGGTCACCCGTCCAATCCTGGGGACGGGTGACCTGTCTATCAAAGTGCCCGGGCAAGGGGGAGGGGCTATACTTGTCGGCGCGGCGGGGAAACACAGCTATTCAAATGCAAATGACAGCTGCTGTGTTCCCGCAGCGCATAGTAAGTAGATGTCAGCAGCGGCGAGAAGGGGGGGGGGATTGACTTGTTTTTGTCTTAGGGGACCATGGATAAACTCAGGGGGACCATGGCTGAACAGAGGGACATGGCTAAACTCAGGGGGACCATGGCTGAACAGAGGGACATGGCTAAACTCAGGGGGACCATGGCTGAACAGAGGGACATGGCTAAACTCAGGGGGACCATGGCTAAACTCAGGGGGATAATGGCTGAACAGAGGGACATGGCTAAACTCAGGGGGACAATGGCTGAACAGAGGGACATGGCTAAACTCAGGGGGACCATAGCTAACCTCAGGGGGATAATGGCTGAACAGAGGGACATGGCTAAACTCAGGGGGACCATGGCTGAATTTAGAGGGACATGGCTGAACTTAGAGGGACATGGCTGAACAGAGGAACATGGCTGAACAGAGGGACATGGCTGAACAGAGGGACATGGCTGAACTTAGAGGGACATGGCTGAACAGAGGGACATGGCTGAACTTAGGGGACCATGGCTGAACTTAGGGGACCATGGCTGAACTTAGAGGGACCATGGCTGAACTTGGAGGGACCATGGCTGAACTTAGAGGGACATGGCTAATCAGAGGGACATGGCTAATCAGAGGGACATGGCTGAACAGAGGGACATGGCTAATCAGAGGGACATGGCTGCATTTGGGGGACACAAGGCTGCATTTGGGGGACACAAGGCTGCATTTGGGGACACGTGGCTGAGTTAAAAAAAGTATTGGTATTCAGTATCGACGAGTAAATGAAAAAAAGTATCGGTACTTGTACTCGGTCCTAAAAAAGTGGTATCGGGACAACCCTAGTTAGCAGTTTGTATTTTTGCGCTCCTGGTTGACTTTATTGTCATCCTTGGACACCTAGGACCCTCCTTTTTCTAAAACACGGCCCTTTGTCCCCTTTATACCTTTCAGGTTGTTTTCCTTTTGCCTCATGAGTTTTAGGTGATTCTATAGGACTTGACAATTCATCCTTTGATCACACTGCTAATCTTCCACCTATGGCAGTTTTTTCTGTCAGCACCCGATCCTTCTAGATCATAATTAATTCAAATCAGGTATGTTTAGAGGCTATGTTAGTCCTGTTAGAGGATTGGATATCACAAAACTTGACTTTGTGATCCCCTTTAAATCCCTAACCTTTTTTATTTTTCTTGATTTTTTGTATTTTAGTACATATAGCCCCCTGCAACCGCACTAAGGTTGATTGGTGTCTTTGGTTGGTGCTGCGGCTCGCTGCAATTGGCTCTGCTCTTTTTGGGGCGTGAGGTAGGTGTGGTCCCTCCCAATGGTTACATCCCCCACACTTGATCACTGCTTGTGTACTTGCTCTTTTGAGATTGTAGCCATATTTTGACACACTCATCTGTTATAATATTTTGAAATAATGTTTTTGTACGTATTCTTCATCAGATTTACAAAATATATTGATTGGCCCACACCCCTGAGGAAGGCAACGTCTTGCCGAAACATGTCGGGAATTTTTGTAACATCTTTTGTCAATTTTATTGAATCTCAACTGTTTTTATAAACCGTTTTCTACCATTAATAAATGTGTTTATATTTACAAAACCTTGATTGTTCTTTGTATACAACTTGTTTAACCACTTGCTTACTGGGCACATAAACCCCCTTCGCGCACAGGCAAAATTTCAGCTTCCGGCACTGCGTCGCTTTAACTGACATTTGCGCGGTCGTGCAACGTGGCTCCCAAACAAAATTGACGTCCTTTGTGCAGGAATATCTGAATGGTGCCTGCAGCTACATGCATCATTCAGGTATCCTCTGGTTCAGCCGGCGATTCCCGCCTACACCATAAGAATGATCATGGCGGTTGTATCGCTTCTTGATCGTTCTTATGGGAGGCGAAAGGGGACGTCCCCCTCCCTTCGCCCTCCGGTGCTTCTTCAAACTCAGGGCTACGATTGTAACCAGGATCTTTTTTTTTTCAGGCTTAACAGCCTAGAGGTGAGAGGTGGGGTCTTATTGACCCCATATCTCACTGTAAAGAGGACCTGTCATGCTATATTCCTATTACAAGGGATGTTTATATTCCCCTGTAATAGGAATAAAAGTGATCAAAACATTTATTTTTGGGGGAAAACGTGTCAAACTAAAATAAATAAAGTAAAATGAACAATAATTTTTTTTTAAAGCGCCCCTGTTCCCGCGTGCTCGTATACAGAAGCGACCGCACACATAAGTCCCGCCCACATATGAAAACGGTGTTCAAACCACACATGTGAGGTATTGTTGCGAACGTTAGAGCGAGAGCAATACTTTTGGCCCTCTCTTCTCTCCTCATCCCTCTCTTCTCTCCTTGTCCCTCTCTTCTCTCATCGTCCCTCTCTTCTCTCATCGTCCCTCTCTTCTCTCCTCATCTCTCGGACCTCTTCTCCAACTAAAAAGATGTAACCAGTAAAAATATTTAAAGCGTTGCCTATGGGGATTTTTAAGTAGCGAAGTTTGGTGCCATTCCATAAGTGTGTGCAATTTTGAAGGGTGACATGTTGGGTATCTATTTACTCGGTGTAACTTCATCTTTCATATTATGCAAAAACATTGGGCTTACTTAAATGTTTTTTTTTTAAAAGCAAAAAAAAATTTTTTCCAAAAAGAACAAAGAAAAAAAATCTTGATATTGCAAAGAATTGTGGGAAAAAATGACAACTTCAAAAAACTCACAATGCCTCTTACTAACTACCTTGGAATGTCTTCTTTCCAAAAAGGGGGTCATTTGGGGGAATTTGAACTTTTCTGGCATGTTAGGGTCTCAAGAAATGAGATTTGCCGTCAGTACTTCAGGTGTGATCAAATTGATCAATTTTCAGTAATTGGCACCATAGCTTGTAGACCCTATAACTTTCACTCAGACTAAATAATATCCATTTTTTTTTGTTTTGTTACCAAAGATGTGTAGCAGTATACATTTTAGGCAAAATTTATGAAGAAAAATTACTTTTTTGAAAATTTTTATAATAGAAATGAAGAAAAATTCATTATTTTACCAAATTTTCGTTTTTTTTTTCATTTATAGCGAAAAAAATAAAAACCGCAGAGGTGATCAAATACCACCAAAAAAAGCTCTATTTGTGGGGAAAAAAGGACAAAAATTTCATTTGGTTACAAGTGCTGTATGACTGAGTTATTGTCATTCAAAATGTGAGAGCACCGAAAGCTGAAAATTGGTCCGGTTATTAAGGGGGTTTAAGTGCCCAGTGGTCAAGTGGTTAAACAAGGTTGAACAGAGGGGTGGAGGGATAGGGGAGATTCAGGTACCTTGCTTGTGGATCACGGGTACAGTCTTAGATCCAGAGGACAAATCGGTTCCACACTGGATTCAGCAACTACCGGATAGGCCTCTCTTACTGACCTATCAGCCGGTGCAAAGCTCGTTCAAACTCTCTGCCACAGACTTGATGGGTGTCATTGAGGCGTCACACAGTCCTCTGCCACATGATCATGTAACCACACACACACACTCTGCAAAGCTCCAAAGAAAGCACACAGTCCACGATGCCAGGATCTTTCAGCCAGGCTGGCAGCACAGTGAGGTAAATTGGCCAGGATGCGTCCTCCAATTGAGTCCCCAATTGTTCGGCTTCTTCCCGCAGGCAAGACAGCACAGGACCACCCCTGGACCAGTAGGCCCCAAAAATTCCTTGGCCTACTCTCAGTCACGTCCGCTGGGCTGCTTCTGGGAAGAAGGCACTCAATACACCCAGCCCATTGCCATTCCGACCTTGACTCCTAGTGACAGCGACACCCACATTCAAGTGGAAGATGTGCAACACAGCTGAACTAGAACAGAAACCCACAATTTGGCATAATATTCTGAGCCAACTACAGCTCAGATAACTAAATTTACTAAATAGCGCCTACTCAACAGGAGCTACATATAGGATTGTGAAAATTTCCATCCTATTTACTAAGAAGCTGAAGAAGATGTCCACGATGTAGATGAGGGTCACATATAGTATGAGCAGCATCACCCTTCACTCTGTGACCAAGACCTAGTCTGGCAATGCCCAGAATGATACCAATTTGTCTCTGACCAATCTCACGGTTTGGATGGAATTTCTCCTTATATCAGTGGTCAGTGTAGTGGTCCCTTACATTGGTGACCAATGGGAGGAGGACCCTCTTTTATGTCATCAGTGTGAAGACTGCCCTCCTTACAGATCATTGATGTCAGTTGTTACTGAGAGACAGAAATTGTCCATTGCTCAAGGAACCCCTAGAACCCTTTGGAGGAACCCTGGCTGAGAAAGTCTGGACTAGTCAGTAATATATTTCTCTTCCCCTTGGTGGGAGTGGAGATGACCCATCTATAATAAGGTGACCAAATTTTTTAAATGAAATCCAGGGACATATTTTTTTTTTACTAGTAATGGCAGCAATCAGTGACTCTGCCCGTCGCCGCAGCCACCCGCCTCACAGCCTGTCAAGTTTTACTCTCCGTGCCCCGGGTACTACTGGGTGGGGTGCGGAGGAAGATCCAAAAAAAATTTTGCGAAATTTCGCTAATGCGAAAATGATTGCGAAATTCTCATAAACGGAGATCATTTCCTGTATTACTAAACTAATATGCACTAAACACTAACTCTACACTAACTCTACTTAAAAGAAAGGAGAATAAGGGGGCAAAAGAAGGGCGGAGAAGATAATCGCGCAATATTCCTGTTGCGCGATTATCTTCTCCGCCCTTCTTTTGCATCAGAGCCAATCAGAATAACTCGAATATTCGGCAAAAGGAATATTGCGCGATTATCTTCTCCGCCCTTCTTTTGCATCAGAGCCAATCAGAATAACTTGAATATTCGGCAAAAGGAATATCGCGCAATATTCCTTTTGCCGAATATTCGAGTTATTCTGATTGGCTCTGAGGCAAAAGAAGGGCCGAGTAGCTGATGCGATTCTTTTATGTTGCCGAAAATTCGCAATGCGAATTTTCGGCAACATAAAAGAATCGCATCAGCTACTCGGCACAGGGTCTCTTTCTAATCATACCAGCAATGCTTTTAGACGTCGATGGAGATCACTAGGATGTGATCTGTTTTAAAAATAAATTTGAAAAAATACGAATATTCGCCATAGCGAATATTCGCCGCATTATTTGAGTTATTCGCGAATACTCGTAGCGAATATTCGCAATGCGAATATTTGTGAGCAACACTAGTGTTCACACTACGAGACGTTTCTCGGGGCTGCAGGTCCTCTGAGCTCCAAAAGGTGGTGAACTTCTCACTTTACCATAGAGACAGGAAGTCTCTATGGAAGACAGGAAGTGATGTCAGGTAGAGACAGGAAGTTCTGGGTGAGTGGGCAGGAAGTAGTGAGGAGACATCGCTGGAATCAGCAGCAGAGAAGGTAATAAGATCTTATCTTCTATTTACACCCAGTAACCCCGTCATGTCCGTCCTCTTCCTCCATAGTCACTGTGACGTCTTTTATCTCCAGCAGATGATAATACACACATATACCTCCTAGCTGTCCCTGATTTGGAGGGACTGTCCCTCATTCACAACAAAGTCCCTCTTTCCTCCTCATGTTGGTCTGATTTATATACATGTATATAAAATGCACTATTTATCTATCAAAAAGTCTTTCCCGGTGCTAAACCTTCCATCCAATTTCTACATTTTCCTGCTGCATTTGTAAATTCCAGAAGCCAATATAAAGGAATATTAGTGGTGAAAATGCACTTGTGGGTTTATCTGATTTTTTTTATGTTTCTCTATTAAGGGGTGTGTCAGGGGGTGTGTCCTGTGCCTACATACTTTTGCTAATAGAAGTCCCTCATTCCCATCTAAGAAAGTTGGGAGGTATGTACACATATATAGTGTGGAGTCGTACATTAACCCCTTCAGGGTCAGAACATTCCCCCACTTACGGGCCCTGAATATTCTCTTCATTTCGTAAATATGTTTTTTTTTTTCCAATCTAATTCAGCTTTTCTGATTATAATAACAGATTATACGATAATACGGGATGGGGGGTTTTATTAATAGCTGTATTTATAATAAGAGAGGCTCTGAAATTTCATCGGCCGAAAATTGTGTTTTCAGCATATTGCCAAAAGAAAAAAAATGGCCGCGCTTCCCGGGATCCGTCCATTGCGGGATGTCATCCTGGCGGCTCAAGGTCCTGTCCTCCCCTCCTCCACCTCCTTTCCTTGCAGAGTGGTGATCTCCCTGTGTCCGGGAGCTGAATTGCCACAGTATTAATGTCCCACCTCCTGTGATAGACAGCACACTGATCCAATGCCGGGACATTGAATCAGTGTGATGTGATCACAGGAGGCGGGACATTGTTAATGCGGCCTGATAGGCTGCATCTGATGGCCACTGGTGAGGCTGCATTGATCCCTTGTAAAATTTCAGTGCATCAATTAGAGAGAAAAGCCTCTCCTGTACGGTTCTCTCCTTGACATATCGTAGAATGAAGCCGTATTGTTCTTTCAGTGTCATCATCCCGTGTTCTGTCCATTTCCACACCGACACCAACATCTCCTCCACCATCCCGCTGTATTTGTTGTCTCACAATGTTTCCAATGATGGAGATCCAGAGACTGACCGGAGTCTTCTTCTCCATGTCACCAGACCACCTCTTCCTCTACTATTGGGGTGCTGGGCCTTTCTATGGCTACTCAGGACCCCCAACCCCTATAGGATTGTGAAAATTTCCATCCTATTTACTAAGAAGCTGAAGAAGATGTCCATGATGTAGATGAGGGTCACATATAGTATGAGCAGCATCACCCTTCACTCTGTCACCAAGACCTAGTCTGGCAATGCCCAGAATGATACCAATTAGTCTCTGACCAATCTCACGGTTTGGATGGAATTTCTCCTTTTCATTATTTCCAGGTGACCATGAATTAGAGTTCCAATATCTCCCCTGTGTTCTGCAGACAGATATACATTTCCCGATGTCTTATGTTGTACAGATCCCTCATGTTCCCCGATACGAGATCATACATTGGACTTGTTCAACTTTGCAACCAGGACGGAATGCACACTTGTGGCAACCAATTGCCTAAACAAGCCAAATTCTGTTCAAACCCAGAGCTCATTTTAAGTGGTCACTTTATCGGTCCATTACATTGGTGACCAATGAGAGAAGGACCCCCTTATATCAAATGTCTGTGGAGAAGGACATTCTTACATCGTCATCAGTGGGAAGACTGCCCTCCTTACAGATCATTGATGTCAGTTGTTACTGAGAGACAGAGACCTAACTTGCCTAATTAGAGAGCTGCCTCTGTACAGTACATACACGCACAGCACAAGGCCGTGTTCACACTATAAGATGTTTCTCTGGGCTGCAGTTCCTCTGATCTCCACAAGATGGTGATCTCACTTCTACTATAGAGAGAAGTCTCTATGGAAGATAGGAAGTGATGTCAGGGACAGACAGGAAGTTCTGGGTGAGAGGTGAGTAAGGAGGAATTAGAGAGTAGACGTCGCTGGAAGAAGCAGCAGAGGAGGTAATAAGTACTTGGGCCAGATTCAGGTAGGAAAGCGTATCTTTCCGGCATCGTAACTTTTCTTATTTACGTTACGCCGCCAAAACTTTACTCGCAAGTGCTGTATTCACAAAGCACTTGCGTGTAAAGTAGCGTAGCGTAAACTGGGCAACCTAATTCAAATTCGGCGGGTAGGGGGATTCTCCTACTTAAATTAGGCGCGTCCACGCGCCAAATGTACTGCGCATGCGTCGACCATAGAAAAATCCCAGTGCGCATGCTCCGAATTATGACATTGTTTTCGACGTGAACGTAATCGACCTAAATCCCCATTCACGGACAAGTTGCGCAAACGACGTAAACATTTTCAAATTTCCCGCGGTCACGATGTCCATACTTAACATAGGATGCGCCTGCTTTTCGCAGCTTTATCTTTACGCCGGGAAACCCCTTACGGAAATAGCGTAAAGTGACTTGGCGTATCTCGCTACATATTCTCGCATAAATCAGCGGGAACGCCCCCCAGCGGCCAATTTAAAATTGCAGTTAAGATCCGACAGTGTAATACAATTACGCCTGTCGGATCTTTGACCGGCGTATCTTGTTTTCTGCATACAAGTGTGAGTTATGCCGGCCTATCACCGATACGCCAGCATAACTCTTTCTGAATCTGGCCCCTTCTCTTCTATTTACACCCAGTAACCCCGTCATGTCCGTCCTCTTCCTCCATAGTCACTGTGACATCTTTTATCTCCAGCAGATGATGATACACACATATATAGTGTGGAGACATAGATTAACCCCTTCAGGGGCAGAACATTCCCCCACTTACAGGGCCGGAACATTCTCTTCATTTCAGTTTATACTAACAGATTATACGATAATACGGGTTGGGGGTTTTAGTTAGAGGTGGACTTATGATACTTGTGTTTGATTTTATAATCTTTATGGAGGAGGAAATAACTATTCCTGATGTCTGTGAAGGTTCAACACAAGGGATGTGTCTGGATGATGACTTTATCTTTGTAAGTATCAGGTGATGTCACTGTCTATTTCCCTATGTAGGAGGATTTAGAAGGACACAAGGATCTCTACAAGGACGTCATGATGGACAATCAGCCGCCCCTCACTTCACCAGGTAAGAGGAGACTTTATTGTAAAGGAGAGAGCAGTACGGAGGCTCCACCCCCATCCCCCATCATCTGATAAACACATAGAAACAATGTATTCAGTCAGTGTGTGTGTTTCCTACAGATGGATCCAGTAATGGGAACCCACCAGAGAGATGTCCCCGCCCTCTGTATTCCCGGGATTCCACACAGGAAGGTCACACCATCCCCCACCATCATCAGGTAGATGAGGAACAATCACTGATCGTATCAATAGGATCTGTACATTATCTGCATTGTTACCATTGATGTCATTTTTATTCTATATTCAGAGTGGAGACCTGAGAGATCCTAAAGTTGAGGTTAAAGAAGAGATAAAAGAGGAGGATGATGAGGATGGGGTGATGGAGGAAGAACACACCATCCCCCACCATCATCAGGTAGATGAGTGACAATTATTGGTAGATCTGATTTATACACAAACATGTTTATTATAATGAATGTTTTATTATATATTCAGAGTGGAAACCTTGGGGATGAAAATATTGATGTTAAAGAAGAGTATAAAGAGGAGGATGAGGAGTATGGAGTGATGGAGGAGTTATCAGAAGGACACAAGGATATGATGGAGCCACCTAATACCAGGAACCCCCCAGAGAGATGTCCCCGCCCTCTGTATTCCCGGGATTCCACACAGGAAGGTCACACCATCCCTCCTTATTTAAAGGTTGGTGGGATGGAACATCTAGACATGGACTTGTGGGGGGATGTGTGGATTTTATAGATGTGATGTCACAATAATAAAGCTTATATCTTACAGATGATATTCTCTCTCATTCTCTTGATTTAGAGTGGAGATCCAATCGATATAGAATTTGAGGTGAAATCAGAAGAAGAAGGAGAGACGTATGTGAGGGATGATCAGCAGTCTATGGAGGAGGATGGAATAACGGGGACATTTATAGAGGAGGACACTCCTACAGAGATCAGCACAGGTGGGTCATTAACACTAAATCCATTCCTCCACCCATACTGCTCACTGATTGGTCCAGAGTAGGGCGGGGACTGGGTGATATCAGCCTGTAATCCCCTGGTCACTTTCCTGAGCTGTGTTCCCCGTCCTGTATTCCTGTATTTCTCTCGGATAATCTTCCTTCTCTGTGCTGCAGACACAATTTATGTCTCTAGACTGGATTTATGGAGATTCTGGGGATCAGCTGGCAGCAAAATGTTGATTTTTTACCATAGGGTTTGCTTGACCTAGACACCTGGGTTATGTACCTTGGGTCTTCTGCCCCATGTCCGAGTCTAGTGAGATCTCTGACAGAACAATTCTCCCAGGTTGCTGGCTGTGCCGGGTGGAGGGATATGTCTGTATAGTCTCAAACCCAAGTCACTGAGTGCAGTCTCAGGAGATGGGAGGCAGCGGTGTGGGATCTCTGCAACTTGTCTCCAGTAATCATTTCACCCACCACTGATTACTGAATACCGATATCATGAGTCCTGAGCCCTGCATTATAGACTCTATGTTGTACATTACATACTCCTGACCCCTGCACTATATTCTCTATGTTGTACATTACATACCCCTGACCCCTGCACTATATTCTCTATGTTGTACATTACACTCTCTTTATTATCTCTGAACAAGAACGGTTGGAGAGCCGGTTTAGGGCCAGGACACATTTGAGTAGATGCAATGACAATTGGCAGACTCCGAGACTTCTATAGGTAGACTGCTATACAGTGGAAGGCCTCCAGCCGGACACCACTTCTGTATAGATAGGACCGCTGTCTCCTATGGTAACAGATCTTGTTACAGTCACTAACGGTAGTTCTACATAACTCTTGGTAACACAGAATAGTTCTCTTCTTCTCACACAGTCTCTCACTGCAGATCTTCTCTCCCTGAGCTCCCGGTCTCTCATTAGTAGGGATGAGCTTTATGTTCGGGTCGAACATGAGTACCACTCTAACACTGGCTGTTCGCCCGTTCATCGAAAAACTAACATTATGGGGTGTTCGCGCCAAATTTGCAAGTCACGCACCATGATGCACTGCGAGATAGCAGTGCATTGCTGTTTGATGATTGGCCAAAGCATGCACTATGACCCGCATACTTTGGCCAATCCCAGCGCCGTCAGCATAGAGAGCCATAATTGGCCAAAGGCAGGATGCTTTTGTCCAGTCATGGCTCAGGGGGACTAAGTCCACGCCCCACACTATATAAGGCTCCATGCACGTCGGCCCTGTGTGGTGTGTTGTTGGCGTGGACAGAGACAGAGTGTCATTTAGATTGAACAGGCAGGCGATTCAGTTAGCTGCAGTGCATTTAATATATATATATATATATATATATATATATATATATATATATACACAGTCTCGTACACACACATACATATCTACTGCATCCAGTGTAGCTAGATCTGACTGCAGGTCATTCCTGGTGTACTTTTTCTAATATACTTTCAAGCAGGCAGGTGATTCAGTGAGCTGCAGTCCATTAAATATATATATATATATATATATATATATACACAGTCTCCTACATATATATATATATATCCACTGCATCCAGTCTTGCCAAGCCCATCTCCTTTTTTTTCGGCGTTGAGTCACAACATGCAGAAGAGTTGGTGGAATGCATAACAAAGCCGTCCTCATCCTCTGTCACCCCGGCTCAGAGGAGTTTGCCTGACAATGCAGCTGCCACAGCGGCCTATTCCATCGGCTCCATGTCATCAGTCACTCCTTCCCTAGCCCCACCATCATGCACAGAGAAGTCCCCCGAACTGTTCGACCACAGTGTTGAGTACATGCTGCTGGAGGCTGCGCAGCGTTTTGAAGGCTCTGATGATGGGACCCAGGTTGAGGAAGGGAGTAACGTGAGCCTAGAGAGAGGGGGTGTCCAAGAAGGACAAGAAACTGGCAGTCATGTTCTCCAGCTGCAGCATACTGCCAAGTTGGCTCCAGTGAGGAGGAGGGAGGGGATGATGAGGTCACTTACTCTACTTGGGTGCCTGAGAGGAGGAGGAGGAGGAACATCTCCATGGGGGGCAGCCACCCTATTGCATCACACTGCAGAGCTAAGCATGTGCAAGGCGCTGCTGACTCCCCACGTATTTTAAAAAGTTCTTTGGTGTGGGACTTTTTTGACATGTGTGCAACAGATCGCACCGTTGCTGTTTGCAACATATGTCTAAAGCATATCAAGCGTGGCCAAAACAGCAGCCACTTGGGCACCACATGCTTGACCAGACATATGACGACCTCCCATGCAGTCCGTTGGCAACAGCACTTAAAAGACCCACATTAAAGAAGAAGGCGAATCTCTCCTTGCTCCTCATCAGCTGGGATCTCCAACCCCACTATACCTTCAGTCCTCTCAGAAACCTGCACTAAGAGGAATGAAGGTGTAGAATTAGGTGTCCCAAGTACTTGCGGGAAATCTGCTAGCGGTACACCAACATCAGATTGTAGCAGGCAAATTTCCCTACCCCTGTTGCTTAATCATAGAAAGAAATTTGGTCCCAGCCATCCACATGTTCAGCGTCTGAATGCTAGCTTGGCCAAATTGCTAGCACTGCAACTGCTGCCTTTTCAGCTGGTAGACTCTGCCCCCCTTTGTGAATGTGTGGAATGTGCGGTACCTCAGTGGCAGGTTCCCAAACGCCATTTCTTTTCATGGAAGACCATTCCGGCTCTCTACCAGCATGTGGAAGGCAATGTCTTGGCCTCGTTGGACAGAGGGAAAAATATGGAGTAATGCCTGGATCAACCGATTTATAAATACCTTACAAAGAGGTAGTGTATATATAAATCTACATATAGTTCAGTGCATCTATCCAAGTCTCATTCACATAGAATGTCAATGCAGTTCTGATGGCCTAGAAAAATCTAGCAAAAAAGTGAGAAAATAAAGTTCTCTCAAAGTAGACCCAAACAGACCACTATGGATGGTACAATGAACTTTAATCATAGAAAAACACACAGCAATAGTTCATCAAAAAGGGGTGACAGATAGATGGATTGGTTTACACAATTCAAAAATAAGACAACGTTGTCTAATCCATTTAAAAACAGGGGAATCGCAGCTGAGCCAGAGCTTGCACAATATGCAATACTCTGTGTTGTACATTACATACTCCTGACCCCTGCACTATATACTCTATGTTGTACATTACATACTCCTGACCCTCGTCCTATAATCCCCTCATCACTGTCACTCCTATAAAAGACAGTTCTTGTTGTTTCCTCACTCTCTGACTAAGGTCCATGAATAAAGAAATAAACTGGTAGGAGATTAGAGGACCCATTTACTAGTTACCTTGAGGGGGGAATTGTAGGATCCTAAGAGACAAAGCTGCCTGATGTGGGCGGAGTCCTGGTTTAGGGGAACCAATCAGCTCATGTCTAGTAATAATCTTTGTATTTCTATTTTAGTAGATGGACGGGAGATGAGGAAAACCTCAGAGGATTGTCTCACTTTATTTCCAGACTGTAAAGTAGAAAATGAGGACATCACACAGTATAGTCCAGGAGAAAACCCGACTACCTCAAATGTCCATCCGGCACCACACAGTGTAGATGGACCATCGTATTCCTCTTATCCTGAGGGACCTCAGACTGTGCGGGACGGTGCCGGACCATCGTATTCCTCTTATCCTGAGGAACCTCAGACTGTCCGGGACGGTGCCGGACCATCGTATTCCTCTTATCCTGAGGAACCTCAGACTGTGAGGGACGGTGCCGGACCATCGTATTCCTCTTATCCTGAGGAACCTCAGACTGTGCGGGAAGGTGCAGGACCATCGTATTCCTCTTATCCTGAGGAACCTCAAATTGTGCGGGAAGGTGCCAGACCATCGTATTCCTCTTATCCTGAGGAACCTCAGACTGTGCGGGACGGTGCTGGACCATCGTATTCCTCTTATCCTGAGGAACCTCAGACTGTGCCGGACAGTGCCGGACCATCGTATTCCTCTTATCCTGAGGAACCTCAGACTGTGCGGGACGGTGCCGGACCATCGTATTCCTCTTATCCTGAGGAACCTCAGACTGTGTGGGATGGTGCCGTCCTTGCAACAGATGAGAGGTTGTCCTGTACCGAGTGTGGGAAATGTTTTTTTCAGGAAGTATTTCCTTTCCAAAGGCAGGGGGAGAGGCCCTCTTAAAAATAAGCATAAACAATCTCACACAGTTAAGAAGCCGTATTCCTGTCCTGAGTGCGGGAAATGTTTTGAATATAAGTCCTGTCTTACCACACATCAGAGATCTCACACGGGGGAGAAGCCTTTTTCTTGTTCTGAGTGTGGAAAATGTTTTTCAATGAAGTCCAGTCTTTCCACACATCAGAGATCTCACACGGGAGAGAAGCCTTTTTCCTGTCATGATTGCGGGAAATGTTTTTCAGAGAAGTCCAGTCTTTCCACACATCACAGATCACACACGGGGGAGAAGCCGTATTCCTGTTCTGAGTGTGGGAAATGTTTTTCAGTGAAGTCCAGTCTTTCCACACATCAGAGATCTCACACGGGGGAGAAGCCTTTTTCCTGTGCTGAGTGCGGGAAATGTTTTTCAGAGAAGTCCAATCTTTCCAAACATCAGAGATCACACATTGGGGAGAAGCCGTATTCCTGTCCTGATTGCGGGAAATGTTTTTCAGTGAAGTCCAGTCTTTACAGACACCAGAAATCTCACACAGGGGAGAAGCCGTATTCCTGTCCTGAGTGCGGGAAATGTTTTTCAGAGAAGTCCAGTCTTTCCACACATCACAGATCACACACGGGGGAGAAGCCGTATTCCTGTCCTGAGTGCGGGAAATATTTTTCAGAGAAGTCTAGTCTTTCCATACATCAGAGATCACACACGGGGGAGAAGCCTTTTTCCTGTCTGAGTGTGGAAAATGTTTTTCTGCATCTTTCCACACATCAGCGGGAAATGTTTTTCAGAGAAGTCCAGTCTTTTCACACATCAGAGATCTCACACAGGGGAGAAGCCTTTTTTCCTGTTCTGAGTGTGGTAAATATTTTTCAGATAAGTCCCATCTTTCCACACATCAGAGAACACACACAGGGGGAGAAGCCTTTTTTTCCTGTTCTGAGTGCGGGAAATGTTTTTCAGATAAGTCCAGTCTTTCCACACATCAGAGATCTCACACAGGGGAGAAGCCTTTTTCCTGTTCTGAGTGCGGGAAATGTTTTTCAGAGAAGTCCAATCTTTCCAGACATCAGAGATCTCACACGGGGGAGAAGCCTTTTTCCTTGTCCTGAGTGCGGGAAATGTTTTTCAGAGAAGTCCAGTCTTTCCACACATCAGAGATCTCACACAGGGGAGAAGCCTTTTTCCTGTACATCTGAGTGTGGTAAATATTTTTCAGATAAGTCCCATCTTTCCACACATCAGAGAACACACACAGGGGAGATGCCTTTTTCCTGTTCTGAGTGCGGGAAATGTTTTTCAGATAAGTCCAGTCTTTCCACACATCAGAGATCTCACACAGAGGAGAAGCCCTTTACCTGTTCTCAATGCGGGAAATGTTTTTCAGTGAACTCCAGTCTTTGCACACATCAAAGATCTCACACGGGGGAGAAGCCTTTTTCCTGTTCTGAGTGCGGAAAATGTTTTTCAGTGAAGTCCAATCTTTCCACTCATCAGAGATCTCACACGGGGGAGAAGCCTTTTTCCTGTTCTGAGTGCGGGAAATGTTTTTCAGTGAAGTCCAGTCTTTCCAAACATCAGAAATCACACACGGGGGAGAAGCCGTATTCCTGTTTTGAGTGCGGAAAATGTTTTTCAGTGAAGTCCCATCTTTACAGACATCAGAGATCTCATACGGGGGAGAAGCCATATTCCTGTCCTGAGTGAGGGAATTGTTCCTCACTGAAGTCCTGTCTTCCTGTACATCAGGGGTCCCACACAACCCCACAAGGTGTATTAGTGAGTGCGGGAAATGTCTTGTATGTGAATGTTGCTGGACATTATCATTATCATGGATATTACATGGAAAGCGAGAGGGTTCAAGCCGTGATTTGTCATCATTGTGATGATTGTGGCTTCCAGCTCATGAAAAGCCCAAATCCACAATCTCAGAAAATTCCAATATTCCATGCAATCAATAAAACACGGATTGTACAGAGAAGGATATGGCACCTCTGAAAAGTAGAAGCTGCGTATTAATTGTGTGAAAATAGTGCAGCGCTGCGTATCTATAAATCTTATATAAATAAATAATTATACATTCCATAAAACTATTTATGAAAAAAGAAAATAAATAAATGATAAAAAAACAGTTCATATGGAGGTTTCCAAAGCTGTCACTGCTGTGAAAAATCCTATTTAAATGGATCCAATATTCAGTGCGCACCCCCACCTGCTAAAATGCATGCTCACCTCAAGGGTGAGTATAAAACTCATAGACAGATCACTCCTCGTGTCCGATCACGATCCGTCCACTTTACCAATGGTAGTAATTCCTACAGTCTCCAGACTGCACCTCTGTGTGGGGAATCAACGTATAAATTGTCTCCAAACACCCCCTTCCTCCATTCACTTATTAATAATCACTTCTATATCCCAGGGGGAAGGACATGAAAGAAAAAACACAAGTACCATAGTGCTCTCTGCTTCTGAATTTATTATAAAAGCCCCCCTAAAAAGTTAAGCAGGAACAAAAATTGTCTCTGGACAGCAGCACTCTGAACAAATTGTCGCCTTTATTAAAAGGACAGCACTACAAGTCACAGCAAAATAAAACAAGTGCTTCGTCATAGTGTTGCTCTATGCGACGAATATTCGAATTGCGAATAATCGTTATGAATATTGCATATTCGAGTATTCGCGAATAAATCGAATATTGCCTGAATATTCGCTATTGCGAATATTCGTATTTTTCAAATTTATTTTTAAAACAGATCACATCCTAGTGATCTCCATCGACGTCTAAAAGCATTGCTGGTATGATTAGAGACTCTGGCCCGAGTAGCTGACTGAGCGATCCTTTATGCTGGCCGACTCTTTTATTCGCATCTGCAAGATGGCATATTCGGCAAAAGGAATATTGCGCAATTATTTTCTCCGCCCTTCTTTTGCATCAGAGCCAATCAAGTTCTCCGAATATTCGACAATGCGAATATACGGCAAAAAGAATATTGCGCGACTTATTTCTCCGCCCTTCATTTGCATCAGAGCCAATCCAAGTTCTCCTACCACAGTTGTCAGAAGGTTAGCAACCCCATAGCAACCAATAGAACCTGCCTTCCATTACTCCCAGTGCTACAAGAATTTCACAATCAATTTTGCATTATTGTTATTTGGACAAAATATCACGAATATTCGATTTTAGCGAATATTTCTCGAATATTCTTCTATATATTCGTGATATATCGCAAAACGAATATGCGTATTCCGCTCAACACTACTTAGTCATAGCGAAGTCCCCTGAAAAGTTACACTTACAAGAAATAACAATAAAACAGCAGGTATCAAATCACCAGCTCATTCACCGCCAATCTAGACCCACGGCGCTTCCCTGACATCACAGATAGGGTTCCTCCCTTCTAAATGCAAGTCGGCTCTTATTGGCATTCGTCCAGTAGATGGGTGGGTCTAATGAGGTGAATCCTTATATACCCTGACTGTTGCCTCTTCAAGCAACTCTTCAGGCATTACCACAGTCTGTGAGGACACGCCCTCTTCCTGTGACTACAGAGCTCACATTTCATAGACCTGGAGAGCGTGTCACCCCCCGAATCTGCAAACCAGCAGGGCGCTCTCATATCGATCACACCGCTGAGCTCCGTGGTAATGTCCCGTTACAATCTAATCTCCACATGAGTGTGCGATGTATCGCCATATACATACAATAAAAAACAAGTCTAAAATAAAAATGAAAAGATGTTCCTATGTGATAAAACCCAGGGTTTCTAATGTTAAAATAGCGCAGCTTCTGCTGTTTAAAGGCTTTACTTTGCGTTCTGGACGAATGACGAATCGTGAGACAAATTTGTGAATTAACGTGAATAAAAAACCGTGTGTTTAATATACACACTATAAAGGATAATGTAACGGTGTGGCCCGTGGGACCCAGAGGCTCTTGCAGGGTGTGGGTACTCCTGTTTCAGCTTCACCAGTGACTCTTGTGTCTAGGGTCATCCTATCTATCTCCACTAGGGGCATAGGATGACTGAGAACTGATATCTCAGATTACATGAGATGGGACAGTAATGATAATCCACAATATATTCAGAATATCTTGAACTATTACTGGTTGTTGATTCTGAACTCAACATGTTAATTGAAAGATGTCATCACCTCCAGCTACCTGGCTGTAGTGTACGATAAAGCTTGCTGTGATTGCATTCTATTGTCTATTGTGCTAATTAAGTCTGCTACTATGGTGATGTGGATTGGAGCTTGGAAGACAGTCTGGCTTCTAAAGACCTTTTCATTGTGTGATGCTAATTAACACTGTATTGTGTGAATTTCTATTGATGATAATGTGTTTGTGAATTAGCACAGTCTAAAAGGTCAGATATCTGACTTGCCAGCTGTAGTAATTAGAATTGGGGTCAGAATGTCTGACTAAAGGAATGTGTATTGTATAAGCAGGTGTCCATGTTAAAATTGTGTAGGGGGCGCCGTTAGTACCCATTGTATGATGTTGTGGGTGGAGTTGCATCATTGTTACTGACTGTATATAAAGAGCCTTATTTTCCCATTAAAGTATCTATCCATTTGGAACCAGAGAACAGAGCTGTGTGTGTCTCATTTCTGGGGGAATCCGTATGGGTCGTGTTTTCCGGATTGTGGAGTGTCGATAGCTGTCTTGGTTTCAGAATGGAATATCTTAAACGGCTTGAACCCCTGTCCCATTTGGGGTTCCGTTACACCACATTTGGCCATTAGATGGCGCTATGTACCATAGAAATGATCTCCATCTAGTGGCCAAATGCAATCATTTCCATTGTAAATGAATGGAAACCGTTCGACCAGCACAGCAAATATCCTAATAACATTCATCTTTCCCACATTCACACAGAAGGAATGTACATGGACTTTCCCCGGGGGAATTGCTATGCACATATTTTATGAATAGACCCCTAAATGTCAGGAGACGTTTATATAAAGATGGGAAGTATGGAGGCAGATAAATGAATAGACCTCCTAGCAATGTTATTACCAGGCTGCAGCTAGGGGGAGCTCTAATGTGTGAGCACAGCAGAGTGATCCCATCTAGCTCACATTAACCCTTTCACTGTCAGATGTTTTTGCATTATTTTGGACCTGAAGATTAGATAAAACCCCCAAACATATATTATCTGATAGCAGAGGCCCTGGAGAATAAAATGGTGGTGATTGTTAAGGTGTTCCTCGTAACAAATTCCCCCTAATATCCGGGTTTATTTTCTCTTTCCCCCCCCCTTTTTCTATGTTATCTTTTCTTTCTACAATACTTTGTTAAAAATAAGAACGTTGTGTATTGTATGACTCCGCCCCCATTCCACAAATTTTTCCCGGACCAATCCATTTCTACCTTTTTACTATTTCCTGATTCTAGTTAATCTGTTTAAAAGTAAAAATTCTAATAAAAAAAATGTATTGAAGAGAAATGACAGGTTGTGTGTGTGGGTGGAATGAGAAGAATTGCTGGTGGTGTTGTCGAAATACCACCCTGCTTTCCCGGCCAATGCTGCATCTAAACGAATGGAACGTAATTTTATTTCACCAGAATCACGCAGGAGGATAATAATAATAACAAAACATTTTTTAGCTTTGTTTCTGTTATAACATTTTGTAAATGACTTTGTTTTTTTCCTTTTTCGGGTCATTAGTTATGATCAATTTATTAATATGAATACCTCCTTCACTGATGAATTTCCTTTTCAAATTTAGGCGGAATATGAATTAATCACCACGACCCGAATGAGATGGCAATGAATTAATAATAATAACTGTTCTTTGTTTTCTGTTACAATGGGCACTGATAGGCAACACTGAAGGGTAATATATGAGTGGCACTGATTGGGCATATCCCTGGTGGTCCTGGGTGGGGGGCTGCACTGATAAACAATCAGCACAGACCCCCCTGTCAGGAAAGCAGCCAATCGTCTCTCCTCTCCTCTCGTCTGTCAGATGCGAGTGAGGAAAAGTCAATAAACGGCTCTTTTTTGATTGGACACGGCTTATCACGTGGTAAAGAGCCTCTGTCAGAGGCTCTTTATTGAGATCGGTGTTGCGGCGTGTCAGACTGACACGCCACAATAGCGATCGCTGCACTCCCCCCTAGGGCATATCCCCCAGTCAGGATAACTGAACCACTTCCCGCTCGTCCTTTTGCCGAGTGGGAAGTTATTAAAAGTCTTCACAGGTCACCAGGTTAAAGGTAACTCTGAATAATGGGCCTAGAGTGCAGAGATCAGGAGTATATCATATACAGGGGTCAGGAGTATATCATATACAGGGGTCAGGAGTATATCATATACAGGGGTCAGGAGTATATCATATACAGTGGTCAGGAGTATATCATATACAGTGGTCAGGAGTATATCATATACAGGGGTCAGGAGTATATCATATACAGTGGTCAGGAGTATATCATATACAGGGGTCAGGAGTATATCATATACAGTGGTCAGGAGTATATCATATACAGGGGTCAGGAGTATATCATATACAGGGGTCAGGAGTATATCATATACAGTGGTCAGGAGTATATCATATACAGTGGTCAGGAGTATATCATATACAGGGGTCAGGAGTATATCATATACAGAGGTCAGGAGTATATCATATACAGTGGTCAGGAGTATATCATATACAGGGGTCAGGAGTATATCATATACAGGGATCAGAAGTATATCATATACAGGGATCAGAAGTATATCATATACAGAGATCAGGAGTATACCATATACAGAGGTCAGGAGTATATCATATACAGGGGTCAGGAGTATATTATACACAGAGGTCAGGAGTATATCATATACAGGGGTCAGGAGTATATCATATACAGTGGTCATTTCCACACCGACACCAACTTCTCCTCCACCATCCCGCTGTATTTGTTGTCTCACCATGTTTCCAATGATGGAGATCCAGAGAGTGACCGGAGTCTTCTTCTCCATGTCACCAGACCACCTCTTCCTCTACTATTGGGGTGCTGGGCCTTTCTATGACTACTCAGGACCCCCAACCTCTTTTATATGTAGCACTACCCCTGAAGGAGCTGCTGGTTTGGATTTTGGCCTGCCGTTACCTTACTGTACACCACACTCGTCCCAGGGGTCCCTCTTGAAGAGTCATTCGCAAATGTCTGCACCAATACTTAATTTATATTTCTTCTAGGGTTTTATTAAACCAGGTTCAACAGAGGGGTGGAGGGATAGGGGAGATTCAGGTACCCTGCTTGTGGATCACGGGTAAAGTCTTAGATCCAGAGGACAAATCGGTTCCACACTGGATTCAGCAACTACCGAATAGGCCTCTCTCACTGACCTAGCAGCCGGTGCGAAGCTCATTCAAAGTCTCTGCCACAGACTTGATGAGAGTCGTCAAGTCGTCACACAGTCCTCTGCCAGAAGATCATGTAACCACACACACACACTCTGCAAAGCTCCAAAGAAAGCACACAGTCCACGGTGCCAGGATCTTTCAGCCAGGCCGGCAGCACAGTGAGGTAAATTGGCCAGGATGCGTCCTCCAATTGAGTCCCCAATTGTTCTGCTTCTTCCTGCAGGCAAGACAGCACAGGACCACCCCTGGACCAGTAGGCCCCAAAAACTCCTGGGCCTACTCTCAGAACGGAAAATACTGCTAATGCAGCCCTGAGGCCAGGAGGGCTGTCAGGTCAGGATCGGAAGACCCTGCCTGAGCGGCGCCCGCCCCCCAAGCACCCTCCCCCAGAATGCACAGCGGGCAGACTACGCCCATTGAGCAGCTTCTGGGAAGAAGGTACTCAATACACCCAGCCCATTGCCATTCCGACCTTGACTCCTGGTGACAGCGACACCCACAGTCAAGTGGAAGATGTGCAACACAGCTGAACTAGAAATGAAACCCACAATTTGGCATAATATTCAGATAACTAAATTTACTAAATGGCGACTACTCAACAGGAGCTACATATAGGATTGTGAAGATTTCTATCCTATTTACTAAAAAGCTGAAGAAGATGTCCATGATGTAGATGAGGGTCACATATAGTATGAGCAGCATCACCCTTCACTCTGTCACCAAGACCTAGTCTGGCAATGCCCAGAATGATACCAATTAGTCTCTGACCAATCTCACGGTTTGGATGGACTTTCTCCTTATATTATTGGTCGATGTAGTGGTCCCTTACATTGGTGACCAATGGGAGAAGGACCCTCTTATATGTCATCAGTGGGAAGAGTGCCCTCCTTCCAGATCATTGATGTCAGTTGTTACTGAGAGACAGAAATTGTCCATTGCTCAAGGAACTCCTAGAACCCTTTGGAGGATTCCTGGCAGAGAAAGGCCGGACTAGTCAGTAATATATTTCTATCCCCCTTGGTGGGAGTGGAGATGACCCATCTATAAGGATATACAGTACATACACACAAAGCACAAGGCCGTGTTCACACTACGAGACGTTTCTTGGGGCTGCAGGTCCTCTGAGCTTCACAAGGTGGTGATTTCACTTATATCCAGCCAGATCTCTATGGAATACAGACAGGAAGTGATGTCAGGTAGAGTCAGGAATTTCCGGATGAGAGGTGAGTCGGGAGGAAGTAGTGAGGAAACATCTTTGGAATCGGCAGCAGAGGAGGTAATAAGATCTTATTTTATATTTACACTAGGGTTTGCCGCCTTTTCTTCAAGCCAAACTCGAACATTTTAGTGGCCTAGGACTAGGGTTGCCACCTGTCCGGTTTTGACCCGGACAGTCCGGGTTTGGACACATGTGCCCGGTTTTGAAGCCTCCTGAAACCCGGGCACATTTAAAAAAAAAAAAAATTTTTTTTTTTTTTTTTTTTAGTTGTCCATCCTGGCCCGGCCGCAACAGAGCTGCACATCCCCGGCTCCACCAGCTTGCCTGAGTGTTAGTAGAAGGTGTGCCGCCCGCAGCAGTGCTCTCTGTTAGCCCCCCGGCCGGGCTGTAAACATGTGTGCAACTTCTCACTGTGCTAGCCCCTCCCCCTCCCTCCCTGCGGCGCGCCTCCGTCTGCATTGTGTGCTGCAGAGTGGAAGAGGACACATGGGACACAGAGTGCTCAGCTCTTCTCTGACTGGCTACAGAATACACATGGAGGTGGGTGGATGGGCGGACCATACACTACCCCCACCATACACTAAACATACAGTTCTGCCCCACCCTGCATATACCATTACCATCCACAGCCGTATATACAGTTCTGCCCCCCCTCCATACCATCCACAGCCATACATACAGTCCTGCCCCCCTGCATATACCATTCACAGCCATACATACAGTCCTGCCCCCCCTCCATATACCATCCACAGCCATACATACAGTCCTCCCCCCCCTCCATATACCATCCACAGCCATACATACAGTCCTGCCCCCCCTCCATACAGGGCCGGATTAACAGAGGGGCTGATGGAGCGGGGGTTGTAGCTCGATGACCAGAGGTCACAGAAACCCCACATTTGGGGGGTAGTCAGTTGAAGACCTACCCCACAACTGGTCAAAATATGGGATGGCTATCATTTATGGTTCTGGAGATACGGGCCTGCTTGCACAGCCTGTCAGAAGCTACATACAGAGCGGCCATTATAAATACAAGCTGACACTGCAGCAGACTGAGGAAAAAAAATCATCATTAATTTTTTGCTAGAAAATTCCTCTATGGTGGTCTTTGCAACTTTTTATGTTGCACGGTATAGAGCTGCACGATTCTGGCTAAAACGACAACTGCAATTTTTTTGCTTAGAATATAGATGACGATTCTCTCACGATTCGTGCGGCATAACATCGTCTTTCACATTAAAATGAAAAAAATAAAAATGGACTAACTTTACTGTTTTGTTTTTATGGTTTTTATTATTCAATGAAGTGGGCAAATGCAGCGTGACATAAAATATTGCAGCAATTCCCATTTTTGTCTCTGCTAATATATACATAATGTTTGGTGGTTCCAAGTAATTTTCTAGCAAAAAATATTGCTTTTTAACAAGTGTTGGACTTTAAGTGGTTACATTTCTTGCATTTACACACAGAAGTTTGATCTAAAAAGGAAGTTGGTTACAATGTTTCATGTTGTTTACAAACTTGGCAGACAGTCGGATATTTTCTTTACACACAGAAGTTTATCCCTTTGATATAAGAAGAAAGTGTTAGTTACAATGTTTCCTGATAAGAACTCGGCAGACTGTCCAGATATTTTCTTTTGACAGCTGAAAGTCTCTCCACTTGTTATATGAAAGAATCAGCAAACTCTGCATTGGAGATGTCAGGGGGGGAGGGGAATCGACATCACAATTTTTTAACGATTAATTGTGCAGCTCTAGCACGGTACTGTATTTGCGCAGCAATTTTTCAAACATGTTTTATTTTTGGAAATAAACTGTTTCATTCATTAAAAAAAAAACACTAAAGTTAGCACGATTTTTTTTGGTATCCTAAGCGATGCTTGAAATTTTTTTAGGTTACATGTTTAGAGCTACAGAGGAGATCTAGTGCTAGAATTATTGCTCTCGCTCTAACGATCGTGACGTATGTAACCTGTGTGTATCTGGCTCTGATACTAGCCAGTGCCTACCCAGCCACTGACTGGTATCTCTCCCTAGCCTGTCCCCACACACCCTCTCACCTGCTGACCTGTAGATGGGGGAATAACTCCTGTAGTGTTGTTGTGTTCTGCCAGTGAGTACAATGATCAGTGTTGCTATCTATAGCTGGCAGCACTGATTGTTTTTGGAAAAACAGGCTGGTTGTACTCAAGTCAATTAATAGATTGACTTGTGTAAAACCAGCTAGCCCATACATAGATCGACTATGACTGGTCTCTGCATAATTGGTGTAATTTCAATTAATGTATGACCCGCTTAACCACTACGCAGTCCCTAAACATTCTTCCACTCCTATACATTGTGCCCACTGTCATACCCTCCACACTCCTCTCCTGTACATAGTGCCCACTGTCATACCCTCCACACTCCTCTCCTGTACACAGTGCCCACTATCATACCCTCCACACTCCTCTCCTGTACATAGTGCCCACTGTCATACCCTCCACACTCCTCTCCTGTACATAGTGCCCACTGTCATACCCTCCACACTCCTCTCCTGTACATAGTGCCCACTGTCATACCCTCCACACTCCTCTCCTGTACATACTGCCCACTGTCATACCCTCCACACTCCTCTCCTGTACATACTGCCCACTGTCATACCCTCCACACTCCTCTCCTGTACATACTGCCCACTATCATACCCTCCACACTCCTCTCCTGTACATAGTGCCCACTGTCATACCCTCCACACTCCTCTCCTGTACATTGTGCCCACTGTCATACCCTCCACACTCCTCTCCTGTACATAGTGCCCACTGTCATACCCTCCACACTCCTCTCCTGTACATAGTGCCCACTGTCATACCCTCCACACTCCTCTCCTGTTCATACTGCCCCCATCATACCCTCCACACTCCTCTCCTGTACATACTGCCCACTGTCATACCCTCCACACTCCTCTCCTGTACATAGTGCCCACTGTCATACCCTCCACACTCCTCTCCTGTACATACTGCCCACTATCATACCCTCCACACTCCTCTCCTGTACATACTGCCCACTGTCATACCCTCCACACTCCTCTCCTGTACATAGTGCCCACTGTCATACCCTCCACACTCCTCTCCTGTTCATACAGCCCCCATCATACCCTCCACACTCCTCTCCTGTACATACTGCCCACTGTCATACCCTCCACACACCTCTCCTGTACATACTGCCCACTGTCATACCCTCCACACTCCTCTCCTGTACATACTGCCCACTGTCATACCCTCCACACTCCTCTCCTGTACATACTGCCCACTGTCATACCCTCCACACTCCTCTCCTGTACATACTGCCCACTATCATACCCTCCACACTCCTCTCCTGTACATAGTGCCCACTATCATACCCTCCACACTCCTCTCCTGTACATAGTGCCCACTATCATACCCTCCACACTTCTCTCCTGTACATGGTGCCCACTGTCATACACTCCACACTCCTCTCTTGTACATAGTGCCCACTGTCATACCCTCCACACTCCTCTCCTGTACATAGTGCCCACTGTCATACCCTCCACACTCCTCTCCTGTACATAGTGCCCACTATCATACCCTCCACACTCCTCTCCTGTACATAGTGCCCACTGTCATACCCTCCACACTCCTCTCCTGTTCATACTGCCCCCATCATTGCCCTCCACACTCCTCTCCTGTACATACTGCCCACTGTCATACCCTCCACACTCCTCTCCTGTACATACTGCCCACTGTCATACCCTCCACACTCCTCTCCTGTACATACTGCCCACTGTCATACCCTCCACACTCCTCTCCTGTACATACTGCCCACTATCATACCCTCCACACTCCTCTCCTGTACATAGTGCCCACTATCATACCCTCCACACTCCTCTCCTGTACATAGTGCCCACTGTCATACCCTCCACACTCCTCTCCTGTTCATACTGCCCCCATCATACCCTCCACACTCCTCTCCTGTACATACTGCCCACTGTCATACCCTCCACACTCCTCTCCTGTACATACTGCCCACTGTCATACCCTCCACACTCCTCTCCTGTACATACTGCCCACTGTCATACCCTCCACACTCCTCTCCTGTACATACTGCCCACTCTTGTATATACTGTTGTAAATTCTGCACTCCCTCCCTGCACATACTGTAATACCCTCTGTACTTAATGAAAATTAAAAGGTGAACTAATGCCCCTGATCTCCACTGCACTTACCTCTGTAGTAATGGAAGAGTTTTATTTTTTTTAAATGATTGTGCTGAGGTTTATTCATGTCAGTGAGACTCTTACTTGTGGCACAGCAAAGTAAGCATATTTTATAGGTAAAATAATTATTTTGTTTAATTTAATCATGCCTCGTGAGGCCCCTCCCTCAATATGGCCACACCCACCATATGTAGTGGCGTGTTCGGGTTTGGCTTGAGGAAAAGGTGGCAACCCTACCTAGGACACCTTTGGGTGCCCTCAAGGAGAGCAGTAATGCAGTGCGCAAAATGTGCCGGGACGAGCAGTGGGTGTGGCCAAATTGTTCTTGCCGACATCATCGGCCTGCCCCACAGTGATGCCTAACCTGCCCCCAGAAAGCCACCTACAGCTCCCGGGTGGCAACAAATATGTGTGTGACTACCTTGGTTACATGGGGAGCCACAGCCTGGTCTGAGTAATGTGTCTGGTTTTCAGTCTGCCTGAAACCTGGACACATAGTTACATAGTTACATAGTTAGTCAGGTTGAAAAAAGACACAAGTCCATCCAGTTCAACCATAAAAAATAAATAAAAATAAAACAAAGTAAAACACAGCACATCCTCCCATACACCCAACTCCATACCCACAGTTGATCCAGAGGAAGGCAAAAAACCCCAGCAGAGCGATGATCCAATTTGCTACCGGAGGGGAAAAAAATCCTTCCTGATCCCCCGAAAGGCAATCGGATTTACCCCGGATCAACTTTACCTACAAAACTTAGTACTCAGTTATATTATGTGCATTTAGGAAAGAATCCAGGCCTCTCTTAAAGCAATCTACTGAGCTGGCCAGAACCACCTCTGGAGGGAGTCTGTTCCACATTTTCACAGCTCTTACTGTGAAGAAACCTTTCCGTATTTGGAGGTGAAATCTCTTTTCCTCCAGACGTAAAGAGTGCCCCCTTGTCCTCAGTGTTGACCTTAAAGTGAATAACCCAACACCAAGTTCACTATATGGACCTCTTATATATTTGTACATGTTGATCATATCCCCCCCTTATTCTCCTCTTCTCAAGAGTGAATAAATTCAGTTCCTCTAATCTTTCCTCATAGCTGAGCTCCTCCATGTCTCTTATCAGTTTGGTTGCCCTTCTCTGCACTTTCTCCAGTTCTCCGATATCCTTTTTGAGAACTGGTGCCCAAAACTGTACTGCATATTCCAGATGAGGTCTTACTAATGATTTGTACAGGGGGGCAAAATGATATCTCTATCTCTGGAGTCCATACCTCTCTATACAAGAAAGGACTTTGCTCGCTTTGGAAACCGCAGCTTGGCATTGCATGTTATTATTGAGCTTATGATCAACTAAAACCCCCAGATCCTTCTCCACTACGCATCCCCCCAGATCCTTCTCCACTACGCATCCCCCCAGATCCTTCTCCACTACAGATCCCCCCAGTTGTACTCCCCCTAGCATGTATGATGCATGCATATTCTTAGCCCCCAAGTGCATAACTTTACATTTATCAACATTAACCACTTGACCACTGGGCACTTAAACCCCCTTAATAACCAGACCAATTTTCAGCTTTCGGTGCTCTCACAGTTTGAATGACAATAACTCAGTCATACAACACTCTAACCAAATGAAATTTTTGTCCTTTTTTTCCCACAAATAGAGCTTTCTTTTGGTGGTATTTGATCACCTCTGCGGTTTTTATTTTTTTCGCTATAAATGAAAAAAGAACGTAAATTTTGTAAAAAAATGAATTTTTCTTCATTTCTATTATAAAATTTTGCAAAAAAGTAATTTTTCTTCATAAATTTGGCCTAAAATGTATACTGCTACATATCTTTGGTAACAAAAAAAAAAAAATTGGATAATATTTAGTCTGGGTGAAAGTTATGGGGTCTACAAGCTATGGTACCAATTACTGAAAATTGATCAATTTGATCACATCTGATGTACTGACAGCCTCTCTCATTTCTTGAGACCCTAACATGCCAGAAAAGTACAAATACCCCCCAAATGACCCCTTTTTGGAAAGAAGACATTCCAAGGTATTCAGAAAGAGGCATCGTGATTTTTTTGAAGTTGTCATTTTTTCCCCACAATTCTTTGCAAAATCAAGATTTTTTTATTTTAATTTTTTTTCCACAAAATGTTCATATTATTAGGTTATTTCTCACACACAGCATATGCATACCACAAATTACACCCCAAAACACATTCTGCTATTCCTCCCGAGTATGGCGATACCCCATGTGTGAGACTTTTACACAGCGTGGCCACATACAGAGGCCCAACATGCAGGGAACGCCATCAGGCGTTCTGGAACACCCAGACCAATTCTGACATTTCTCTCCTACATGGAAAAATCATCATTTATTTGCTAGAAAATTACATAGAACCCCAAAACATTATATATGCTTTTTTAGCAAAGACCCTAGAGAATACAATGGCGGCCGTTACAACTTTTTATCTCGCATTGTATTTGCACAGCAATTTTTTGAACGCGTTTTTTTTGGAAACAAAACAGTTTTGTGCTTAAAAAAAAAAAAAACAGTAAAGTTAGCCCAATGTTTTTGCATAATATGAAAGATGAAGTTACGCCGAGTAAATAGATACCCAACATGTCACCCTTCAATATTGCACACGCTTGTGGAATGGCGCCAAACTACGCGACTTAAAAATCCCCATAGGCGACGCTTTAAATGTTTTTCCTGGTTACATCTTTTTAGTTGGAGAGGAGGTCTAGGGCCAAAATTATTGCTCTCGCTCTAACGTTCGCAGCGATACCTCACATGTGTGGTTTGAACACCGTTTTCATATGTGGGCGGGACTTACGTGTGCGGTCGCATCTGTATACGAGCACACGGGTACAGGGGCGCTGTAATTTTTTTTTTATTTTTTTATTGTTCATTTTACTTTATTTATTTTAGTTTGACACCTTTTTCCCCAAAAATAAATGTTTTGGTTACTTTTATTCCTATTACAAGGAATGTAAACATCCCTTGTAATAGGAATATAGCATGACAGGTCCTCTTTACAGTGAGATATGGGGTCAATAAGACCCCACATCTCCCCTCTAGGCTGGGAAGCCTAAAAAAAAACGATTGCAGAGTATTGCGCGGGGGAGTATTGCGCGGGGGAGTATTGCGCGGGGGAGTATTGCGCGGGGGAGTATTGCGCGGGGGAGTATTGCGCGGGGGTATTGCGCGGGAGTATTGTGCGGGAGTATTGTGCGGGAGTATTGTGCGGGAGTATTGTGCGGGAGTATTGTGCGGGGTACTGCGGAGTATTGCGGAGTATTGCGGGGTACTGCGGAGTATTGCGGAGTATTGCGGGGTACTGCAGAGTATTGCGGGGTACTGCGGAGTATTGCGGGGTACTGCGGAGTATTGCGGGGTATTGCAGAGTATTGCGGGGTATTGCGGAGTATTGCGGGGTACTGCGGAGTATTGCGGGGTATTGCAGAGTATTGCGGGGTACTGCGGAGTATTGCGGGGTACTGCGGAGTATTGCGGGGTACTGCGGAGTATTGCGGGGTATTGCAGAGTATTGCGGAGTATTGCGGGGTATTGCAGAGTATTGAGGAGTATTGGGGGTATGCAGAGTATTGAGGAGTATTGGGGGGGGTATGCAGAGTATTGGGGGGGGTATGCAGAGTATTGGGGGGGGTATGCAGAGTATTGGGGGGGGTTATGCAGAGTATTGGGGGGGGGGTATGCAGAGTATTGGGGGGGGTATGCAGAGTATTGGGGGGGGTATGCAGAGTTTTGCGCAGGGAAGGAAGGAGTTAATGCAGGGATGGCTGAGCAGGGATGGATGGATCTGTGACTGCAATAGTCACAGATCCATCCCACACTGCTGCAGCCATCCGCGCTCTCCTCTCACGCTGTACCGATCGGTACAGCGAGAGGAGGGAAGAACCGGCGTCAGCAAGTGACGCGGTTTGTTTACATGTGATCACGCCGTCATTGGACGGCGCGATCACGTGGTAAGGAGCCGCCACCATTGGCTCCTTACCGAGATCACTGACGCTGCGGGTCCCGTGGACCCGCCGAGCGCCGTGACCGCGCGTGTGCGCGCCCGCTCGGGGCGCGCGGATCTGACGCACGTCAGATTTGTTTACACACGTGGTCGCGCCGTCATTGGACGGCGCGATCACGTGGTAAGGAGCCGCCGCCATTGGCTCCTTACCGCGATCATCGGTGCTGCGGGTCCCGTGGACCCGGTGAGCACCGGTGATCGCGTGTGCGCGCCCGGTTGGGCGCGCACACCTGACTCTAACGGAGGACGTCCATGGACGTCCTGTTAGAGTACAGGAACCGCCCTATAGCCGTATTTCGGCTATAGGGCGGTGATTAAGTGGTTAAACCTCATCTGCCACTTAGTCGCCCAATTAGACAGAGCATTGAGGTCGGCTTGTAAATTGGAGACATCCTGCAAGGACATTATTCCACTGCATAGCTTGGTGTCATCTGCAAAAACAGAAATGTTACTTTTCATCTCAGACCCAATATCATTTATGAATATATTGAAAAGTAAGGGACCCAACACTGAACCTTGGGGTACACCGCTGATAACCTTGGGGTACACCGCTGATAACCTTGGACATGATTCAAAACCTGGACTGTCTGGGTGAATGGCAACCATAGGAGCTTCCCTTTTTGGGTGGAGCTCTGCTCTAAGCAGCTACAGCAACAGTTTTTTTTTTCCTTTTGTGTTTGAACCATAGGAAAAGGCTGCTATAAACAGCTTGGTCTGCATGTAGATGTGGAGAAAAAAAGAATAAGGCCTCGTTCATAAATAGTCTAGTCTGAATAAAGTGTCCAGGTTTCAGGCAGTCTGAAACCCGAACACATTATTCCAAACCCGAACTGTCCAGATGAATCCTGGACAGGTGGCAACCCTAATTTATACCCAGTAACCCCGTCATGTCCGTCCTCTTCCTCCATAGTCACTGTGACGTCTTTTATCTCCAGCAGATGATAATACACACATATACCTCCCAACTGTCCCTGATTTGGAGGGACTGTCCCTCATTCACAACAAAGTCCCTCTTTCCTCCTCATGTGTCCCTCATGTTGGTCTGATCTATATACATGTATATAAAATGCACTATTTATCTATCAAAAAGTCTTTCCCGGTGCTAAACCTTCCATCCAATTTCTACATTTTTCTGCTGCATTTGTAAATTCCAAAAGCCGATATAAAGGAATATTAGTGGTGAAAATGCACTTGTGGGTTTATCCGATTTTCCTTTGTCCATTAAGGGGCGTGTCAGGGGGTGTGTCCTATGCCTACATACTTTTGCTAATAGAAGTCCCTCATTCCCATCTCAGAAAGTTGGGAGGTATGTACACATATATAGTGTGAAGTCGTACATTAACCCCTTCAGGGTCACAACATTCCACCACTTACACTGCCAGAACATTCTCTTCATTTCAGAAATATGTTTTTTTTTTCCAATCTAATTCAGCTTTTCAGTTTATAATAACAGATTATACGATAATACGGGATGGGGGTTTTATTAAAGCGGTGGTTCACCCTAAATATACTCTTTTCCATGTGATCCAGCATACTGGCGTCAGCGCCAGTATGCTGTTTTATTTTTTTAAATGCCCCACTTACTGTGTAATCCTTAATTTTGATTTATTTCCCCCGCGGTGGATGGCGCCTGTATAGCCCGTCACGGCTTCCGAATATACCCGATTTAGGACTCGGGTATTTCCGGCGCTATGCGGCGCCTGCGCACAGACCTAGGAGCTGACTGCGCAGGCATCGTATTTCTCCGAGTCCTATGGCTATGGCGCGTCACGCCCTCCAAAAAAGCCGAAAACCGCTTGCCCCCGAGTCCAGCGGGCGTGCCCGGACGGTACGATCGCCGCCGGGCACACGCGATCGCTCGTTACAGAGCAAGGAACGGGAGCTATGTGTGTAAACACATAGCTCTCGTTCCTGTCAGCGGGGGAAATGATGATTTTCTGTTAATACAATGTATGAATGGAAGATTAGTGATTTCCCCTAGTGAGTCCACCCCCCCATACAGTTAGAACACACCCAGGAACACACTTAACCCCTTCCCCGCCCCCTAGTGTTAACCCCTTCACTGCCAATGGCATTTTTATAGTAATACAATTCATTTTTAAAGCATTGATCGCTAAAAAATGACAATGGTCCCAAAAATGTGTCCGAAGTGTCCGCCATAATGTCGCAGTACTGAAAAAAAACGCTGATCGCCGCCATTACTAGTAAAAAAAAAATATTAATAAAAATGCCATAAAACGAACCCCTATTTTGTAAACGGTATAACTTTTGCGCAAATCAATCAAGAATACGTATCGGCCTAAACTGAGGGAAAAAAAAGTTTTTTTATATATTTTTGGGGAATATTTATTATAGCAAAAAGTAAAAAATATTGCACTTTTTTCAGAATTGTCGCTCTATTTTTGTTTATAGCGCAAAAAATAAAAACCGCAGAGATGATCAAATACCACCAAAAGAAATCTATATTTGTGGGGAAAAAAGGACGCCAATTTTGTTTGGGAGCCACGTCGCACGACTGCGCAATTGTCAGTTAAAGCCATGCACTGCTGAATCACAAAAAGTGCTCTGGTCATTGGGCAGCAATATGGTCCGGGGCTGAAGTGGTTAATATGTGGTGTATAATGTGTGCTGATTCGTGTTCAGCTTTTGTATTTTTCACTTCCTCACACTGTAATCCCGCTACATCACGCGAGATTACAGTGAGAGAAGCCGTTCTCAGGAGTTTCCAGCCGTTTGTAGATCGCTCCTCATCTCAACATGAGAATCGATCTACAAAGCTTCATAAACAGGCACTCGGAGGAGAGCGATCTCCCCTGAGAACTGAATAGCGCTATTTTACAGCACTTTCATAAAAGGACACCCATGAGACGTTACGCTGGGCTGCAGTTCCTCTGATTTCCACAAGATGGTGATCTCATTTCTACCATAGAGAGAAGAAGTCTCTATGGAAGACAGGAAGTGATGTCAGGGACAGACAGGAAGTTCCGGGTGAGAGGTGAGTCGGGAGGAAGTAGTGAGGAGACATCTTTGGAATCGGTAGCAGAGGAGGTAATAAGATCTTATTTTCTATTTACACCCAGTAACCCCGTCATGTCCGTCCTCTTCCTCCATAGTCACTGTGACGTCTTTTATCTCCAACAGATGATGATACACACATATATAGTGTGGAAACCTAGATTAACCCCTTCAGGGGCAGAACATTCCTCCACTTACAAGGCCGGAACATTCTCTTCATTTTAGTTTATACTAACAGATTATACGATAATACGGGTGGGGGTTTTTTAGAGGTGGACTTATGATACTTGTGTTTAAATTTTATAATCTTTATGGAGGAGGAAATAACTATTCCTGATGTCTGTGAAGGTTCAACACAAGGGATGTGTCTGGATGATGACTTTATCTTTGTAAGTATCAGGTGATGTCACTGTCTATTTCCCTATGTAGGAGGATTTAGAAGGACACAAGGATCTCTACAAGGACGTCATGATGGACAATCAGCCGCCCCTCACATCCCCGGGTAAGAGGAGACTTTATTGTAAAGGAGAGAGCAGTACGGAGGATCCACCTAGATCCCCCATCATCTGATAAACACATAGAAACAATGGATTCAGTCAGTGTGTGTGTTTCCTACAGATGGATCCAGTAATGGGAACCCACCAGAGAGATGTCCCCGTCCTCTGTATTCCCGGGATTCCACACAGGAAGGTCACACCATCCCTCACCATCATCAGGTAGATGAGGAACAATCACTGATCGTATCATTAGGATCTGTACATTATCTGCATTGTTACCATTGATGTTTTTTCCATATATTCAGAGTGGAGACCTGAGAGATCCTAAAGTTGAGGTTAAAGAAGAGATAAAAGAGGAGGATGATGAGGATGGGGTGATGGAGGAAGAACACAAAGATCTGTACCAGGACACCATGGTGGAGTCATCCAGCTACAGGAACCCCCCAGAGAGATGTCCCCGTCCTCTGCATTCCCGGGATTCCACACAGGAAGGTCACACCATCCCCCACTGTTACAAGGTCGGTGGGGCGGAGCATCTAGAACATGGACTGGTGGAGATGATGTGTGGATTTTGTATGTAAGTTTATATCTTACAGATGATATTCTCTCTCATTCTCTTGGTTTAGAGTGGAGATCCAATCGATATAGAATTTGAGGTGAAATCAGAAGAAGAAGAGACGTATGTGAGGGATGATCAGCAGTCTATGGAGGAGGATGGAATAACGGGGACATTTATAGAGGAGGACACTCCTACAGGGATCAGCACAGGTGGGTCATTAACACTAAATACACTTCATACTGACCCCTGCACTATATACTCTTTTTTGTACATTACATACTCCTGACCCTCGTCCTATAATCCCCTCATCACTGTCACTCCTATAAAAGACAGTTCTTGTTGTTTCCTCACTCTCTGACTAAGGTCCATGAATAAAGAAATGATCTGGTAGAAGATCAGAGGAGCCATTTACTAGTTACCTTGAGGGGGGAATTGTAAGATCTTCAGAGACAAAGCTGCCTGATGTGGGCGGAGTCCTGGTTTAGGGGAACCAATCATCTCATGTCTAGTAATAATCTTTGTATTTCTATTTTAGTAGATGGACGGGAGATGAGGAAAACCTCAGAGGATTGTCTCACTTTGTCTCCAGACTGTAAAGTAGAAGATGAGGACATCACACAGTATAGTCCAGGAGAAAACCCCACTACCTCAAATGTCCATCCGGCACCACACAGTGTAGATGGACCATCGTATTCCTCTTATCCTGAGGAACCTCAGACTGTGCAGGACGGTGCCGGACCATCATATTCCTCTTATCCTGAGGAACCTCAGACTGTGCGGGACGGTGCCGGACCATCGTATTCCTCTTATCCTGAGGAACCTCAGACTGTGCGGGACGGTGCCGGACCATCGTATTCCTCTTATCCTGAGGAACCTCAGACTGTGCGGGACGGTGCCGGACCATCGTATTCCTCTTATCCTGAGGAACCTCAGACTGTGCGGGACGGTGCCGGAGCATCATATTCCTCTTATCCCGAGGAACCTCAGACTGTGCGGGATGGTGCCGGACCATCGTATTCCTCTTACCCTGAGGAACCTCAGACTGTGCGGGATGGTGCCGGACCATCGTATTCGTCTTATCCTGAGGAACCTCAGACTGTGCGGGAGGGTGACGTCCTTCCAACAGATATGTTTTTCTGTGATGAGTGTGGGAAGTGTTTCAGTTTCAAAAGCAATCTTAATAAGCATAAAAAATCTCACACAAGTGGGAAACCGTATTCCTGTTCGGAGTGCGGAAAATGTTTTTCACAGCAGTCCCATCTTTCTATACATCAGAGATCACACACGGGGGAGAAGCCTTTTTCCTGTTCGGAGTGCGGGAAATGTTTTTCAATGAAGTTTGATCTTTCCAGACATCAGAGATCTCACACGGGGGAGAAGCCTTTTTTCTGTTCTGTGTGCGGGAAATGTTTTGCATATAAGAACAATCTTTCCACACATCAGAGATCTCACACGGGGGAGAAGCCCTTTTCCTGTTCTGTGTGCGGAAAATGTTTTTCAGCAAAGTACAATCTTTCCACACATCAGAGATCTCACACGAGGGAGAAGCCGTATTCCTGTCCTGAGTGCGGGAAATGTTTTTCGCAGCCATCCAATCTTTACAAACACCAGAGATCTCACACGGGGGAGAAGCCTTTTTCCTGTTCTGTGTGCGGGAGATGTTTTTCAGTGAAGTCCAGTCTTTCCACACATCAGAGATCTCACACGAGGGAGAAGCCGTATTCCTGTCCTGAGTGCGGGAAATGTTTTTCGCAGCCATCCAATCTTTACAAACACCAGAGATCTCACACGGGGGAGAAGCCTTTTTCCTGTCCTGAGTGCGGGAAATGTTTTTCAGATAAGTCCAATCTTTACAAACACCAGAGATCTCACACTGGGGAGAAGCCGTATTCCTGTCCTGAGTGAGGGAATTGTTCCTCACTGAAGTCCTGTCTTCCTGTACATCAGGGGTCCCACACAACCCTTGAGGTGTATTAGTGAGTGCGGGAAATGTCTTGTATATGAATGTTGCTGGACATGTGGGGAAGAAGCACACCCTGATATACAGCTCAGATATACTCCATGGCTGATCTTCATCATGTAAGAAACACTTCATAAGGAGATCAGAGATCACCAAAGACATGGATGAAGTGTTGTACCGTGTTGGCCATTGATAGCAGGAGAAAAATAAAAATGGAGTCATTACCTCTCATTGGCTGAGTACATTTTGGGGTGGAAGATTTCACAAACATTTAGGGATCTCTTATAAAACAAATTGTAGAATGAATGTGACACGTGTTCCTCCAATCATGACACATATTGGATCATCGGCTCCATCTAGTGGCAAAAATCTGCCCCTGTGGTTTTAATACCGAACATTGACATAAAACAGAAAATACCACATTTCGCCATTAGATGGCGCTAAGTACCATAGAAATAATCTCCATCTAGTGGCCAAATGCAATCATTTCCATTGTAAATGAATGGAAACCGTTCGACCAGCACAGCAAATCTCCTAATAACATTCATCTTTCCCCCATTCACACAGAAGGAATGTACATGGACTTTCCCCGGGGGAATTGCTAGGCACATATTTTATGAATAGACCCCTAAATGTCAGGAGATGTTTATATAAAGATGGGAAGTATGGAGCAGATAAATGAATAGACCTCCTAGCAATGTTATTACCAGGCTGCAGCTAGGGGGAGCTCTAATGTGTGAGCACAGCAGAGTGATCCCATCTAGCTCACATTAACCCTTTCACTGTCAGATGGTTTTGCATTATTTTGGGCCTGAAGATTAGATAAACCCCCCCACACATATATTATCTGATAGCAGAGGCCCTGGAGAATAAAATGGTGGTGATTGTTAAGGTGTTCCTCGTAATTTAGCTGTTAGTGAACGTAATGAATACGAATTTATCCAAAGTTACAAATTATCCGAAATAACAAATTCTGCATCTAAACGAATGGAACGTAACAAATTAATAACAAAACATTTTTCTTTGTTTCTGTTATAAAATGTTGTAAAGGAGTACGTTTTCTCCTTCACTGGTGAAGCAGCACCAATGAGATGGCACTGGTGGGCACTGACAATGAGCACTGATATGCAGCACTGATGGGCACTCATAGGTGGCACTGATAGGCAACACTGATGGGCACTGAAATGCTGCACTGATTGGCATATCCCTGGTGATTCAGAATAGCATATCTGGTGGGCATCCTTTGTAGGCATCCCTGGTGGTCCTGGGTGGGGGGCTGCACTGATAAACAATCAGCACAGACCCCCCTGTCAGGAGAGCAGCCGATCGGCTATCCTCTCGTCTGTCTGATGCGAGTCAGGAAAAGTCGATAAACGTCTCTGTTTGTGCTGTGATCAGCCGTGATTGGACACATCTGATCATGTGGTAAAGAGCCTCCGTCAGAGGCTCTTTATCAAGATCGGTCTTGTGGTGTGTCAGACACACCACAACAGCGATCACTGAACTGTGTGCCCCCTAGGGCAGTGATGGCGAACCTTGGCACTCCAGATGTTTTTGAACTACATTTCCCATGATGCTCTTGAACTTTGCAGTGTAGTTAAGCATCATGGGAAATGTAGTTCCAAAACATCTGGAGTGCCAAGGTTCGCCTTCACTGTCCTAGGGCATATGATCACATCTTATCCTGCTGGACATCATATGAACTGAACCACTTCCCGGCCGTCATTTTGCTATAGGCTGGGTGGGAAGTGGTTAAAAGCCTTCACAGGTCATCAGGTTAAAGGTAACTCTGAATAATGGGACTAGAGTGCAGTGATCAGGAGTATATCATATACAGTGATCAGGAGTATATTATATACAGGGGTCAGGAGTATATCATATACATTGGTCAGGAGTATATCATATACAGGGGTCAGGAGTATATCATATACAGTGATCAGGAGTATATTATATACAGGGGTCAGGAGTATATCATATACAGTGGTCAGGAGTATATCATATACAGTGATCAGGAGTATATCATATACAGTGATCAGAAGTATATCATATACAGTGATCAGGAGTATATCATATACAGGGGTCAGGAGTATATCATATACAGTGGTCAGGAGTATATCATATACAGGGGTCAGGAGTATATCATATACAGGGGTCAGGAGTATATCATATACAGTGATCAGGAGTATATCATATACAGGGGTCAGGAGTATATCATATACGGAGCTCAGGAATATATCATATACAGTGGTCAGGAGTATATCATATACAGGAGTCAGGAGTATATCATATACAGAGGTCCGGGTCTTCTACTGACAATAATTAGAGAGAAAAGTCTCTCCTGTACGGTTCTCTCCTTGACATATCGTAGAATGAAGCCGTATTGTTCTTTCAGTGTCATCATCCCGTGTTCTGTCCATTTCCACACCGACACCAACATCTCCTCCACCATCCCGCTGTATTTGTTGTCTCACCATGTTTCCAATGATGGAGATCCAGAGACTGACCGGAGTCTTCTTCTCCATGTCACCAGATCACCTCTTCCTCTACTATTGGGGTGCTGGGCCTTTCTATGACTACTCAGGACCCCCAACCTCTTCTATATGTAGCACTACCCCCGAATCAAATAAAGTGCTTCCAAAAATTCCAAAGTGCTTCATAAAAGTCCAATATTAAGGTGCTGAATACAAAAGTGCATATGTGCTTAATAGGTATCTGCAATCCACCGCACAATCAACCAGTGTAGCTGTGCAGAAAATAGCCCAGTGTGAACTGAAATACAAGCCCCTCACCTTCAAGTGGCTAAGATCAGCCTAATAATAAACCACTGGCTTGTAAGGTAAAGGCAGAACCCACTGCGGGTCAGCGTCACACGGTCAGCCTGTTTCTTCACTGTAGTCCCACAAGTCCCGACAATGATACTCCCTGGATCCTGTGGCTCTCAGTAAACAAACAATAGAGACCTCATAGTGCAACCAATATCAACAGTTTATTAAAAATAGGGGAAATACACTCACATGCAAACAGTGTAATCAGCAGCATATACAATGAGTCTGTACAACAGGATACCTCCGCTCTCGGGCCGCAGTGGAGGTGACGTCACCAATGTATTTTTCATTGATATGAATGGTGTATAGCTGCATTACATATGTGGGATTCCATTCATTTCCTATACACCATTCACATGTAAATAGGCACATGTATGAGCTTTAAATATTGATAAAAACAATGTTATTTAATAATTAGGTTCATGTATATTGTTTGGTGGGAATGTAACTTTATTATTTTATTAATATGTGGTGTATAATGTGTGCTGATTCGTGTTCAGCTTTTGTATTTGTCACTTCCTCACACTGTAATCCCGCTACATCACACGAGATTACAGCGAGAGAAGCCGTTCTCAGGAGTTTCCAGCCGTTTGTAGATCGCTCCTCATCTCAACATGAGAATCGATCTACAAAGCTTCATAAACAGGCACTCGGAGGAGAGCGATCTCCCCTGAGAACTGAATAGCGGAATGTTACCGCACTTTCAAAAAAGGACACCCATGAGACATTTCTCTGGGCTGCAGTTCCTCTGATCTCCATAAGATGGTGATCTCACTTCTACCATAGAGAGAAGAATGGAAGACAGGAAGTGATGTCAGGGACAGACAGGAAGTTCTGGGTGAGAGGTGAGTCGGGAGGAAGTAGTGAGGAGACATCTTTGGAATCAGTAGCAGAGGAGGTAATAAGATCTTATCTTCTATTTACACCCAGTAACCCCGTCATGTCCGTCCTCTTCCTCCATAGTCACTGTGGAGACTAGGGTTGCCACCTTTTCTGCAAGCCAAACCCGAACACTTTTGCGGCGCACGCCAATTTTTTTTGTAGTACATGCTATAGGATTGATAAATACCTGGGACACCTTGTGGGTTACTCAAAGAGAGTTGTAATCAGAATGGACTGCTTCAGTAGGGCAGTGGATGCTGTCAGTAGGGCAGTGTACCTCCGTTCACTGTCTCTGGTGGCGCCGGCGGCTGGGTGGGAGAGAGAGAGAGCACAGACAGTGCTGTATGACCCAGCTGCAGGACATTAGCCCCGCTGGAGCAGGGGAAGAAGAGGGGTGTGCGATGTTTGGGGGTAGCTGACAGAGAGGGGGGATGATAGAGAGGAGGAGGGGGTGCACAGAGGAGGAGGATGAGGGGGGTGACAGAGAGGGGATGAGGGGGTGACAGAGGAGGAGGATGAGGGGGTGACAGAGGAGGAGGATGAGGGGGGTGACAGAGGAGGAGGATGAGGGGGGTGACAGAGGAGGAGGAGGATGAGGGGGATGACGGAGGAGGAGGAGGGTTACAGAGGAGGAGGGGGATTACAGAGAGTAGGAGGGGGCATACAGACAGTAGGAGGGGGGTTACAGACAGTAGGAGGGGGGTTACAGAGGAGGAGGGGGTTACAGACAGTAGGAGGGGGGTTACAGACAGTAGGAGGGGGGGTTACAGAGGAGGAGGGGGGGTTACAGAGGAGGAGGGGGGGGGGGTTACAGACAGTAGGAGGGGGTTACAGAGTAGGAGGGGGGGTTACAGACAGTAGGATCAGGGGGGGTTACAGACAGTAGGAGGGGGGTTACAGACAGTAGGAGGGGGGGTTACAGGTCAGGAGGAGGGGGGGTTACAGACAGTAGGAGGGGGGTTACAGACAGTAGGAGGGAGGTTACAGACAGTAGGGGGGTGGGTTACAGACAGTAGGAGGGGTTACAGAGGAGGAGGAGGGGGTTACAGACAGTAGAAGGGTGGTTACAGACAGTAGGAGGGGGGTTTACAGACAGTAGGAGGGGGGTTACAGAAGGAGGGGGGGTTACAGACAGTAGGAGGGGGGGTTACAGACAGTAGAGGGGTTACAGAGGAGGAGGGGGGTTACAGAGGAGGAGGAGGGTGTTACAGAGAGGAGGGGGGGGTTACAGACAGTAGGAGGGGGTGTTACAGAGGAGGAGGGGGGGTACAGACAGTAGGAGGGGGTTACAGAGGAGAGGGGGGTTACAGAGGAGGGGGGTTACAGACAGTAGGAGGGGGGGTTACAGACAGTAGGAGGGGGGTTACAGACAGTAGGGGGGTTACAGACAGTAGGAGGGGGGTTACAGACAGTAGGAGGGGGTTACAGAGGAGGAGGAGGAGGGGGGGGGTTACAGACAGTAGGAGGGGTTACAGACAGTAGGAGGGGGGTTACAGAGGAGGAGGGGGTTACAGAGGAGGAGGGGGGGTTACAGACAGTGGAGGGGTGTTACAGAGGAGGAGGGGGGTTACAGACAGTAGGAGGGGTTACAGAGGAGGAGGGGGGTTACAGAGGAGGAGGGGGTGTTTACAGAGGAGGAGGGGGTGTTACAGAGAGGAGGGGGGGTTACAGAGGAGAGGGGGGTTTACAGACAGAGGAAGGGGGGTACAGACAGGAGGAGGGTTACAGACAGTAGGAGGGGGTTACAGAGGAGGAGGGGGTTACAGAGGAGAGGGGGGTTACAGACAGTAGGAGGGGGGTGGTTACAGAGAGAGGGGGGGTTACAGACAGGAGGGGGTTACAGAGGAGGAGGGGGGGTTACAGACAGTAGGAGGGGGTGGTTACAGAGGAGGAGGGGGTTACAGACAGTAGGAGGGGTAACAGAGGAGGAGGGGTTACAGACAGTAGGGGGGGTTACAGACAGTAGGAGGGGGGTTTTACAGAGGGAGGAGGGGGGGTTACAGACAGTAGGAGGGGGTTTACAGACAGTAGGAGGGGGGGTTACAGAGGAGGAGGGGTTACAGAGGAGAGGGGGGTTATAGACAGTAGGAGGGGGGTTATAGACAGTAGAGGGGGTTACAGAGAGGAGGGGGGTTACAGAGGAGGAGGGGGGGTTACAGACAGTAGGAGGGGGTGGTTACAGAGGAGAGGGGGTTACAGAGGAGGAGGGGGGTTACAGACAGTAGGAGGGGGGGTTACAGACAGTAGGAGGGGGGTTACAGACAGTAGGAGGGGGGTTACAGACAGTAGGAGGGGGGGTTACAGACAGGTAGGGGGGGTTACAGACAGTAGGAGGGGGGTTACAGACAGTAGGAGGGGGTACAGACAGGAGGAGGGGGGTTACAGAGGAGGAGGGGGTTATAGACAGTAGGAGGGGGTTACAGAGGAGGAGGGGGTTATAGACAGTAAGGGGGGTTACAGAGGAGGAGGGGGGTTACAGAGGAGGAGGTAGGTTATAGACAGTAGGAGGGGTTACAGAGGAGAGGGCGTTACAGACAGTAGGAGGGTGGTTACAGAGAGGAGGGGGTGGTTACAGAGGAGGAGGGGGGTTTCAGATAGTAGGAGGGGGGTTACAGAGGAGGAGGGGGGGTTACAGAGGAGGAGGGTTACAGACAGTAGGAGGGGGGTTACAGAGGAGGAGGGGGGTTACAGAAGGAGGGGGGGTTACAGACAGTAGGAGGGGGTGGTTACAGAGAGGAGGGGTTTACAGACAGAGGGGGTTACAGAGGAGGAGGGGGGGTTACAGACATTAGGAGGGGGGTGGTTACAGAGGAGGATGGGGGGTTACAGACAGTAGGAGGGGGGTTACAGACAGTAGAGGAGGGGGGTTACAGACAGTAGGGGGGGGTTACAGACAGTAGGAGGGGGGGTTACAGAGGAGGGGGGTTACAAAGGGAGGACATTACAGTAGAGGAGGGTTACAGACAGTAGGAGGGGGTACAGAGGAGAGAGGAGGGGGGTTACAGACAGGAGGAGGGGGGGTTACAGACAGTAGGAGGGGGTGGTTTACAGAGGAGGAGGGGGGTGTTACAGACAGTAGGGAGGGGGGAGGAGGACAGAGGAGGGTTACAGAGGGAGGGTTACAGAGGGAGGGTTACAGACAGTAGGAGGGGGGGTTACAGACAGTAGGAGGGGGGGTTTACAGAGGAGGAGGGGGGGTTACAGACAGTAGGAGGGGGGTTACAGACAGTAGGAGGGGGTTACAGACAGGAGGAGGGGGGACAGAGGAGGACAGAGGAGGAGGGGTTACAGACAGTAGGAGACAGAGGAGGAGGGGGGGGAGGGGGGTTACAGAGGAGGAGGGGGGGTTACAGACAGTAGGAGGGGGGGTTACAGAGGAGGAGGGGGGGTTACAGAGTAGAGGACAGTTACAGACAGAGGGGGGGAGGGGGTTACAGAGGAGGACAGAGGAGGAGGGGGGTTACAGACAGTAGGAGGGGGTACAGAGGAGGACAGAGGGGGTTACAGACAGTAGGGGGGTTACAGAGGGGTTACAGAGGGGGTTAGGAGGGGGGTTACAGAGGAGGAGGGGGGTTACAGACATTTACAGAGAGGGAGGGTGGGGGGTTACAGAGGAGAGGAGACAGTAGGGGGGTTACAGAGGGGGTTACAGAGGAGGAGGGGGGGTAGGGGGGTTACAGAGGAGGGGGGGTTACAGAGTTATAGACAGTAGAGAGGGGGTTACAGTTACAGAGGAGGAGGGGGGGGGTTACAGAGGAGGAGGGGGTTAGACAGTAGGAGGGGGGTTACAGAGAAGGAGGGAGGGGGTTACAGAGGAGGAGGGTATACATACAGTAGACAGTAGGAGGGGGGTTACAGAGGAGGAGGGGGGGGGGGTTACAGACAGTAGGAGGGGGTGGTTACAGAGGAGGAGTAGGAGGGGGTTACAGTTACAGAGGAGGAGGAGGGGGGTTACAGAGGAGGAGGGGGGTCAGAGGAGGAGGGGTTACAGACAGTAGGAGGGGGTGGTTACAGAGGAGGGGGGGTTACAGAGGAGGAGGGGGTTACAGACAGTAGGAGGGGGTTACAGACAGGAGGAGGGGGGGTTACAGAGGAGAGGGGGGGTTACAGAGGAGGAGGGGGGTTACAGACAGTAGGAGGGGGTGGTTACAGAGGAGGAGGGGGGTTACAGAGGAGGAGGGGGGGTTACAGACAGTAGGAGGGGGGGTTACAGACAGTAGGAGGGGGGTTACAGACAGAGGAGGGGGGGTTACAGAGGAGGAGGGGGGTTATAGACAGTAGAAGGGGGGTTACAGAGGAGGAGGGGGGGTTACAGAGGAGGTGGGTAGGTTTATAGACAGTAGGAGGGGGGTTACAGAGGAGGAGGGGGGTTATAGACAGTAGGAGGGGGGTTACAAGAAGGAGGGGGGGTTACAGAGGAGGAGGGTAGGTTATAGACAGTAGGAGGGGGGTTACAGAGAGAGGAGGGGGGTTACAGACAGTAGGAGGGGGTGGTTACAGAGGAGGAGGGGGTTACAGACAGTAAGGGGGGTTACAGAGGAGGAGGGGGGGTTACAGAGGAGGAGGGGGTTACAGAGAGCAGTAGGAGGGGGGGTTACAGAGGAGGAGGGGGGTTACAGAGGAAGGAGGGGGTTACAGACAGTAGGAGGGGGTGGTTACAGAGGAGAGGGGTTACAGACAGTAGGAGGGGGGTTACAGAGGAGGAGGGGGGGTTACAGAGGAGGAGGGGGGTTACAGACAGTAGGAGGGGGGGTTACAGAGGAGGAGGGGGTTACAGAGGAGGAGGGGGGTTACAGACAGTAGGAGGGGGGGTTACAGAGGAGGAGGGGTTACAGAGGAGGGGGGGGGTTACAGACAGTAGGAGGGGGGTTACAGACAGTAGGAGGGGGGTTACAGACAGGAGGAGGGGGGGTTACAGAGAGGAGGAGGGGGTTACAGACAGTAGAAGGGGGGTTACAGAGAGGAGGGGGGGTTACAGAGGAGGTGGTAGGTTATAGACAGTAGGAGGGGGTTACAGAGGAGGAGGGGGGTTACAGACAGTAGGAGGGGGGGTTACAGAGAAGGAGACAGGGGGGTTACAGAGGAGGAGGGTAGGTTAAGACAGTAGGAGGGGGGTTACAGAGGAGGAGGGGGGTTACAGACAGTAGGACCAGGTTACAGAGGAGGACTTACAGACATAGTAGGAGGGGGTTACAGAGGAGGAGGGGGGTTACAGAGGAGGAGGGGGGTTACAGACAGTAGGAGGGGGTTACAGAGGAGGAGGGGGGGTTACAGAGAAGGAGGGGGGGTTACAGAGGAGAAGGGGGTTTCAGATAGTAGGAGGGGGGGTTACAGAGGAGGAGGGGGGGGTTACAGACAGTAGGAGGGGGGTTACAGAGGAGGAGGGGGGGGTTACAGAGAGGAGGAGGGGTGATTGACAGGAAGGGGGCTGACAGAGCAGATGAGAGCAACTTTCGGAGACTCACAGCGAGAGGCAGGACTCGGGAACAAGCAGGCGCGATTATCCACAGTCCAGCCCGGCTCCACAAGTGACCAGCAGCCTCCGCCCGGCCAATCACAGACCCCTGTGTCATGACCCGTTCTGCCAATCAGGGCACCCGCTGGGCTCAGAGTGCACGATGTATACGCCAAATGACACCGCCACTGTGTGACAGTGATAGCGTGCACGGGATGCGCAGCGCCTCTCTCCGTATGTTGCGGCCAGTGTCAAAGATCCGCTGCCACTGGCCACATGATGGTGGAATGTGTGCCCGGGTTTTCAGTGGGTAGAAACCCGGGCACATGTCTCAAAACCCGGACTGTCCGGGTCAAAACCGGACAGGTGGCAACCCTAGTGGAGACCTAGATTAACCCCTTCAGGGTCAGAACATTTCCCCACTTACACGGCCGGAACATTCTCCTCATTTCAGTTTATACTAACAGATTATACGATAATACGGGGTGGGGGTTTTAGTTAGAGGTGGACTTATGATACTTGTGTTTGATTTTATAATCTTTATGGAGGAGGAAATAACTATTCCTGATGTCTGTGAAGGTTCAACACAAGGGATGTGTCTGGATGATGACTTTATCTTTGTAAGTATCAGGTGATGTCACTGTCTATTTCCCTATGTAGGAGGATTTAGAAGGACACAAGGATCTCTACAAGGACGTCATGATGGACAATCAGCCGCCCCTCACATCACCGGGTAAGAGGAGACTTTATTGTACAGGAGAGAGCAGTACTGAGGCTCCACCCCCATCCCCCATCATCTGATAAACACATAGAAACAATGGATTCAGTCAGTGTGTGTGTTTCCTACAGATGGATCCAGTAATGGGAACCCACCAGAGAGATGTCCCCGTCCTCTGTATTCCCGGGATTATTCCACACAGGAAGGTCACACCATCCCCCACCATCATCAGGTAGATGAGGAACAATCACTGATAGTATCATTAGGATCTGTACATTATCTGCATTGTTACCATTGATGTCATTTTTATTCTATATTCAGAGTGGAGACCTGAGAGATCCTAAAGTTGAGGTTAAAGAAGAGATAAAAGAGGAGGATGATGAGGATGGGGTGATGGAGGAAGAACACACCATCCCCCACCATCATCAGGTAGATGAGTGACAATTATTGGTAGATCTGATTTATACACAAACATGTTTGTTACAATGAATGTTTTATTATATATTCAGAGTGGAAACCTCGGGGATGATAATATTGTTGTCAAAGAAGAGTATAAAGAGGAGGATGAGGAGTATGGAGTGATGGAGGAGTTATCAGGAGGACACAAGGATATGATGGCGCCACCTAATACCAGGAACCCACCAGAGAGATGTCCCCGTCCTCTGTATTCCCGGGATTCCACACAGGAAGGTCACACCATCCCCCACTGTTACAAGGTCAGTGGGGCGGAGCATCTAGAACATGGACTGGTGGAGATGATGTGTGGATTTTGTATGTAAGTTTATATCTTACAGATGATATTCTCTCTCATTCTCTTGGTTTAGAGTGGAGATCCAATCGATATAGAATTTGAGGTGAAATCAGAAGAAGAAGAGACGTATGTGAGGGATGATCAGCAGTCCATGGAGGAGGATGGAATAACGGGGACATTTATAGAGGAGGACACTCCTACAGAGATCAGCACAGGTGGGTCATTAACACTAAATCCATTCCTCCACCCATACTGCTCACTGATTGGTCCAGAGTAGGGCGGGGACTGGGTGATATCAGCCTGTAATCCCCTGGTCACTTTCCTCCTGAGCTGTGTTCCCCGTCCTGTATTCCTGTATTCTCTCTCGGATAATCTTCCTTCTCTGTGCTGCAGACACAATTTATGTCTCTAGACTGGATTTATGGAGATTCTGGGGTTCAGCTGGCAGCAAAATGTTCATTTTCACCATAGGGTTTGCTTGACCTAGACACCTGGGGTATGTACCTTGGGTCTTCTGCCCCATGCCCGGGTCTAGTGAGATCTCTGACAGAACAATTCTCCCGGGTTACTTGCTCTGTTATTTGCTGGCTGTGCCGGGTGGAGGGATATGTCTGTATAGTCTCAGACCCAAGTCACTGAGTGCAGTCTCAGGAGATGGGAGGCAGCGGTGTGGGATCTCTGCAACTTGTCTCATGTAAACATTTCACCCACCACTGATTTCTGACTATCAATAGAGTTCTGACCCATCACTATTGTAACGGAACCCCAAATGGGACAGGGGTTAATGCTTATCGACACTCCACAATCTGGCGACACGACCCATACGGATTCCCCCCCCAGAAACAAGACACAGCTCTGTTCTCTGGTTCAAAACTAATAGACAATCTTTATTGAGATAGCAGGCTCTTATATACACCAAAAAGAATACTTGCAGTAATCAAATGGACAATGATAAACTCCACCCACAACATCATACAATGGTTACTAACGAGCCCCCCTCAATACACATCTTTTGGTAGACAGACATTCTGACTCCAAGATAATCTACATGAGCTAATTAACTACAGCTGATAAGTCAGACATCTGACCTTTAGACTGTGCTAACTCACAATCCACATTTATAAACAATAGAAATTCACACAATACACTGCGTCGCTTTAACTGGCAATTGCGCGGTCGTGTGACGTGGCTCCCAAACAAAATTGACATCCTTTTTTTCCCACAAATAGAGCTTTCTTTTGGTGGTATTTGGTCATCTCTGCGGTTTTTATTTTTTGCGCTATAAACAAAAATAGAGCGACAATTTTGAAAAAAATGCAATATTTTTTACTTTTTCCTATAATAAATATCCCCCAAAAACATATATTTTTTTTCCTCTGTTTAGGCCGATACGTATTCTTCTACAAATTTTGGGGGGAAAAATCACAATAAGCGTTTATCGGTTGGTTTGCGCAAAATTGTTAGCGTTTACAAAATAGGAGATAGATTTAATGCATTTATATATATATATTTATTTATTTTTTACTACTAATGGTGGCGATCAGCGGATTTTTTTATTTTTTTTTTGTGACTAAGACATTATAGCGGACACTTCGGACAATTTGGACACATTTTTGGGACCATTGTCATTTTCACAGCAAAAAATGCAATGTTTATTGTGAAAATGAAATTTGCAGTTTGGGAGTTAACCACAAGGGGGCGCTGAAGGGGTTATGTGTGACCTCATATGTGTTTACAACTGTAGGGGGGTGTGGCTGTAGGTGTGACATCATTGATTGTGTTTCCCTATAAAAGGGAACACACGATCGATGACGACGCCACAGTGAAGAACGGGGAAGCCATGTTTACACACGGCTCTCCCCGTTCTTCAGCTCCGGGGACCGATCGCCGGACTCCAGCTGCGTTTGGGTCTGCGAGTCCCGCGGTCCCAGTCCTGGAGCTTCGGACCGGGTGACGGGAACACAACCCACGGCTGGGCACTAGCACAGGATGTACCTGTACGTGCTTGTGCCCAGCCGTGCCATTCTGCCGACGTATATGTGCAGGAGGCGGTCCTTAAGTGGTTAATAGTACACATCAGCCAACACACAATATATATACAATATCTATACCGCATTAAATGTGACTAGCACAGACCATAGTGGGGTTCTCATTCACCCTGTGCCCCTATTAGGGAACACAGGGGGATCTACACATAAGAGGCATCGGTGAAGCTGAAACAGGAGTATCTCATACTTTTCAAGAGCTTCCGGGTCCCACGGGCCCTTCCGTTACAACTATATACTTTACTCATTTGCGAGTGGGAAAACGAGGGCTGGTGAGGAGCTGGGCTGCCTGGGAGCGGGGAGGGGATGACCAGTAGCAGTTTTCCCAGCGATTGCCCTGCAGGAAGGGAGTATGGAGGAAGAGGAAAGCCACAAGGTCACAGAGCGGGAAAGCAAGTTGTTACAGCTTACATTACAATTACCTCCGCTCTGCTCACCGCCATACACAGCCCCGCCTCCTTCTAACCCCACGCCTGTGATAGACAGAACACATCCCAGCATTGGACCAGTGTTCTGTCTATCACAGGCGCGGGGTCAGGAGGAGGCAGGACTATGTATTATGTTAGTGGAGGCAATTGAAATGTAAGCTGTTCCGGCGGTTTTTCCCGCTCTGTGATCCCGCGACTCTCCTCTTCCTCCAGTCATGATCTGGCCGCCCTCTCTCTTCCTCTGCCCAAGTGAGATATATAAAAGAGAGTTCTCGTTGTTTCCTCACTCTCTGACTAAGGGCCATGAATAAAGTAACAATCTGGTAGGAGATCAGAGGACCCATTTACTAGTTACCTTGAGGGGGGAATTGTAAGATCCTCAGAGACAAAGCTGCCTGATGTGGGCGGAGTCCTGGTTTAGGGGAACCAATCAGCTCATGTCTAGTAATAATCTTTGTATTTCTATTTTAGTAGATGGACGGGAGATGAGGAAAACCTCAGAGGATTGTCTCACTTTGTCTCCAGACTGTAAAGTAGAAGATGAGGACATCACACAGTATAGTCCAGGAGAAAACCCGACTACCTCAAATGTCCATCCGGCACCACACAGTGTAGATGGACCATCGTATTCCTCTTATCCTGAGGAACCTCAGACTGTGCGGGACGGTGCCGGACCATCGTATTCCTCTTATCCTGAGGAACCTCAGACTGTGCGGTACGGTGCTGGACCATCGTATTCCTCTTATCCTGAGGAACCTCAGACTGTGCGGGACGGTGCCGGACCACCGTATTCCTCTTATCCCGAGGAACCTCAGACTGTGCGGGATGGTGCTGTTCTTGCAACAGATGAGAGGTTGTCCTGTTCCGAGTGCGGGAAGTGTTTCAGTTCTAAAAGCAATCTTAATGTGCATAAAAAATCTCACACAGGTGAGAAGCCGTATTCCTGTCCTGAGTGTGGGAAATGTTTTTCAGTGAAGTCCAAACTTTCCAGACATCAGAAAACACACACGGGGGAAAAGCCTTTTTCCTGTTCTGAGTGCGGGAAATGTTTTTTACGGAAGTCCCATCTTTCCATACATCAGAGATCACACACGGGGGAGAAGCCTTTTTCCTGTTCTGAGTGCGGGAAATGTTTTTCAGAGAAGTCCCTTCTTTCTGCACATCAGAGATCTCACACGGGGGAGAAGCCTTTTTCCTGTTCTGCGTGCGGGAAATGTTTTTCAGAGAGGTCTCATCTTTCCACACATAAGAGATCTCACACGGGGGAGAAGCCTTTTTCCTGTTCTGAGTGCGGGAAATGTTTTTCCCAGAAGTCCCATCTTTCCACACATCAGAGATCACACACAGGGGAGAAGCCTTTTTCCTGTTCTGAGTGTGGAAAATGTTTTTCAGATATGTCCAGTTTTTGCAGACATCAGAGATCTCACACGGGGGAGAAACCGTATTCCTGTCCTGAGTGCGGGAAATGTTTTTTACAGAAGTCCCATCTTTCCACACATCAGAGATCACACACAGGGGAGAAGCCTTTTTCCTGTTCTGAGTGTGGAAAATGTTTTTCAGATATGTCCAGTTTTTACAGACATCAGAGATCTCACGCGGGGGAGAAGCCGTATTCCTGTTCTGAGTGCGGGAAATGTTTTTCAAAGAAGTTAAATTTTAACACGCATCAAAGATCTCACACGGGGAGAAGCCTTATTCCTGTCCTGAGTGAGGGAATTGTTCCTCACTGAAGTCCTGTCTTCCTGTACATCAGGGATCCCACACAACCCCCGAGGTGTATTAGTGAGTGTGGGAAATGTCTTGTATATGAATGTTGCTGGACATGTGGGGAAGAAGCACACCCTGATATACACCTCAGATATACTCCATGGCTGATCTTCATCATGTAAGAAACACTTCATAAGGAGATCAGAGATCACCAAAGACATGGATGAAGTGTTGTACCGTGTTGGCCATTCCATTGATAGCAGGAGAAAAATAAAAATGGAGTCATTCCCTCTCATTGGCTGAGTACATTTTGTGGTGGAAGATTTCACAGACATTTAGGGATCTATTATAAAACAAATTGTAGAATGAATGTGACACGCGTTCCTCCAATCATGACAAATATTGAATCATCGGCTCCATCTAGTGGCAAAAATCTGCCCCTCTGGTATTAATACCGACCATTGACATAAAACAGAAAATACCACATGACCATTGACCATTAGATGGCGCTAAGTACCATAGAAATGATCTCCATCTAGTGGCCAAATGCAATCACTTCCATTTTAAATGAATGGAAACTGTTCGACCAGCACAGCAAATATCCTAATAACATTCATCTTTCCCCCATTCACACAGAAGGAATGTACATGGACTTTCCCCGGGGGAATTGCTATGCACATATTTTATGAATAGACCCCTAAATGTCAGGAGACGTTTATATAAAGATGGGAAGTATGGAGCAGATAAATGAATAGACCTCCTAGCAATGTTATTACCAGGCTGCAGCTAGGGGGAGCTCTAATGTGTGAGCACAGCAGAGTGATCCCATCTAGCTCACATTAACCCTTTCACTGTCAGATGTTTTGCATTATTTTGGGCTTGAAGATTAGATAAAACCCCCAAACATATATTATGTGATAGCAGAGGCCCTGGAGAATAAAATGGTGGTGATTGTTAAGGTGTTCCTCGTAATTTAGCTGTTAGTGAACATAATGAATACGAATTTATCAGAAGTTACGAATTACCCGAAATAACAAATGCTACATCTAAACGAATGGAACATAATGGATTAATAATAACAAAACATTTTTCTTTGTTTCTGTTATAAAATTTTGTAAATGAGTACGTTTCCTCCTTCACTGATGAGGCGGCACCAATGAGATGGCACTGGTGGGCACTGAAGGGTATATATGAGTGGCACTGATTGGCATATTCCTGGTGGTCCAGGGTAGCATACCTGGTAGGCATCCCTGGTGGTCCTGGGTGGGGGGCTGTGCTGATAAACAATCAGCACTGACCCCCCTGTCAGGAGAGCAGCCGATCGGCTCTCCTCTCCTCTCGTCTGTCAGATGCAAGTGAGGAAAAGTCAATAAATGCCCTACTCGGGTCTTTGCTGCCATCTCCCCTGGCTGGGTCGGGGTCTCTGCCCCCTTTTTTTTTGTACCTACATTGGTTAGCTGGAAATCTTCCGCTATTTCTTCTGAAGATGTCTACACGCCGTGTTATGTATGGATGTGCGTTCCACTTTTGTTGTTTAAAATTAAAGTTATTCTTCCATGTCTGTACCTGAGCATAAACCTCCTATTGTTCACTGTATCCTGTTCCGATATCTGTACTACGTTTCTACATATTCTGTATGCCTCATACCGGTATATTCAATAAAAATTGTTTTGAAAAAATAAATAAACGGCTCTTTCTGTTTACGCTGTGATCAGCCGTGATTGGACACAGCTGATCATGTGGTAAAGAGCCTTCATTAGATGTTCTTTATCGAGATCCGTGTTTCGGCGTGTCAGACTGACACCACAACAGAGATCACCGGGCTGTGTGCCCCGTAGGCGATCGTGGCTTATCTTGCTGGACATCATATAATGCCCAGTCAGGATAACTGAACCACTTCCCAGCCATTGTTTTGCTATAGGCCGGATTGGAAGTGGTCTGGAGTATATCATATACAGGGGTCAGGAGTATATCATATACAGGGGTCAGGAGTATATCATATACAGAGGTCAGGAGTATATCATATACAGAGGTCAGGAGTATATCATATACAGTGGTCAGGAGTATATCATATACAGGGGTCAGGAGTATATCATATACAGTGATCAGGAGTATATCATATACAGTGATCAGGAGTATATCATATACAGTGATCAGGAGTATATCATATACAGTCATCAGGAGTATATCATATACAGTCGTCAGGATTATATCATATACAGGGGTCAGGAGTATATCATATACAGGAGTCAGGAGTATATCATATACAGGGGTCAGAAGTATATCATATACAGGGGTCAGGAGTATATTATATACAGGGGTCAGGAGTATATCATATACAGGGGTCAGGAGTACATCATATACAGGGGTCAGGAGTATATCATATACAGTGATCAGGAGTATATTATATACAGGGGTCAGGAGTACATCATATACAGGGGTCAGGAGTATATCATATACATGGGTCAGGAGTATATCATATACAGAGGTCAGGAGTATATCGTATACAGAGGTCAGGAGTATATCATATACAGGGGTCAGGAGTATATCATATACAGGGGTCAGGAGTATATCATATACAGAGGTCAGGAGTATATCATATACAGGGGTCAGGAGTATATCATATACAGAGGTCAGGAGTATATCCTATACAGGGGTCAGGAGTATATCATATACAGGGGTCAGGAGTATATCATATATAGTGGTCCTTTCCACACCGACACCAACATCTCCTCCACCATCCCGCTGTATTTGTTGTCTCACCATGTTTCCAATGATGGAGATCCAGAGACTGACCGGAGTCTTCTTCTCCATGTCACCAGACCACCTCTTCCTCTACTATTGGGGTGCTGGGCCTTTCTATGACTACTCAGGACCCCCAACCTCTTCTCTATGTATCACTACCCCCGAAGGAGCTGCTGGTTTGGATTTGGGCCTGCCGTTACCTTACTGTACACCACACTCGTCCCAGGGGTCCTTCTTGAAGAGTTATTCACAAATGTCCGCACCAACACTTAATGTCTTTTTCTTCCAGGGTTTTATTAAACCAGGTTCATCAGAGGGGTGGAGGGATAGGGGAGATTCAGGTACCCTGCTTGTGGATCACGGGTACAGTCTTAGATCCAGAGGACAAATCGGTTCCACACTGGATTCAGCAACTAACAGATAGGACTCTCTCACTGACCTAGCAGCCGGTGCGAAACTCGTTCAAAGTCTCTGCCACAGACTTGATGAGTGTCATTGAGTCGTCACACAGTCCTCTGCCACAAGATCATGCAACCACACACACACACTCTGCAAAGCTCCAAGGAAAGCACACAGTCCACGGTGCCAGGATGTTTCAGCCAGGCCTGCAGCACAGTGAGGTAAATTGGCCAGGGTGTGTCCTCCAATTGAGCCCCCAATTGTTCGGCTTCTTCCCACAGGCAAGACAGCACAGGACCACCCCTGGACCAGTAGGCCCCAAAAACTCCTGGGCCTACTCTCAGTTGTGGAGCCTCGGGCCAGCAGGCCCCAAGACTGGACCTTGACTCCTGGTGACAGCGACACCCACAGTCAAGTGGAAGATGTGTAGGCCAGTAGAAGAAGCTGTGAGCCCCGAGCGCGTAGCCTGTTACTCCCCTTCCTCGTATGCCTGCTAACCCCGCCGTGCCCTATGACGTCACCGCCTCTTCAGCTTCCGCGTTCCACGCTGGTCAGCGAGGAGCTTTCAGGACCCATCTACACTGAGAAGCCTTGCAGACATCACTAGAGCCTGTGGAATGGCACCCACCGATTAAAGGACACCCTGGTGAACTACTACTCCCAGTGAACCTGTGAGTATACCCCCTTATACTCACATTTCTTGTAGATTGCTTTTTTTACATTTTATTTTTTGAGTTGGTGCCTCCACCCCCTCCTTTTTTCTTGAAGTGGAAAATGTGCAACACAGGTGAACTAGAACAGAAACCCCCAATTTGGCATAATATTCTGAGCCAACTACAGCTCAGATAACTACATTTACAAAATAGCGCCTACTCAACAGGAGCTACATATAGGATTGTGAAAATTTTAGGGCTGTGCAAATTAACTTTTAATTAATCGATTAATCTTTAATTGTTTTGATCGATTAAAATTCTTTTGATTGGTACTTGCCTCTCTGCCGGCTTCTGGGCCTTCAGGGAGTTCCATCGGAGATCCAGTAACGTCACCGTCACCGGCGGAGCTTGCCGTATCCATCTGAAGGGCTCCTTTGCTGTGCCTTCATATCTGCATGCCAGCGGGACCTTACTATCTGCCACATAGTAGCTGTTACACTTCCCTCTATCACTTCCTTTTATTAACCTGGGATTTTACAACCATCCACTAGGAGTTGTGATAGTTCCCTTCATGGGACATCTACATGCCGACGGACTGATGGTAACCCCTCCTTATCTGGATTCAGCAGTGGTATCGTTGTACACATTTTATACCAGTATCATACTTAGCTACATGTTTTTATGACTGCTTTTGGTACCATTTGGTATTACTCGCACCATTTTTCCAGTTTATGTAGCTACATCGATTTTATCTCCAGTGCAATATTTATTTTGTTACCTACTTGAAGACTATAAAAGTTTTAATGCTATTCCCATCGAGTGCTGCCGCTGTGTGATTTTGTATCCTGCTGTTGGGAGCTGCACTGGAAATCAGCCTGCAAGGAGATCAACTAAAAGTAGTTGGATCTGTATGTGTGTTATAATTAATCAAAATTAGTCGATTAATCGATTAAAAAAACAAACGATTAATCGAACACAAAAATTTTGATCAGTAACAGCCCTAGAAATCCATCCTATTTACTAAGAAGCTAAGGAAGATGTCCATGATGTAGATGAGGGTCACATATAGTATGAGCAGCATCACCCCAGGGCCGTCTTTCTGAGCGGGCACACCTGGGCACAGCCCGGGGGCCCCACGTTCGCATTGGGGCCCAATCAGGGCCAGACATTTCAAGCAGCGCCTGACTCCCTCCCTCCCACGCACCCAGAACTTGGACTCCTCCATAGTCCGCCTCTCTGCTCCAGGAACCGGACTGGAGCCCGGAAGAAAATAACATGCGGGAGACGGAGGCTAGGAGTCACTGGAAGGAGCAGAGCAGCGAGCACACCCCTCGGTCGAATCTAGAGGGAGACTCGGCGCTGCCACACTGCTGGCCATCAGGTACCTGGCTGCTGTATATACATATGCTCAGACGCTGGGGTGAGCAGAGGAGGGACTGCAGGAAGGGACAGCGTTATGTGGTCTGTCTTAGACCCCCCTCCTCTGCCTCTCACCCCCCTCCTCTGCCTCTCAGACCCCCCTCCTCTGCCTCTCAGACCCCCCTCCTCTGCCTCTCACCCCCCTCCTCTGCCTCTCAGACCCCCCCTCCTCTGCCTCTCACACCCCACTCCTCTGCCTCTCAGACCCCCCTCCTCTGACTCTCAGACCCCCCTCCTCTGCCTCTCACCCCCCCTCCTCTGCCTCTCACCCCCCCTCCTCTGCCTCTCACACCCCCCTCCTCTGCCTCTCACACCCGCCTCCTCTGTCTCTCACACCCCCCTCTTCTGTCTTTCACGCCCCCCTCTTCTGTCTTTCACACCCCCCTCCTCTGCCTCTCACCCCCCCCCCTCCTCTGCCTCTCACCCCCCTCCTCTGCCTCTCAGACCCCCCTCCTCTGCCTCTCAGACCCCCCTCCTCTGCCTCTCACCCCCCCTCCTCTGCCTCTCACCCCCCCTCCTCTGCCTCTCAGACCCCCCTCCTCTGCCTCTCAGACCCCCCTCCTCTGACTCTCAGACCCCCCTCCTCTGCCTCTCAAACCCCCCTACTCTGCCTCTTACCCCCCCTCCTCTGCCTCTCACACCCCCCTCCTCTGCCTCTCACACCCGCCTCCTCTGTCTCTCACACCCCCTCCTCTATCTCTCAGACCCCCCTCCTCTGCCTCTCACACCCCCCTCCTCTGTCTCTCACACCCCCCTCCTCTGCCTCTCACACCCCCCTCCTCTGCCTGTTACACCCCCCTCCTCTGCCTCTCACCCCCCCTCCTCTGCCTCTCACACCCCCTCCTCTGTCTCTCACACCCCCCTCCTCTGTCTCTCACACCCCCCTCCTCTGTCTCTCACACCCCCCTCCTCTGCCTCTCACACCCCCCTCCTCTGCCTCTCACACCCCCCTCCTCTGTCTCTCACACCCCCCACTTCTGTCTTTCACACCCCCCTTCTCTGTCTCTCACACCCCCCCACTCTTTTGTCTCTCACACCCCCCTCTTCTGTCTTTCACCCCCCCTCTTCTGTCTTTCACCCCCTGTCTTCTGTCTTTCACACCCCCCTCCTCTGTCTCTCACACCCCCTTTTTCAGACCCCCCTCCTCTGCCTCTCACAACCCCCTCCTCTGCCTCTCACAACCCCCTCCTCTGCCTCTCACAACCCCCTCCTCTGCCTCTCACCCCCCCTCCTCTGCCTCTCAGACCCCCCTCCTCTGCCTCTCAGACCCCCCTCCTCTGACTCTCAGACCCCCCTCCTCTGCCTCTCAAACCCCCCTACTCTGCCTCTTACCCCCCCTCCTCTGCCTCTCACACCCCCCTCCTCTGCCTCTCACACCCGCCTCCTCTGTCTCTCACACCCCCTCCTCTATCTCTCAGACCCCCCTCCTCTGCCTCTCACACCCCCCTCCTCTGTCTCTCACACCCCCCTCCTCTGCCTCTCACACCCCCCTCCTCTGCCTGTTACACCCCCCTCCTCTGCCTCTCACCCCCCCTCCTCTGCCTCTCACACCCCCTCCTCTGTCTCTCACACCCCCCTCCTCTGCCTCTCACCCCCCCTCCTCTGTCTCTCACACCCCCCTCCTCTGCCTCTCACACCCCCCTCCTCTGCCTCTCACACCCCCCTCCTCTGTCTCTCACACCCCCCACTTCTGTCTTTCACACCCCCCTTCTCTGTCTCTCACACCCCCCCACTCTTTTGTCTCTCACACCCCCCTCTTCTGTCTTTCACCCCCCCTCTTCTGTCTTTCACCCCCTGTCTTCTGTCTTTCACACCCCCCTCCTCTGTCTCTCACACCCCCTTTTTCAGACCCCCCTCCTCTGCCTCTCACAACCCCCTCCTCTGCCTCTCACAACCCCCTCCTCTGCCTCTCACAACCCCCTCCTCTGCCTCTCACAACCCCCTCCTCTGCCTCTCACAATCCCCTCCTCTGCCTCTCACAACCCCCACCTCTGCCTCTCACAATCCCCCCCCTCTGTCTCTCACACGCCTCTTTTGTCTCTCACACCCCCCCTCTTTTGTCTCTCACACCTCCCCTCTTTTGTCTCTCACACCCCCCTCTTCTGTCTCCCCCCTCTTTTGTCTCTCACACCCCCCTCTTTTGTCTCTCACACCCCCCTCTTCTGTCTCTCACACCCCCTCTTCTGTCTCTCACACCCCCCTCTTTTGTCTTTCACACCCCCCTCTTCTGTCTCTCACACCCCCCTTTTTAGACCCCCCTCCTCTGCCTCTCACGCCCCCCTCCTCTGCCTCTCACGCCCCCCTCCTCTGCCTCTCACCCCCCCTCCTCTGCCTCTGACACGCTGAATCTGGTGGCAGGGGACGGGTGGCAAGTGACAGGCTGACACTAGTGACATGCTGTAGAGTAGGTGCGTAAATTGGGGCTTGTAGGGGCCCCATAGCATTACTTTGCCCAGGGGCCCATGATGCTTTTAAGATGGCCCTGCATCACCGTTCACTCTGTCACCAAGACCTCGTCTGGCAATGCCCAGAATGATACCAATTAGTCTCTGACCAATCTCACGGTTTGGATGGAATTTCTCCTTATATCAGTGGTCAGTGTAGTGGTCCCTTACATTGGTGACCAATGGGAGAAGGACCCTCTTATATGTCATCAGTGGGAAGACTGCCCTCCTTACAGATAATCGATGTCAAGTGGATACAAAAATGTGTAGCGCTAAATACAGACATATGCAAAATAAAATTCAATACGTCAATAACAAATTAAAAAATAAGTCATGAATAGAATCAAATAAACACCAGGTGAGAATATGTCCAAACATAGACAAAAAATGTATGTCCAATAGTGGAAGAGCAAGAATGCTCTATGAAGGCAAGCAATGTCCTAAGGCTATCTTGCTTCAGTGAGAGTGAAAAAGAAAGCCCGTCACCCTGTTGAAAATGAAGGCTTATCGGAACATGTGGACTCTACAAGTTATATAAACCTTAGAGGAGTCATGTGGGCTTTAAACCAGACAACCTTGGTTCGGACCTCCTCAAAATGCAGGTAACAAGATGTTCATCAACACCGTGGTCAGGAAAAAGCTCTGATGTTCAAGGCTTGACACTCCATGAATGGGAGTGGGAACGTTAAAGGAAAAAAAAAGGAGCAATATAGTGTAATAACGTAAAGGTAAATGAAAATTTAATAAATATTGCACTTACATAAATTGAAGATAAAAAGCGCTTATAATGGAATCGTGTTGACCGGAGACTCTTCACTGACGCGTTTCGTGTGCAAACACGTTGTCAAAGGGTATTAATCCACCATAACCACTCAGAATATATATATACTGTGTTGTCCCCTGATGAGAATCACACTCATTTCCTGTGTAACGTAATACACTGTCTGGCTTCCGGGATGCAACCAAAATGGCGCCCGGGCGTGCATTCCAAGCCTCAATGTGAGTAGCACCGGAAAAAGGAAGTGCCCCGGGGGACAAAATGTTCGTCCACTTAATAAAATGATATTAAATAACTTTTGGGTATAAATAGGGGTAATTCGCAGTGAGTGGAGATATAAATAAACTTTTGGAGTGAATATTGTATAAAAATGAGAGCCGCACCGAGGGCTGCCGTTCGGATGCGGCTCAAGCTGTACCTCCCACACATGACGCGGCGCGGGTGTGTCAGGGGCGGTGCGTAGGCAAATCATGCACAAGACGCTCTATGTGGAGCGAGTGCGCATGTGAAGACACTTATAAGGAGATCCCCAGCAATCCTACCAATACCTATAAAAAACAATTACAAACCTTAGTTAATAAAGGCTTCGACATGAAAATTCTAAATAAAAAAGGAAAAGGCCTTTTTGGTGCCTAGAGCACCTCGTATACCTACTATTTATTATCTCGCCAAGATACATAAACATCCCACTCACCCTCCTGGACGGCCAATTGTAAAATGGTATTGACTCTGTTACAGCACGTATAGGTCAATACATAGACCATTACTTACAGCCTTTGGTCAGGAAAACTCCATCGTATCTTAAAGGGTGACACAATACGCCTATTGGAGAATCTTGAAGTGAAGGGAGACTACATACTGGCCACGGCAGATGTGGCCTCCCTCTATACATGCATCCCACACCATCTAGGCATTGCAGCTGTACAATACTTTTTGAATAAAGAACCCACCCTCGCCTCATTCCAAAGCGATTACATCGTGGAGCTATTAGAGTTTGCGACCAAACACAACTATTTTTGGTTCAACCAGTGCTACTACCTCCAACAAAGATGTGTAGCGATGGGGGCCAAGTTCGCACCCAGTCTTGCGAACCTGTTGATGGCCAAGTGGGAGGAGGATGTCGTCTATGCACAGGACACCCCATCTTTGGTCCTGTGGGCCAGGTATATAGACGACATCCTCCTCCTATGGAACGGCAGCTCCGACAGTTTGAGATCATTCTTCAATGACCTAAATCTGAATGATAGGGGGATATCACTTACGTTCGAACATAGTACCAGTAAGATACATTTCCTACATCTAGAAATAGAACTGGTAAACCGCAAATTTAATTTTAAAACGTATTTTAAACCTACTGACAGGAACGGTTTTATCCCCACGGATAGCTGCCACCACAGTTCGTGACTCAGATCTGTTCCACTGAGCCAGTTTTTTAGGCTCCGCAGAAATTGCACTGACACTGCGTCCTTCCTAACACAAGCAGAAATGCTTAAACAGAGGTTCATTGAGAAAGGATACTCAACCGAGGCAGTTAACTCTGAAATACAAAGAGCACTTACTCTCGATAGATCACTACTAGTTGCAGTTAAACCCAAACCTCCTGTAGATGAGAGCTTTAAATTTGCCATGACCACTTCGTTTTCTATTCAACATAAACAGGTGGTGAACATTATTAATAAACACTGGGATATTCTAAGGAACGATAATGTACTCAACTCCATACTCCCAGAAGGGGCAAAGGTGGTCTTTAGAGGAGCACCCTCATTACAAAATCTTATTGCCCCCAACATTATTAATCCCCCAAAAAAGAGCTATTTTTTTCAAGTTCTAGTCGGTTTCTTTCCATGTAAAAAATGCAAAGTGTGCCAACACAACACATTAGTGTGACGAAAAGTCACACATTTTACATCTACTGTCACACATAAACGGTACACCATTAAACAGTTCTGTACATGCGAAACAAGTCATATTGTGTATCTCATTACGTGCCCCTGTGGTAAACAATATGTTGGCCGTACGATTAGATCTTTTTCGATACCTGTTGGCGAACACATTGCCCTTATTAAGAGCGGTGATGTTAACCACACCGTCACAAGACACTTTAGACAGTGTCATAATAGAGACCCCACTGGATCCCAGTTTGTAATCATTGATAGATATCTGGCTCCGTGGAGGGGTGGAGCCAAAACCAGGGGTGTCTCACGTTTAGAGACATTTTGGATTTTTTAACTTCAGTGTCACCGTCCATTAGGCCTGAATGTAGATTGACAAATCGTAATGTATGACATTTGTTAATCATATTAATAACTTTTATGCAATTTTAACCTTTACCATTGAGACCCGCTTCATTTATGTGCTATATCTGAAGCCTTTTCCCATTTTTTGACTTTTTTCCTTTATTCACTGTAAAAATCAATTTTCTGTAACAATTTAATTTTGTACTAATACTCATATTGATTGTACATTTCATCATGTCTGTATTGTTACTTGCGTATGGTGCCCCGGTTGAGAGTCCCACTCATTCTCCGGTTACGCATAGATCACAATATTATCTAAATTCAATTTTAATTTCATGTTGTTTTAAATAGATGCTTTCCCTTTAACTGAGGCAAAGCTTTCTTTTCTTCTTTTTTAAGTATATATTTTTAAGTATATATTTTCTGCATTGCATAATCCGGGTTCTCAATATTATTGTTATTATTTATATTGGATACCCATTGCAGCTATATACAGGAGTCATCTATCTCATTATACATAGTTTTGAGAGCTTTTAATTGCTCCTTAAGTTTTAAACGTATGCCTCACATCATCGTCTAGCCCCCTAGCCAATTTGATTCCATTGCTAGTTTACACGCCCCCTTGGGTACTACGTGGAGCGTACACGTTGGAGCGCATCATGTGACCCGGGGAGTGTACTAAATTATGGTGCCTACTGTGGAGCGCATAGTGTCCCCGCCCTCCGTCATAGACGCCGTCGCGTCCAGACGTTCGGAGGTGCGGCTTCACGTGCATACTTGCTCTGCACGTTGCACCCGCCCTCCGTCATTGACGCTGCCGCGTCGTGACGTTTGGAGGTGCGGCTTCACATGCGCACTCGCTCCACATAGAGCGTCTTGTGCATGATTTGCCTACGCACCGCCCCTGACACACCCGCGCCACGTCATGTGTGGGAGGTACAGCTTGAGCCGCATCCGAACGGCAGCCCTCGGTGCGGCTCTCATTTTTATACAATATTCACTCCAAAAGTTTATTTATATCTCCACTCAATGAGGATTACCCCTATTTATACCCAAAAGTTATTTAATATCATTTTATTAAGCGGACGAACATTTTGCCCCCAGGGGGCACTTCCTGTTTCCGGTGCTACTCACATTGAGGCTTGGAATACACGCCCGGGCGCCATTTTGGTTGCATCCCGGAAGCCAGACAGTGTATTACGTTACACAGGAAATGAGTGTGATTCTCATCAGGGGACAACACAGTATATATATATTTTGAGTGGTTATGGTGGATTAATACCCTTTGACAACGCGTTTGCACACGAAACGCGTCAGAAGACTCTACCGTCGCCACGATTCCATTATAAGCGCTTTTTATCTTCAATTTATGTAAGTGCAATACTTATTACATTTTCATTTACCTTTACGTTATTACACTATATTGCTCCTTTTTTTTTCTTCAACGTTCCCACACCCATTCATGGAGTGTCAAGCCTTGAACATCAGAGCTTTTTCCTGACCACGGTGTTGATGAACATCTTCTTACCTGCATTTTGAGGAGGTCCGAACCAAGGTTGTCTGGTTTAAAGCCCACATGACTCTAAGGTTTATATAACTTGTAGAGTCCACATGTTCCGGTAAGCCTTCATTTTCAACAGGGTGACGGGCTTTCTTTTCCACTCTCACTGAAGCAAGATAGCCTTAGGACATTGCTTGCCTTCATAGAGCATTCTTGCTCTTCCACTACTGGACATTAATTTTTTGTCTATGTTTGGAGAAATTCTCACCTGGTGTTTATTTGATTCTATTCATGACTCATTTTTTAATTTGTTATTGACGTATTGAATTTTATTTTGCATATGTCTGTATTTAGCGCTACACATTTTTGTATCCACTTTATTTCTTGCTTATTGTTTTCTATTAGCCGTGTTTAGCAGCTTACCATTTATCGTCCTAGCAGCGCGGTATTTACCCAATCCAGATCATCGATGTCCGTTGTTACTGAGAGACAGAAATTGTCCATTGCTCCAGGAACCCCTAGAACCCTTTGGAGGAACCCTGGCTGAGAAAGGCTGGACTAGTCAGTAATATATTTCTACCCCCCTTGGTGGGAGTGGAGGTGACCCATCTATAAGGATATACAGTACATACACACACAGCACAAGGCCATGTTCACACTACCAGATGTTTCTCGGGGCTGCAGTTCCTCTGAGCTCCCCAAGGTGGCGATCTTTTCATTTCTACCATAGAGACAGGAAGTCTCTATGGAAGACAGGAAATGATGTCAGGGACAGACAGGAAGTTTCGGGTGAGAGGTGAGTCGGGAGGAAGTAGTGAGGAGACGTTGTTGGAAGAGGCAGCAGAGGAGGTAATAAGATCTTATCTTCTAGTTACACCCAGTAACCCCGTCATGTCCGTCCTCTTCCTCCATAGTCACTGTGACGTCTTTTATCTCCAGCAGATGATGATACACACATATATAGTGTGGAGACCTAGATTAACCCCTTCAGGGGCAGAACATTTCCCCACTTGTGGGGCCAGACATTCTCTTCATTTCAGTTTATACTAACAGATTATACGATAATACGGGGTGGGGGTTTTAGTTAGAGGTGGACTTATGATACTTGTGTTTGATTTTATAATCTTTATGGAGGAGGAAATAACTATTCCTGATGTCTGTGAAGGTTCAACACAAGGGATGTGTCTGGATGATAACTTTATCTTTGTAAGTATCAGGTGATGTCACTGTCTATTTCCCTATGTAGGAGGATTTAGAAGGACACAAGGATCTCTACAAGGACGTCATGATGGACAATCAGCCGCCCCTCACATCACCGGGTAAGAGGAGACTTTATTGTAAAGGAGAGAGCAGTACGGAGGCTCCACCTAGATCCCCCATCATCTGATAAACACATAGAAACAATGGATTCAGTCAGTGTGTGTGTTTCCTACAGATGGATCCAGTAATGGGAACCCACCAGAGAGATGTCCCCGTCCTCTGTATTCCCGGGATTCCACACAGGAAGGTCACACCATCCCCCACCATCATCAGGTAGATGAGGAACAATCACTGATCGTATCATTAGGATCTGTACATTATCTGCATTGTTACCATTGATGTCATTTTTATTCTATATTCAGAGTGGAGACCTGAGAGATCCTAAAGTTGAGGTTAAAGAAGAGATAAAAGGGGAGGATGATGAGGATGGGGTGATGGAGGAAGAACACACCATCCCCCACCATCATCAGGTAGATGAGGAACAATTATTGGTAGTTATGATTTATACACAAACATGTTTATTACAATGAATGTTTTATTATATATTCAGAGTGGAAACCTCGGGGATGATAATATTGATGTTAAAGAAGAGTATAAAGAGGAGGATGAGGAGTATGGAGTGATGAAGGAGTTATCAGAAGGACACAAGGATATGATGGAGCCACCTAATACCAGGAACCCCCCAGAGATATGTCCCCGCCCTCTGTATTCCCGGGATTCCACACAGGAAGGTCACACCATCCCCCACTGTTACAAGGTCGGTGGGACGGAGCTTATAAAACACTTATAGAGACAATGTGTGGATTTATTATATGATGTCACAATAATAAAGCTTATATCTTACAGATGATATTCTCTCTCATTCTCTTGGTTTAGAGTGGAGATCCAATCGATATAGAGTTTGAGGTGAAATCAGAAGAAGAAGAAGAGAGGTATGTGAGGGATGATCAGCAGTCTATGGAGGAGGATGGAATAACGGGGACATTTATAGAGGAGGACACTCCTACAGAGATCAGCACAGGTGGGTCATTAACACTAAATCCATTCCTCCACCCATACTGCTCACTGATTGGTCCAGAGTAGGGTGGGGACTGGGTGATATCAGCCTGTAATCCCCTGGTCACTTTCCTGAGCTGTGTTCCCCGTCCTGTATTCCTGTATTTCTCTCGGATAATCTTCCTTCTCTGTGCTGCAGACACAATTTATGTCTCTAGACTGGATTTATGGAGATTCTGGGGATCAGCTGTCAGCAAAATGTTGATTTCCCAAGGCGTCTTCCAGGACAGCCCTTAAGAGATGGAGCTCCTCCCTGGACAGGAAACACATCACCTCCAGCTCTTTAAAAGGCGGTCCCTCAGGCATCTGGTCAGTTTTTATGTGTTTCCAAGGGCTGAGGAAAGACAGCTGGGCTATGCTTACCTGAACAATCTCTCCTCTCTGGGCCGCGGGTTTCCTCCGACTGGGTCTGGAGTTCCCCGTTTCCTTCTTCCCCCCCGGTACCCGGCGAGGGAGTGGGCGCTGATGACCTGCATTAGGCGGCGGCGTTAGCGGCGAGGGAATGCTCTCCTTGCGGTGGACGCCGTGACCCGGAAGTCGCTGGGCGTAGCTTCCAGGCCAGGATGTGCGTCATCACTGAGCGCCGAAAGCTGTGGTTCCAGTTTCTGGCGCGGGAAGTTTGGAAGGCCGAGCCGGCGTTTAAAAGGCAGCAAGCGTGGGCTGAACGCTGCCTGCATACAGATTCAAGATGGACGCTGTACACGCACCAGGGGAGTCTAGCGCCGGCTCTTCACAGGTAGGCTGGCTGTGCCAGAGCCCTTTTTTCCTGTGTATTTCACCTGTCTAAGAAGGGGAGCTAGATAGGAATGTGTACCTATGTTTAGCTCAGTGGGCACCTTAGGATGGCATGCTAGAGATACCTTTTCTTAATAAGAGGACATCTCTTTCTCTTTTGTTTCCTACCAGAAAGATCCAAAAGACCACAGTGTTAAAGTCCCTTCTAGCAAAAAGAAGTGTGCCACATGTAATGCAAGATTAGCATCAGGTTATACCAAAAACCTATGTGGACCCTGTATTTCAACTGTGATAAGCAGTGAGGAGGATTCCCCACTTAACAAATGTTTGGGTTCTTTTAAAGAAGAAAGGAAAGCAACTTTTCAGTCTCGCAAATCTCACCGCCAGCCACCACACAGCAAGAGGTGCCCACCTCTCCCACTCCAGTAGCGTCAGGAACAGGTGATCCTGTGGAGAATGAGGAGATTTCCCTTAGAAATCCTGATTCGGATTCCTCCTATTCAGATTTTGGGCAGGAAGATGATCAGAATGACTCCCGCACACCCACTAGATTCAAGCTCTCCCAGGAGGAGGTAGATGAATTAATTGGGGCCATTCATGAAATGTTAGAGATGAAGGAAATAAAGACTTCTCTCTCACGACATGATAAAATGTATCAGGGGTTAAGCAGGAGAAAAAGTTTTTCCGGTACACAAGCTGATGACAGACCTGGTGCTTAGGGAATGGGAGGAACCTGACAAGAGGCCTTTCTTTTCTAGCGGTTTAAAAAGAAGATTTCCTTTTGCGGAAGACCCTAAGGCAGTCTGGAACCAGTCCCCTAAACTGGATGCCCCCCCTGTCAAAAGTCTCAAAGCACTCAGACTTAGTGTTTGAGGACATGGGACATTTAGCAGATCCCATGGACAAAAGGGGAGATGTTATCCTCAAGAGATCCTGGGACGCAGCCATGGCTAATCTTAAGTCAGCCCTAGCAACTATAGAGCGTAATTTAGAATTTTGGCTCAAACAGCTACAGGAACACCTGACAGCAGGTACTCCTAGAGAAGATTTATTAAAATCTCTTCCAATGCTGTTTAAGGCAGTCGGTTTTATCGCAGATGCTTCGGCAGAGTCGGTAAAGCTTTCAGCCAGGTCAGCTTCACTGTCAGTAGCAGCGAGGAGAACTCTTTGGCTCAAGACTTGGCCAGGAGACACCACATCTAAATTACGTCTTTGTAGCGTTCCTTTCTCAGGTAACCTTTTGTTTGGCACTCCGCTAGATGAAGCATTAGAACGCACGGCGGATAAAAAGAGGACCTTTCCTGAATAGAAAAAGCCTTTTAACAGGAAGTTTTTTCGTTCCTTTAAGGGGCAAAAGAAAACGCAAGAGAAAGGAAAGCCAAATAGACCCTGGGGGGCACAAGGAGGGAAGCAAAAAGCAAAAGTGCTCTTTAACCCTCCTGACAAAAATCCCAAATCTCAATGAGGCCAGGATCCAGGTGGGAGGAAGACTGGGGGATTTCCTTCCACAATGGATAAAGTTGACCTCCAACAACTTTGTCAGGGGAGTCATAGGAAAGGGCTATGCACTGGAGTTCAGTCAGTTGCCACCAACAAGATTCTTGGTTACACAGCTGGCAAAGGACCCGGTAAAAGCACAGGCATTACAGCATCTCATAGGAGAATTTGTAGATCAAAAAGTCCTAATACCAGTTCCCAAACAGGAAGAAGGCCGGGGTTTTTACTCGCACGTCTTTCTGGTAAAAAAGCCATCAGGGAAGTATCGCCTGATTTTCAACCTAAAACCATTGAATACAGTCATTCTGTACAAAAAATTCCGGATGGAATCTATTTATTCTGTCAAGAATTTGCTTCAAAAAGACTGCTTCATGGCAAAGATAAATCTGAAGGATGCCTACCTCCACATTCCTATCAGAGTAAGCTCCCAAAGGTTCCTTCGCATAGCTGTTCGGATAGGGGAAAAGATTTTCCACTATCAGAGCCAAGCCCTCCCCTTTGGCCTCTCCTCGTCCCCGAGGATCTTTACCAAAATCCTTGCAGAGACGTTGGCCCCTCTAAGGCCTCATACACTCGATTGGACATATCCGATGAAAACGGTCCGTGGACCATTTCCATCGGATATGTCCGATCGGGAGTTTGATCCGATGGCGTGTACACACCATCGGATCAAATTCCCCGCCGCCGGACGGCGTGGTGACGCGGCGGTGACATTGACGCCGCCGTGTCATCGCCACGTCACCGCACCAGGAAGTAAAACACTTCCGCGCATGCACTGAATCCATTCGGCGGCGGTGCGGCGGCGGTGGGGCACGACATGTCTGCTGGTAAGTGTACTAACCAGCAGACATGTCGGGCGGACAGATTCCACCGGATGGATTTCAAAGCATGCTTTGAAATCTGTCGGGTGGAGAAATCTGTCCGCTAGCCCATACACACGAGCGGAGATGTCTGCTGAAACGGTCCATCGGACCGTTTTCAGCGGACATATCCCCTCGTGTGTACGAGGCCTAAGACTCCAAGGAATAACAGTTGTCCCATACTTGGACGACCTGTTGTTTCTGGCACCGACAAAACAAAAGCTACTCGAGGACCTAGTGGTCGTCCAGCAGTGGTTGACTCAGTTATGCTGGATAGTCAACAGGGAAAAGTCAATCCTCATTCCCACACAGGAAATCCTGTTCTTGGGCTACATAGTAAGTTCGACAGAGCAAAGGACCTTTCTCCCACAAGAAAAAATCGATCATCTAAGTCAGCGAGTAGCTCAGTTGCAGACAAATCTCCCTGTCACAGTAAGGGAGATAATGTCAGTCCTAGGCCTCATGACAGCCTTCATCCCAGCAGTCAGATGGGCCAGGTTCCACCAAAGGCCACTCCAGTCTTTTCTCCTTCAAAATCTGGCAGGAAAAGACTTGGAGGAGAAGGTATACCTGCCAGAAAAAACAAAGCAGGCTCTCTGGTGGTGGAGAAACCAAAACCACCTGAACAAAGGTCTGCTGTGGAACCCACCTGTGACACGCATCTTGACTACGGACGCCAGCAACCAAGGTTGGGGAGCCCACCTAGAAGGTCAATGGGCACAAGGCACTTGGAGTCGCCTAGAGAAGAAACGCTCTTCAAATTACAGGGAGTTAAAAGCCGTAGCCAAAGGGATCGCAGCTTTCCAGGATCAGCTCAAGCATCAACATCTACAGATCAGGTCGGACAATACAACTTCTGTAGCGTATTTAAACAAACAAGGGGGGACCAGGAATCCCACCCTGATGGGCATCACAAAATAAGTTTTTGTATGGGCAGAAGAGAATCTCGAGTCACTTTCAGCTGTCCATCTCAAGGGTACGCAAAACAGTCTAGCCGATTTCTTGAGCAGACAATTAGTCTCTCAAGAAGAATGGTCTCTGGATCCGACAGTCTTTGCCAAGATAGTGTCCAAATGGGGTCTTCCGGAGATCGACTTGTTCGCCAACAGGAGAAATACCAAGCTTCCAGAATTTTTCTCACTGAACCTCAGGGATCAACCGGTGGCAGTCGATGCCCTTCAAAATGCATGGTCATTCTCCCTGACATATGCTTTCCCACCTCTGCATCTCTTACCGAGAGTCCTTTCCAAATTCAGGATGGAGAAGACTTCCCTTATCCTGATAGCCCCCTTTTGGCCAAAAAGGGCGTGGTTTTCGCTTCTGCTAGCATTAGCAGATCGTCCACCGTGGATGTTGCCGTGCAGTCAAGATCTGTTGACTCAAGGTCCAGTACGGCACCCCAATCCGGCCTTTCTGAATCTAGCGGCCTGGTATCTGAAATAGACATCCTGAAGTCTAAGGGTCTATCAGATAGAGTAATCAAAACTCTGTTACAGAGTCGCAAACCAGTTACCAGAGCGATTTATCTGAAACACTGGAAAAAATGTAATCTCTGGCTAAAAGAGAATGGAAAGAGGGAACATGATTCCCCAACAATTTTGGAATTCTTACAGGAGGGCATCGACAAGAAGTTGGCCTTAAGCAGGATTAGGGTACAAATTGCTGCCCTTTCAGTTTATGTTCAGCGCTCCCTACAAGAGGACCCGCTTATCAGTAGATTTTGCAAAGCGATTGCCAAACAACGCCCGGCCCCATGCCGTAAGGTCCCGACGTGGGACCTATCTCTTATGTTGAAAGCGATCATTAAAGAGCCTTTTGAGCCGATATCAGAGGCATCCTTAAAACTGGTTACTGTGAAGACAATTTTTTTGGTCGCTATGACTTCTGCCCGCAGAATCAGCGAACTTCAGGCTCTCTCAATTAAGAGATCCTTATATGCAAATTTTGGAGGATAAGGTTATTTTAAAGACAGATCAGTCCTTTGTGCCAAAAGTAGCCTCTGCTTTCCACAAGAGTCAGGACATTATACTTCCTTCCTTTTGCAATAAACCAAGAAATAGCAAAGAAGAACAGCTACACTGGCTGGATGTCAGAAGATGCCTTTTAGTCTATCTGGAAGCAACTAAAAGCTTTAGAGAATCAGATGCACTGTTTTGTTCTTTTCTCCAGGAATCGAAAGGGAAAACAGGCTTCAAAAGGGACACTAGCCAGGTGGATTAAATTGGCCATCTTGGAAGGGTATAAAGCTCTACACTTGGATCCTCCGCAGGGGTTGAAAGCACACTCTACAAGGGCGTTAGCCACGTTCTGGGCAGAAAGAGCCGGCACTACCCCGGAGCAGATATGTAAGGCCGCTACGTGGTCAAGCATGTCCACGTTCATTCGACATTACCGACTGGACGTCCTAAGTAGCCAAGATCAGGCCTTTGGGAGGAAAGTCCTGCAAGCAGTAGTCCCACCCTAATCTGGTGAGTGCTTGCTCATCCTCTCAAGGGCTGTCCTGGAAGATGCCTTGGGAAAATCAGAGTTAGTCTTACCGGAAACTCTGTTTCCAGGAGTCTTCCAGGACAGCACGTTCCCACCCTATGCTTTGAGGTAGGTATATATGTGTGTATGTATATATACATGGATAATATGTATGTATGTCATTAACTGTATTTCAGCTCCGTCCTTCGGTTCTTAGATTAAAACTGACTAAATGCCTGAGGGACCGCCTTTTAAAGAGCTGGAGGTGATGTGTTTTCTGTCCAGGGAGGACCTCCATCTCTCAAGGGCTGTCCTGGAAACAGAGTTTCCGGTAAGACTAACTCTGATTTTTAACCATAAGGTTTGCTTGACCTAGACACCTGGGGTATGTACTTTGGGTCTTCTGCCCCATGCCCGGGTCTAGTGAGCTCTCTGACAGAACAATTCTCCCGGGTCACTTTCTCTGTTATTTGCTGGCTGTGCCGGGTGGAGGGATATGTCTGTATATTCTCAGACCCAAGTCACTGAGTGCAGTCTCAGGAGATGGGAGGCAGCGGTGTGGGATCTCTGCAACTTGTCTCCAGTAAACATTAACCCATCACTGATTACTGAATACCAATATCATGAGTTCTGACCCATCACTATATACTCTGTTGTACATTACATACTCCTGACCCCTGCACTATATACTCTATGTTGACCTCCAGAGTTAGACAGCTGACATCCTTCTTTGTAGAGTGGGTAACGAGGCATGGTGGGTGTAATGCAAGATGGAATGTTGGGCGCCAGTCACGTTTTGAATGCAAACAAGAGATTTATTGTCTCTGAACAAGAACGGTTTAGGGCCAGGACACATTTGAGTAGATGCAATGACAATTGGCAGACTCAGAGACTTCTATAGTTAGACTGCTATACAGTGGAAGGCCTCCAGCCGGACACCACTTCTGTATAGGTAGGACCGCTGTCTCCTATGGTAACAAATCTTGTCACAGTCACTAACGGTAGTTCTACATAACTCTTGGTAACACAGAATAGTTCTCTTCTTCTCACACCGTCTCTCACTGCAGATCTTCTCTCCCTGAGCTCCCGGTCTCTCATTAGTAGGGATGAGCTTTATGTTCGGGTCGAACATGAGTTCTACTCATTGGCTGTTCTCCCGTTCATCGAAAAACAAACATTATGGGGCGTTCGCGCCAAATTCGAGCGCCGCGTCACGCCCCATAATGCACTGCGAGAGCGCAGTGCATTGCTGTATGATGATTGGCCAAAGCATGCACTATGACCTGCATACTTTGGTCAGGCGATTCAGTTAGCTACAGTGCATTTAATATATATATATATATATATATATATATATATTTGGGCTTGAGAAGGCATCAGTTTTTGACCAGCAGTTAGCCTCAGGATAGATACCAACAAGACGGCATTGATAGCACTACTACAGAACAGTATTGTATCACCGTTTATTGCTTTATCTGGATTGAATAAACCCACATTGATTTCATCCTCATGTCTAAGTCTGGATCCATCTAACCTGAGCATCTGCCGGTCCGGTCTGCCCCACTGCTTGGATACGAAGGTAGGAAGTCACACAGCTATTATCAGTTATACCTTCATTCGCCTTCATGTAGGAACAGAACGGTGAGGGCTTACAGTGTTCTGGTACCACCAACACCTCAGGCACAATTTCCCTACTTTCATATATCCGACTTACAAATGGAGGGAGACAACAGGAAGTGAGAGGAAATCTCCCCCTAGGAAGGGAAATTCTCTCCTGTAAGAGTTGATATGGGAAAAAGGTGTCTCCTCTCCACTGATGCTTTATCACCAATCCTTGTTTCCCTAATAACCCCGAATTTTCTAAATCCAATTGTCATTGGGACAGAAAGTGAGGTGACATCTTCTGAACACGGGGCACAGACAGCAAAACAAATGTTACAGGGGTGATAACCCTTCCCTATGTTTTCCAAAAAGCTTAAAATTTTTTTTTTTTTGGGCTGGAGCTACACTTATAAAATGTACGAGTTCCAAATTACAAACAGATTCAACTTAAGAACAAACCTCCAGTCCCTGTCTTGTTTGTAACCCGGGGACCACCTGTATACTGCTGTTCAGAGTATATAGAGCCTGCGGGCACTTTCGATTTTTCACGTTCGGGCCCCATAAACTTTAACAGTGTTCAAATGTTCGCAGAAACGTTCAGTTCATTCGCTTGTTCTGCTGCGAACCGAACCGGGAGGTTTTAGGCTCCTTCCTACTCACTGGACTTCCAGATTCAGTGGCCACTGAATCTCCTGAGCGTTTCTACAGCTAACCGCTGTATATTCTTTAAGTTTCACCTCCGCTATCCTGCTGGGCCCCCGGCTTGGCACTTACTGATGCTCCTGCAGTCCCAACCCTGTGCTGATTCTCTTGCTTCTGGATGGGCCTCAGGCTTCCGGCCTAGCAACCCGGGCGACATAACACATGCCCACCCAGACAGCCGTCCAGCTGGCACAGAACCTCGATCACCTGACTCTACTCAAATAAATAGGCTCTCCCAGAAGGCCAAGGGACCAAAGAAACCCCTGCCAATTGTCTGATGCACCCCATCCATTTATAATCCGATCTTGCTACACCCTTGTCTATCTAATGCCACCCAGTGACAGAAGAGAAAAGGTGCAGAAATCCAAAGTTAGAGAGGAATCAGTAGATCTCCTAACAATAAGCAAGGATAACTACCACCTGGTGAACTCAATTTATTAGCCACCCTTCCTAAACACCAGGGTGCTATATGTTCATTACATACTCCTGACCCCTGCACTATATACTCTGTTGTACATTACACACTCTTGACCCCTGCACTATATACTCTATGTTGTACACTACATACTCCTGACACTCATCCTATAATCTCCCCGTCACTCCTATAAAAGACAGTTCTCATTGTTTCCTCACTCTCTGACTAAGGGCCATCAATAAAGAAATTATCTGGTAGGAGATCAGAGAACCCATTTACTAGTTACCTTGAGGGGGAATTGTAAGATCCTCAGAGACAAAGCTGCCTGATGTGGGCGGAGTCCTGGTTTAGGGGAACCAATCAGCTCATGTCTAGTAATAATCTTTGTATTTCTATTTTAGTAGATGGGCGGGAGATGAGGAAAACCACAGAGGATTGTCTCACTTTGTTTCCAGACTGTAAAGTAGAAGATGAGGACATCACACAGTATAGTCCAGGAGAAAACCCGACTACCTCAAATGTCCATCCGGCACCACACAGTGTAGATGGACCATCATATTCCTCTTATCCTGAGGAACCTCGGACTGTGCGGGACGGTGCCGGACCATCGTATTTCTCTTATCCTGAGGAACCTCAGACTGTGCGGGGCGGTGCTGGACCATCGTATTCCTCTTATCCTGAGGAACCTCAGACTGTGCGGGACGGTGCCGGACCATCGTATTCCTCTTATCCTGAGGAACCTCAGACTGTGCGGGGCGGTGCCAGACCATCGTATTCCTCTTATCCTGAGGAACCTCAGACTGTGCGGGATGGTGCCGGACCATCGTATTCCTCTTATCCTGAGGAACCTCAGACTGTGCGGGACGGTGCTGGACCATCGTATTCCTCTTATCCTGAGGAACCTCAGACTGTGCGGGACGGTGCCGGACCATCGTATTCCGCTTATCCTGAGGAACCTCAGACTGTGCGGGACGGTGCCGGACCATCGTATTCCTCTTATCCTGAGGAACCTCAGACTGTGAGGGACGGTGCCGGACCATCGTATTCCTCTTATCCTGAGGAACCTCAGACTGTGAGGGATGGTGCCGTCCTTCCAACAGATAAGAAGTTTTTCTGTGCTGAGTGCGGGGAGTGTTTCAGTTTCAAAAGCAGTCTTTATACGCATATAAAATCTCACACAGATGAGAAGCCGTATTCTTGTTCTGTGTGCAGGAAATGTTTTTCACAGAAATACAGTCTTTCCAGACATCAGAGATCTCACACGGGGGAAAAGCCTTTTTCCTGTTCTGAGTGCGGGAAATGTTTTTCACAGAAGCCCCATCTTTACACACATCAGAGATCTCACACGGGGGAGAAGCCGTATTCCTGTACTGAGTGCGGAAAATGTTTTTCAATAAAGTCCTGTCTTTCCAGACATCAGAGATCTCACACTGGGGAATGGCCTTTTTCCTGTTCTGAGTGTGGAAAATGTTTTTCAGATAAGTCCAGTCTTTCCACACATCAGAGATCACACACGGGGGAGAAGCCCTTTTCCTGTTCTGAGTGCGGAAAATGTTTTTCAGATAAGTCCAGTTTTTCCAGACATCAGAGATCTCACACAGGGGAGAAGCCTTTTTCCTGTCCTGAGTGCGGGAAATGTTTTTCACAGAAGTCCAAGCTTTTCACACATCAGAGATCTCACACAGGGGAGAATCCTTTTTCCTGTTCTGAGTGCGGGAAATGTTTTTCAGAGAAGTCCAGTCTTTCCAAACATCAGAGATCACACACGGGAGAGAAACCTTTTTTCTGTTCTGAGTGTGGAAAATGTTTTGCGGATAAGTTTAGTCTTTCCACACATCAGAGATCTCACACGGGGGAGAAGCCTTTTTCCTGTCCTGAGTGTGGGAAATGTTTTTCACAGAAGTCCAGTCTTTCCAACCATCAGAGATTACACATGGGGGCAGTGGCGTCCCGTCCATAGGGGGCACCCGAGCGCCGCCCCCCTCCTGTAGGCAAAAAAATATTCAACTTAGGTGCCGGACACCAGTGCCCTAGGAATCGCCACGTCAATGCAATCATGAGATTGCAGACTTGGCGTTTCATTTGCAGGGCTTTTTACCAGCCTTGCGGCGCATTGCAAAGCGCCGATCAGCTTCTCGTGCGTCCCTGGATCCACTATGGGCGCTGGGAGCATTGCTATAGCTGTTACTTTCGGGTTTCGTCTTACAGACGGAAACTGGAAGTGACGTCACGTCGGCAGCTCCATTCTTTGCACGGCCCGAGCGGAGCTGCGAAGAAGATAAGAGAAGAGCTGGCCACCACCACACCCCGTGTACTATGCAGTATGCAGATATCTGGATCAAAATCATCTGAGAACACTGTGTGGAGGTGAGTGAGGAAATCCTACCAGTGGGGGGGAACCAAGATCTTTCTGCCGGGTTCCCAGGAACACAGTTTGCAGTGCAGATGCCAAGGCTGCCCGAGGTGTAAGACCACCGAATATCGCAACCCCTCCCTAAAACTGATGGTGAATGTGTTCAGACATACTCTGTAAGTGCAGACAGAATACTTCTACTGAGAGCACTGTCATCCATGTACACAGGGGCCCCTGACATCCATGCTGTGTTGTGTGCACAGGGGCCCCTGACATCCATGCTGTGTTGTGTGCACAGGGGCCCCTGACATCCATGCTGTGCTGTGTTCCCCGGGGGTCCCTGACAGCCACGCTGCTCTGCGTACAAGGGGCCCTTGGCATACTGGATTTTATTTAAATCACTAGTAAAAAGGCTTGATTCAAATCAATAATTTTTAAAGAGCAACTGTCATCTCTGTCCCACAGAGGCTCCTCCTCTGACCTGCTGTTGGCTCACCGACGGTACCATTCACTTTAATGGGACGGCTGGTGATGCGGCAGTGACACAACAAGATGAGGGATGTGCTGGCAGCGGGTGAGTGGATGCCTGCTAATGATGGATCTGAAATGACAGGTGCTCTTTAAATGTAAGGACTCCTTCTTGCTGGTAGTTAGAATCTTTATTGTTTACAAACAAAATGAAGGTTTCCCATTTAGAATAATAAGCTGTCGGGTTAGGAAATATTCCCAGACTGGGTCCCTTTTACCGCCTGCTGCCATTTTGCTCCTCAAGGGAGGAATAAAGCACTTCTAGTTGTGTGCAGAAAGATCACAAGGTTTATAAGCTGCTTAGAAGGTTTCAGTTTCATTTTTACTGCTTGCCCTTCCTCCTTTACACTTACCCTGGTGCAGGTGCATTTTTCTTCAAACAATCATACAGTTTGTAGTGTACTATGATTTGCAAATGGGATAAAGGAGTATTCCTGAACTTTGTTTTTTTTTATATAATCTTTATTTTAATTTTTATATTTTGCAGTAAAACATGAAAAATCACATCATTGGAGTAGAAGTACGACAAAAATCCCCAGCATAACTGGGGAGGCAGGGGAAAGGGAATGGGGAGTTTGGGGGGGGGGGGGAGAAACACATTCCATTGCAATGTCATGTCGGTGACCTCAACGTGGGGCCCGCGCCTCCCTAGGGCACTCAACAAAGGCGGTAGGGCATACCTCCGCCCCCAAGCCAGGGGGACCCCGACAGGTCCCCCCCCCCAGGAGGGGGGCCATCAGACCTCCGTCATACCTCCATACAGGGGGGAAACCCCCGGGCTCCCCCCGCGGCCCGCTCAGGCGCAGGTCCCACCAGGGCACCGGATTTCAAGAGTTCTCTACCAAGTGGTTTTGAACAAGACTCAGTTAACTAAAAGGAAACAAAACAGAAAGAACAGGTCGCAAAAAAAAAACACATAGGATAGGCCTCCAATATTGGCCATATAGGCCGTGAAGGGGGAGAGACAGAGGGACTCATCTGTGAACGGGTTGCAAAAAAGGACACCATCAGTCATGAGCATCACTACCAGCACGTCTCCTCAGCTTCAGTGAGGGCTCTGCTAACTCCAGCAGCGCAACATCCAGGCTAGATGGCACAGGGTCCGGGTTGGCAGTAAAGGTCCGCCACTGTGCCCAGATCCCGTCAAAGCGGTCACTCCTGTCCTTGCACCTCGCCACCCACTCCTCCGCCTCTCTAATGTCATCCACCCTCTTCAGCCACTCTGTGGTCGTAGGAATCTGCGGGCGTTTCCAGTAGAGAGGTATAAGCCGTTTAGCGGCGTTCAAGAGATGAGGAAGTGCGCTTTTCTTGTAGCGGCTCAGAGGGAGAGCAGGGAGGTGCAGGAGAAAGTGAGTTGGGGAAAGCGGGACGTCAACCTGCAGGGCATCTTTGATGTATTTGTGAACTTCTTGCCAGAATGGTCTGACCACAGGGCAGTCCCACCAAATATGGAGGAGAGTGCCCTTCTGGCCGCATCCCCGCCAGCAGCGGTCCGAGACTGAGGGGTAAATACGTGATAGTGCCGCAGGTACGCGGTACCAACGGGTTAGCAGTTTATAATTAGTTTCTTGCGTCCTGGAATCAATGGAGCTGGAGTGTGCGAGTCTATACATGTGTGCCCGCTGCTCTGTTGAGAATTCGACTCCCAAGTCCTGCTCCCATTCCCGTATAAAGGCCGGCTTGGTGATAGCAGGAGCAGATCCCAGAAGCTGGTACAGTTCCGAGATCAGATGAGGAGTGGGTTCCTCCTCTACGAACAGCCGTTCAAGGGGAGTAAGAGTGTCTAACCCTCTTAGAGAGGCACCATGAGTCGCAATGAAGTGTTGGAGCTGTTTGTGTCTCCACCAGTCCATTGGGAATGCACCATGCCTGTCCCTCAAGGCGTCTAGGGGTATCAGCTTGCCCCTATCCAAAAATTTACCGCAGCCGTAGTTGCCATCCGTGACCCAGGACCCAAAAAAGGCTACCTGTTCCCCAGGTGGGAACCACAGGAAACCTCCCAACGGCGCCAGCGGGGAGCCGGGGGGTGCTAGGGCAAATAGAGCATTAATGCGGTCCCAGACACGGAGGGTATGTGTGGTCAGTGGGGAGGCTGTCTGAGAGAGCCCCCTGTATTCACGGGGCAGCCAAGGTGCGTACGATAGGTTGCGGCCTGCCAGGCTTTTCTCGAGGGAGACCCACATTTTAGAGCTGGTATGGTGGCGCCAGTTCAGGATATGTTGAAGAGTTATGGCTCGATAGTAGCGGCGGAAGTCTGGGAGGCCTAGGCCACCCATCTCCCTAGGTCTCTGCAATAGGGACACGGCCAGCCTAGGTTTTTTATGCTGCCATATGAAATCAATCATTAGACTTTGAAGCTGTGTAAAAAAGTTTTTGGGGAGGGGGATAGGCAGCATCTGTAGAAGGAAAAGCACCCTAGGAAGGACATTCATTTTAAGTATGTTAACCTTGCCTAGCCACGCGAAAGAGGTCTTGGTCCAGTTATGCAAGTCTCTACGCACCGTGCTTAGAAGAGTGGGGAAATTAGCTGTGTATAGCGTGTCAAACTGGTCCGTAAGTTGGATTCCTAAATAGGTAATAGAGGATTTGGCCCAACGAAATGGGAAAGCTTTCTGTAAGTTGACGGCCAGTGGTTCGGGTATAGTAATGGGCAGCACCACAGATTTGGTGTAGTTAATCTTAAAGTTTGAGACTTGTCCAAAAATGTTAAGTTCTCTCATAAGGTTTGGCAGTGAGACAAGGGGGTTAGTCAGGTGAAATAGTACGTCGTCAGCATAAGCTGAGAGTTTGTGTTCCGTAGACCCCACCGTCACTCCCCTGATATCATTGCTTGCCCGTACCGTTCTAAGAAGAGGCTCCAGAACTAGGGCGAACAGTAGGGGAGAGAGGGGGCACCCCTGCCTCGTGCCATTCCGTATGGGGAAACCAGAGGACAAATGGCCATTAACCTTAACCTTCGCGCTAGGGGACGTGTAGAGGGCCATGATCCATTGGAGCATTCGAGGACCCAACCCCAGGGTCTCTAGGACCGCCCTGAGGTACGACCAGTCTATTCTGTCGAAGGCCTTTTCGGCGTCCGTGGACAGAATGAGGTAAGGAGTGGAGTCACGATGGGAGCGGGCCCACTGAATGAGCTGCATGGCCCGGATGGAATTATCTCTGGCCTCTCTACCCAATATAAATCCCGTCTGATCAGGGTGAATGATAGATGGTATAATATGTTTCAGTCGGTTCGCCATAATTTTTGCAAAAATTTTTACGTCGACATTAAGCAACGATATTGGTCGATAGCTTTGCGGGAGGTTGGGGTCCTTGCCCTCCTTTGGGAGCACCGTGATATGGGCCAACAAGGCTTCAGGCGGGATTGGGTGGCCTTTAGCGAAGGAATTGAAATACCTGCACAAGTGGTTTTGGAGTAGGGGAAGGAATTTAACATAATACGCCTTGGTGTATCCATCCGGGCCAGGGCTCTTTCCATTCGGCAGAGCCTTCACAGTCCCAATAATCTCCTGAGGGGAAATGGGTGACTCAAGGTCCAGTCGTTGCTCTGGCGTCAGAGACGGGAGCCCGGCCGATGCAAGGTAGTCGCCAATTGCGCGCAGTTTAGCTGCCCGTTCCACGTGGGGAATATCTTTGTCCAAGTGGTATAAATCTGCATAGTAATTTCGGAATACAGAAGCAATTCCAGAAGAGTGCAGGATTGCCGTACCACTGGGGGATCTAAGGGAGTGCACATGAGAAGTTATTCGACGCTTTCGTAGTGCTCTAGACAGCATTCTGCCGCACTTATTCCCGTGTTCGTAAAATTTATGGGAGAGATAACGTAGTTGCCTATGGGCGCGGCGGTCAAGTAGGCGTGAGAGCAGCTCCCTCAGTTCAGTCAGTCGGTTGCGGGCCTCAGCGTCCCCCTGGCGTTTATGTCTAAGTTCTTCTTGTTGTAGAGCTGACAGCACTCTCTGAAAGTCTATCTGTCTCTCCTTCTTGAGTCTAGAACCCAGGGAGATCAGTTCGCCCCGGAGAACCGCTTTATGACTCTCCCACACAACTCCCTCTGGCAATTCCTCAGACACATTCTCTGCAAAAAAGTGGGTTATAGTTTCTGAAACCTTAGCCACCACTGAGTCATCATCCAGGAGACTCTCGTTGAGTCTCCAAGACCATGCCCTTGGGGACCCATCGGGAACCCTGATCGTAGCGAAAACAGGGGCATGGTCAGACATGGTGATATTCCCTATTTCCGCTGACTGCAGCAGTTCTAGAGTATCATGATCTACACACATGAGGTCTATGCGTGTATAGACGTCATGCACCCCTGAATAGTAGCTATAATCCCTGTCCAACGCGTGCAGAGCTCTCCATGCGTCGACCAGGAAACTATTGTGCAGCGATTTCTGAAAATGCTTAAGGAAGGCCTGGGAGTGTGTCGGGCGGCCACGGGATGTGTCTAGGAGTGGGTCGGGACTGACATTAAAGTCACCTCCAAGGATTAGAAGGCCTTCCCTGAAATCGGTCAGCTTGTCCAACACTGAGTCTATAAAGGAGAGTTGATGGGTGTTGGGTGCATAGAGAGTCGCAAATGTAAGTTTTGTCTTGGCCAATACCCCCTTCACGAAGACAAAGCGTCCATGCGGGTCTACGTGGCTTTCTGAAGGTTGGAACGGGCAGGATTTGTGAAAAGCGATGGCTGTACCACGTGATTTAGCTACCGGGGAGTTGCTAAAGAACCATTGGGTATAAAGATGCGTGGGAATCTTAGGGAGGGACTGTTGCCTGAAGTGAGTTTCCTGGAGGAAAACTACTTGGGCCCCCAGGCGCTTCAGCTCGAGCCATAGTTTGTTGCGCTTGTGTGGAGAGCAGAGCCCCCTAACATTATAAGACAGTACTTTTAGCGATGTCATACCTGAAGCCGGTGAGAATTGGTCCGTCTGTACTCCTCAGTGAGTCTCTCGTGGGCGGTAGTGGGTAAGAACACAACCTGAGGGCTTAGCTAGGAGGTCTGGCGCACCATACAGTAGTGCACTACAAAGTCCGCCCGGGGGGGGGGGGTAACGAACCCAAAAAAAAAAAAACCCTGGGCTTGAACTTGTTGTCCCGCAAGGGACAATCACCTAGTTAGGTGGGGCCTAAGTGGGGTCGTGGGCAACCACCAAGGGTACGCGGGGCCAGGCGCCCCGTCCAGTCCATGAATGCAAACATACAGGGTGGTGAATAAGGAGTACGTAAACATGCACCCCTAGGAAGTGGTAAAAAAACAAACAAACAAAATAAAACAAACAGCAAAAAAAAAACAGCCAACCCAGTCCAGAACCAACACCCCCCAACTTCAAGAAATAATAAAGACATGTGGCATCCAAACGCTGGGTAGCATGCAAGATCCTCCAGTCCCACACGGAGCCGCATGTGTAGATAAATCCCTGGGGAGCACCCCAGGGGTCCAGGGCTTAGTGCCAAGCATGGTGTGGGTCAGCAACTGCAGCATTGCGTCCATGAGCTCCCGTACCCAGGTCAGGGAGCCATCAAAGAGAAGAGGGTGGGATTAGTCCCGACATGGGGCTGTAGATGGGGGCATTCGCTATACGGTCAGTCTCTAGTAGCGGAGGAGCCCAGAGCAGGGTCCTCGGTCTGTCGTTTGCGGCCACGGGATCGACGTCCTCCAGTCGCCGGGATCCACGGTTGAGGAAGTTGGGGAAGCGGAATATCAGGAACATTGCGCCAATCTGGGAAGTCTACCTGATTAAGTTCCAGGGTGTGCAGGAAACGGGGAAGGTCATCTTTGGTGCGCAACACAGCCCATCTGCCATTTTTGGATGCCTGGAGGCTAAAGGGAAAGCCCCAGCGGTACGTGAGGCCCGCAGCTTGGATTTCAGCTAGGAGTGGGCGCAAGGCCCGTCGCTGCATTAAGGTGCGTTTGGAGAGGTCCTGGTAGAAGGACAGATGGGCTCCATCAAAGTCAAAGACCGGTCTGTTGCGCATTTTTTGCATGATGCGTTCTTTCAGCGTATATTTGTGGAGCTTGCAGATGATATCCCTGGGGTTCTCTGGGTCATCAGACGGGGGCCGGAGTGCCCTGTGGGCCCTGTCTATCTCAATCGGGGCTGAGGATGGTAGGTTCAGGATACCACGGAACACCCCCTGCAGCGTAGGTATGATGTCCTTGGGCCCAGTGGCTTCGGGTAGTCCGCGTATGCGAATGTTCGCTCGCCTGCTGCGGTTCTCCATGTCATCCAATTGGCATAGGAGGGCCTCAATTTGATGGCCGTGGGCAGAGGACTGGTCCCTGAGCTGAGAGATGGCAGGCACAGTGTCATCAAACTTCTGCTCTAAGGTCTCTACTCTGTGTCCCAACTCAGTAGTGTCTGTTTTCAATTGTTCAATGTCCTGCTTAAAAGCTCTTTCAATCCTGCTGGTAAAACGCTCCAGGTCCTCCTTAGTGGGGAGAGACCATAGGTGCTGCCTGATGTCCCTATCGCCTGCAAGCTCAGCTAACCCTGCATCCCGATCCTGTGATGAAGTGGAGCGGGGGGAGGCAGGGGGGATGGAGTCACTCACCACACTAGGAGATGGGATAGGAGACAGTGCTGTCGGCTCAGGCTGAGCCTCGTGGTGCTGCTGTGCGGCCGCCGCCATCTTGGATCTCCCCCTCCGCTGGCGGGGGGTGTCGGCGAGGAAGGAATCCAGCGATCCCTGGCCCTGCAAGTGTGCGGTCTTGGGCTGTGACGATGCCCGCCGTCTGTAGGACATGCCCTGGAGAAAAAACGGGGAGAAATCACCCCTGTGGCTGCTGATCAAGCTGCGGACCGGACGGAGCTCAGGCACAGAGCGTCCTCACTCCTCCATAGTCAGACCACGCCCCCGCCTGAACTTTGTTTTATCTCATGGTTACTCTGAAATTGTGTGAATGCATCAATGCAGTGTGTGCCTCTCCATTCTTCCTCCATACTCCGGCTCCTTGGTTTCCTCCAGGCTCCTGCTCCTTGTTTTTCTCCAGACTCTGGCTCCTTGGTTTCCTCCATTCTTCCTTCATATTCTGGCTCCTTGGTTTCCTCCATACTCCAGCTCCTTGGTTTCCTCCAGACTCCGGCTTCTCTGTTTCCTCCATTCTTCCTCCATACTCCGGCTCCTTGGTTTCCTCCAGACTCCGGCTGCTTGGTTTCCTCCATTCTTCCTCCAGACTCCAGCTCATTGGTTTCCTCCATACTCCGGATCCTTGGTTTTCTCCATTCTTACTCCATACTCCGGCTCCTTGGTTTCCTTCATTCGTTCTCCATACTCCGGCTCCTTGGCTTTCTTCATACTCCGGCTCCTTGGTTTCCTCCATTATTCCTCCAGACCCCAGCTCCTTGGTTTCCTCCATTCTCCCTCCATATTTTGGCTCCTTGGTTTCCTCCATTCTTCCTCCAGACTCCAGCTCCTTGGTTTCCTCCATTATTTCTCCATACTCCGGCTCCTTGGTTTCATTCATACTCCCCCTCTTTGGTTTCCTCCATTCTTCCTCCATACTCTGGCTCCTTGGTTTCCTTCATTCTAATGATTGTGACATGCGTTCCTCCAATCATGACAAATTTTGGATCATCGGCTCCATCTAGTGGCAAAAATCTGCCCCTGTGGTTTTAATACCGACCTTTGACGTAAAACAGAAAATACCACATTTGGCCATTAGATGGCGCTAAGTACCATAGAAATGATCTCCATCTAGTGGCCAAATGCAATCATTTCTATTGTAAATGAATGGAAACCGTTCGACCAGCACAGTAAATATCCTAATAACATTCATCTTTCCCCCATTCACACAGAAGGAATGTACATGGACTTTCCCCGGGGGAATTGCTATGCACATATTTTATGAATAGACCCCTAAATGTCAGGAGACGTTTATATAAAGATGGGAAGTATGGAGCAGATAAATGAATAGACCTCCTAGCAATGTTATTACCAGGCTGCAGCTAGGGGGAGCTCTAATGTGTGAGCACAGCAGAGTGATCCCATCTAGCTCACATTAACCCTTTCACTGTCAGATGTTTTTGCCTTATTTTTGGGCCTAAAGATTAGATAAAACCCCCAAACATATATTATCTGATAGCAGAGGCCCTGGAGAATAAAATGGTGGTGATTGTTAAGGTGTTCCTCGTACACAAATTTCCCCTTAATATCCGGGTTTATTTTCTCCTTTCCCCCATTTTCTATGGTGTGATCTTTTCTACAATACTTTGTTATAATAATGTAACACGTTGTGTATTGTACGACTCCGCCTCCACATTCCAGACAAGTCATTTTCCTGACCAATCGCATTTCTACCTTTTTACTATTTCCTGATTCTATGACTGTAATCTGTTTTTAAAAGTAAAAATTATAATAAAAAAATGTATTGAAGAGAAAAAAAAGGTTGTGTGTGTGGGTGGAATGAGAAGAATTGCTGGTGGTGTTGTCACCTGTCACAGCAGTCACACCTGGTTTTCCGGCCAATGCACCAGATAAATGTTGCAGCAAAACGGCTCTTTGAGTTCTGGCAAACCAGGAATGGACTCCGGACACGGACTCCAGGAAAACAAAGCTTTTATTTCACCAGGGAAAGGAGCGACTCACGCCAGGATGCCAAGTGGCCTCTTCTAGGCGTTTACAACATATATATTTCCTCTTGTATAGACATTCCTTGGAACTTGGTAAAACATCTAAAAGCTTGTTAGCGAGTGACATCTGCGGCTTCTCCGTTATCTGTCTAATTTATCATCTACTAAGCTGTAGACATGTGCGCTCACCCGACATTTCTTTGTTTTCCCACTCATTTTTCGGGTCATTAGTTATGATCGACATTCATTCATTTCAATAAATTTGAAAGACCTGGAAATTCAAAAATCCGAAATAATAACTAACAAATTATCGGTATCGGAATTTCCTTTTCAAATTTAGCTGTTAGTGAACGTAATGAATACAAATATATCCGAAGTTACGAGTTACCCGAAATAACGAATGCCGCTTCTAAACGAATGGAACGTAATGGATTAATAACAAAACATTTTTCTTTGTTTCTGTTATAAAATTTTGTAAATGAGTACGTTTTCTCCTTCACTGATACAGCGGCATGGATGAGGTGGCACTGAAAGGCAGCACTTGTGGACACTCATAGATGGCAGTGACAGGTGGCACTTATAGGCAACACTGATGGGCGCTGAAAGGCTGCACTGATGGGTATATATGAGTGACACTGATATGCATCACTGATGGCACTGGCAGGCATTGCTGAAGGGCACTGATTGGCATATCCCTGGTGGTCCAGGGTGGCATACCTGGTGGGCATCCTTTGTGGGCATTTCTGGTGGTACTGGCATCATCCCTGGTGGTCCTGGGTGGGCAACCGTGGGGGGCTGCGCTGATGAACAATCGGCACAGACCCCCCCTGTCAGCTGATCGCCACTCCTCTTCTCTCGTCTGTCAGATGCGAGTGAGGAAATGTCAATAAAGGGCTCTTCCTGTTTACGCTGTGATCAGCCGTGATTGGACACAGCTAATCATGTGGTAAAGAGCCTCCGTCAGAGGCTCTTTATCAAGATCGGTGTTGCGGTGTGTCAGACTGACACACCACAATAGAGATCACCACGCTGTGTGCCCCCTAGGGCATATGATCACATCTCATCCTGCTGGACATCATATAATGGGCAGTAAGGATATCTGAACCACTTCCCGGCCGTCATTTTGCTATAGGGTGGGTGGGAAGTGGTTAAAAGTCTTCACAGGTCATCAGGTTAAAGGTAACTCTGAATAATGGGCCTACAGTGCAGGGGTCAGGAGTATATCATATACAGAGGTCAGGAGTATATCATATACAGAGGTCAGGAGTATATCATATATGGTGATCAGGAGTATGTCATATACAGAGGTCAGGAGTATATCATATACAGGGGTCAGGAGTATATCATATATGGTGATCAGGAGTATGTCATATACAGAGGTCAGGAGTATATCATATACAGGGGTCAGGAGTATATCCTATACAGAGGTCAGGAGTATATCCTATACAGGGGTCAGGAGTATATCCTATACAGGGGTCAGGAGTATATCTTATACAGGGGTCAGGAGTATATCATATACAGGGGTCAGGAGTATATCATATACAGGGGTCAGGAGTATATCCTATACAGGGGTCAGGAGTATATCCTATACAGAGGTCAGGAGTATATCCTATACAGGGGTCAGGAGTATATCTTATACAGTGATCAGGAGTATATCATATACAGAGGTCAGGAGTATATCATATACAGTGGTCAGGAGTATATCATATACAGTGGTCAGGGCATTATTCTACTGACAATAATTAGAGAGAAAAGTCTCTCCTGTACGGTTCTCACCTTGACATATCGTAGAATGAAGCCGTATTGTTCTTTCAGTGTCATCATCCCGTGTTCTGTCCATTTCCACACCGACACCAACATCTCCTCCACCATCCCGCTGTATTTGTTGTCTCACCATGTTTCCAATGATGGAGATCCAGAGACTGACCGGAGTCTTCTTCTCCATGTCACCAGACCACCTCTTCCTCTACTATTGGGGTGCTGGGCCTTTCTATGACTACTCAGGACCCCCAACCTCTTCTATATGTAGCACTACCCCCGAAGGAGCTGCTGGTTTAGATTTGGGCCTGCCGTTACCTTACTGTACACCACACTCGTCCCAGAGGTCCCTCTTGAAGAGTTATTCACAAATGTCCGCACCAACACTTAATTTCTTTTTCTTCTAGGGTTTTATTAAACAAGGTTCATCAGAGGGGTGGAGGGATAGGGGAGATTCAGGTACCTTGCTTGTGGATCACGGGTACAGTCTTAGATCCATAGGACAAATCGGTTCCACACTGGATTCAGCAACTACCGGATAGGCCTCTCACTGACCTAGCAGCCGGGGGGAAAAGCTTGTTCAAAGTCTCTGCCACAGACTTGATGAGTGTCGTCGAGTTGTCACACAGTCCTCTGCCACAAGATCATCCAAGCACACACTTACACTCTGCAAAGCTCCAAAGAAAGCACACAGTCCACAGTGCCAGGATCTTTCAGCCAGGCCGGCAGCACAGTGAGGTAAATTGGCCAGGATGCGTCCTCCAATTGAGTCCCCAATTGTTCGGCTTCTTCCCGCAGGCAAGACAGCACAGGACCACCCCTGGACCAGTAGGCCCCAAAAACTCCTGGGCCTACTCTCAGTTGCGGAGCCTCGGGCCAGCAGGCCCTGAGACCGGAAAATACCGCTAACACATCCCTGAGGCCAGGAGGGCCATCCTGTCAGGACCAGAAGACCCCGCCTACAGAATGCACAGCGCGCAGACTTTGATTCCCGGTGACAGTGACACCCACAGTCAAGTGGAAGATGTGCAACACAGCTGAACTAGAACAGAAACCCACAATTTGGCATAATATTCTGAGCCAACTACAGCTCAGATAACTAAATTTACTAAATGGTGCCTACTCAACAGGAGCTACATATAGGATTGTGAAAATTTCCATCCTATTTACTAAAAAGCTGAAGAAGATGTCTATGATGTAGATGAGGGTCACATATAGTATGAGCAGCATCACCCTTCTCTCTGTCACCAAGACCTAGTCTGGCACTGCCCAGAATGATACCAATTAGTCTCTGACCAATCTCACGGTTTGGATGGAATTTCTCCTTATATCAGTGGTCAGTGTAATGGTCCCTTACATTGGTGACCAATGGGAGAAGGACCCTCTTATATGTCATCAGTGGGAAGAATGCCCTCCTTACAGATCATTGATGTCAGTTGTTACTGAGAGAAAGAAATTGTCCATTGCTCAAGGAACCCCTAGAATAAGGTGACCAGATTTTTAAAATGAAATCCGGGGACATATTTTTTCTTTACTAGTAATGGCAACATTCGTCACTCTCTGCCCGTCGCCGCCCACCTCACAGCCTCTCACGTCTTATGCCGCGTGCACACGGTCGTTTTTTGCGATGAAAAAAAACGTTGTTTTTTAAAACGTCATTTAAATTGATCGTGTGTGGGCAAAACGTCGTTTTTTGTCTTCAAAAAAACGACCAAAAAAAAATTCCAACATGCTTGAATTTTTTGTGTCGTTTTTCAAAACGTCGTTTTTTGTTTCACAAAAAGTCACCGTGTGTAGCAAAAACGTCTTTTAAAACAATGTTTTTCAACCCGCGCATGCCCAGAAGCTAGTTATGAAGCGAGCTTCAATGGAAAAGAGTGGTGAACGTAACCTCGCTTTTTGTGAAAAAACTATGGTGTGTATGCAAAATTGTCTTTGAAAAGTGACGTTTCAAAAACGTCGTTTTTTACTTCACAGAAAACATCGTTTTTTTTTCATCGCAAAAAACGACCGTGTGTACGCGGCATCACTCTTTGGGCCCCCGGCTACTACTGGATGAGGAGTGGAGGAAGATCACTCCGGCAGGGAAGGCAAGGAGATAGGCAGGTGGCTGGCCAGGATTTGAGCCAAGGCAGAAGAACATGCGAGCGAAGCTGAAGAAATATTCCCTCCGCTCCGACCAGCACATCATCATCAGTAGGGGCACAGATAATGGGAAAAATACAACCCCTCTATGCTAGTAGGCACGGCGGAGCGAGGGGGTGTAATTCTAATTTTTTTATTTTAATTCTGCACTGACTGTCTTTGAAATTGCCCCTGCCCCCTATTAAATCCAATCTGGGGACAAAACCAGGGACAGATTTGGTCCGGAGACAGTGTCCTCAATCAGGGGACTGTCCCCTGAAACTGGGGATGTCTGGTCACCCTACCCTAGAACCCTTTGGAGGATCCCTGGCTGAGAAAGGCTGAACTAGGCAGTAATATATTTCTCTCCCCCTTGGTGGGAGTGGAGATGACCCATATATAAGGATATACAGTACATACACACACAGCACAAGGACGTGTTCACACTACCAGATGTTTCTCGGGGCTGCAGGTCCTCTGAGCTCCACAAGGTGCTGATTTTCCAACTTTACCATAGAGACAGGAAGTCTCTATAGAAGACAGGAAGTGATGTCAGGGACAGACAGGAAGTTCCGGGTGAGAGGTGAGGCAGGAGGAAGTAGTGAGGAGACATCTTTGGAATCGGTAGCAGAGGAGGTAATAAGATCTTATCTTCTATTTACACCCAGTAACCCCGTCATGTCCGTCCTCTTCCTCCATAGTCACTGTGACATCTTTTATCTCCAGCAGATGATAATACACACATATACACCTCCCCAACTGTCCCTGATTTGGAGGGACTGTCCCTCATTCACAACAAAGTCCCTCTTTCCTCCTCATGTGTCCCTCATGTTGGTCTGATCTATATACATGGATATAAAATGCACTATTTATCTATCAAAAAGTCTTTCCCGGTGCTAAACCTTCCATCCAATTTCTACATTTTTCTGCTGCATTTGTAAATTCCAAAAGCCGATATAAAGGAATATTAGTGGTGAAAATGCACTTGTGGGTTTATCCCATTTTCTTTTCTCCATTAAGGGGTGTGTCAGGGGGTGTGTCCTATGCCTACATACTTTTGCTAATAGAAGTCCCTCATTCCCATCTCAGAAAGTTGGGAGGTATGTACACATATATAGTGTGGAGTCGTACATTAACCCCTTCAGGGTCACAACATTCCCCCACTTACGGGGCCGGAACATAATCTTCATTTCGGAAATGTGTTTTTTTTTTAAATCTAATTCAGCTTTTGAGTTTATAATAACAGATTATACGATAATACGGGATGGGGGTTTTATTAGGAGCTGTATTTATAATTAGGGATGCACCGAAATTTCATCGGCCAAAAATGGTGTTATCAGCATATTGCCAAAGGAAAAAAAAGTGCAGATAATTGCTCAGTCGCAATGGCCACGCTTCCGGGGATCCGCCCATTGCGGGGTGTCATCCTGGCGGCTCAAGGTCCTGTCCTCCCCTCCTCCTCCTCCTTTCCTTGCAGAGTGGCGACCTCCATGTGTCCGGGAGCTGAATTGCCACAGTAACAATGTCCCGCCTCCTGTGATAGACCAATGCCGGGATATTGAATCAGTGTGACGTGATCACAGGAGGCGGGACATTCTAACTGCAGCCCGATAGGCTGCATCTGATGGCCACTGGTGAGGCTGCATTAATTTCTTGTATAATTTCAGTGCATCAATTAGAGAGAAAAGTCTCTCCTGTACGGTTCTCTCCTTGACATATCGTAGAATGAAGCCGTATTGTTCTTTCAGTGTCATCATCCCGTGTTCTGTCCATTTCCACACCGACACCAACATCTCCTCCACCATCCCGCTGTATTTGTTGTCTCACCATGTTTCCAATGATGGAGATCCAGAGACTGACCGGAGTCTTCTTCTCCATGTCACCAGACCACCTCTTCCTCTACTATTGGGGTGCTGGGCCTTTCTATGACTACTCAGGACCCCCAACCTCTTCTATATGATTGTGAAGATTTCTATCCTATTTACTAAGAAGCTGAAGAAGATGTCCATGATGTAGATGAGGGACACATATAGTATGAGCAGCATTACCCTTCACTCTGTCACCAAGACCTAGTCTGGCAATGCCCAGAATGATACCAATTAGTCTCTGACCAATCTCACCGTTTGGATGGACTTTCTCCTTTTCATTATTTGCAGGTGACCATGAATTAGAGTTCCAATATCTCCCCCGTGTTCTGCAGACAGATATACATTTCCCGATGTCTTATGTTGTACAGATCCCTCATGTTCCCCGATACGAGATCATACATTGGACTTGTTCAACTTTCCAACCAGGAGGGAATGGACTTGGCAAGATTCTCTCCCCATGTTGAGGGTATGTGGTTTGGTATGGTTCAGGAGGGGGCATGCTCACTCCCCACCCCCCACCCTTCCCTGGGCAGTCAGGCTGCATGCTCTAATAAGGGTCTAGTATGAATTTCTTGGCAGCTATGAATAAGCACTGTATTTTGGTGTGAAACGCATCAGCTCTTTTCTGTTTTTTGCTGTGACATGTTGATGTTGTGATCTGTTTTATTATAAAGGAACATTTTTTGGAGTGCGGCCGTCCTGGTTTTTCTCCATACAATTTTGCATACTATTGCAGTGCCTGCACCCAGGGGTTGGATCTTACCTTTCAGCTTTAGCTGCTTGGGACCTGTGAGCGGTTAACTTTTTCTCTCATTCTCTCCCCATGTTCAGGACATGTGGTTTGGTATGGTTCAGGAGGGGGCATGCTCACTCCCCACCCCCCACCCTTCCCTGTCCAGTCAGGCTGCATACTCTAATAAGGGTCTAGTGTGACTTTCTTGGTGGTGGGGGGTCCATACAGGTTTTTTTATTACTTGTATTAACCTTACATTCACTGGCCAACCAGCAAATCCCCAGTTGACTGCTGAATAAGCCTGGTGGGTGTACATCACTGGGTGTTGGGACACTTGTGGCAACCAATCGCCTAAACAAGCCAAATTATGTTCAAACCCAGGGCTCATTTTAAGTTGTCATTTTATTGGTCCATTACATTGGTGACCAATGGGAGAAGGACCTCCTTATATCAGAGGTCAGTGTAGTGGTTCCTTACATTGGTGACCAATGGGAGAGGGACACCTTATATCAGTGGTCAGTGGAGAAGGACATTCTTACATCATCATTGGAGGGAAGACTGCCCCCCCCCCTTTCAGATCATTGATATTCGTTGCTCAAGGAACCCCTAGAACCCTTTGGAGGAACCCTGACTGAGAAAGTCTGGACTAGGCAGTAATATATTTCTCTCCCCCTTGGTGGGAGTGGAGATGACCCATCTATAAGGATATACAGTACCAGAGGCGGCTCTAGGCTTTGTGAGGCCTCAGACAAAACTTGGACATGAGGCCCCACTCACACCCATAATAGGAAAAATGATCCAAGTGAAAAATGTATACATTTCATATATAAAGAGCCGTAAATCCTTTGAACTATGAATTCACAGTTTCTAGAACTTTCTCTCACCAATAAACCAATTTAATCAAAGATCATTAAATATCGGTCAGATGGTCCTCTCTGGAATTCAGCTTGGTGGCTCCTATATTCCTCTCTCCACAGTCCACACACATCTGACTCCTCCCGTGACCCCTGTCCTGGCAGCACTCCCACTCTTGACTCTTCTGTAGGCTCCCCCCAGAGACTGCCGACATGACATTGATAAAAAACAATGTTATTTAATAATTAGGTTCATGTATATTGTTTGGTGGGAATGTAACTTTATTATTTTATTAATATGTGGTGTATAATGTGTGCTGATTCGTGTTCAGCTTTTGTATTTCTCACTTCCTCACACTGTAATCCCGCTACATCACGCGAGATTACAGCGAGAGAAGCCGTTCTCAGGAGTTTCCAGCTGTTTGTAGATCGCTCCTCATCTCAACATGAGAATCGATCTACAAAGCTTCAAAAAACAGGCACTCGGAGGAGAGCGATCTCCCCTGAGAACTGAATAGCGCTACTTTACCGAACTTTCATACAAGGACACCCATGAGACGGTTCTCTGGGCTGCAGCTCCTCTGATCTCCACAAGATGGTGATCTCACTTCTACCATAGAGAGAAAAAGTCTCTATGGAAAACAGGAAGTGATGTCAGGGACAGACAGGAAGTTCCGGGTGAGAGGTGAGTCGGGAGGAAGTAGTGAGGAGACATCTTTGGAATCGGTAGCAGAGGAGGTAATAAGATCTTATTTTCTATTTACACCCAGTAACCCCGTCATGTCCGTCCTCTTCCTCCATAGTCACTGTGACGTCTTTTATCTCCAGCAGATGATGATACACACATATATAGTGTGGAGACCTAGATTAACCCCTTCAGGGGCAGAACATTCCCCCACTTACAGGGCCGGAACATTCTCTTCATTTCAGTTTATACTAACAGATTATACGATAATACGGGATGGGGGTTTTATTCAGAGGTGGACTTATGATACTTGTGTTTGATTTTATAATCTTTATGGAGGAGGAAATAACTATTCCTGATGTCTGTGAAGGTTCAACACAAGGGATGTGTCTGGATGATGACTTTATCTTTGTAAGTATCAGGTGATGTCACTGTCTATTTCCCTATGTAGGAGGATTTAGAAGGACACAAGGATCTCTACAAGGACGTCATGATGGACAATCAGCCGCCCCTCACATCACCGGGTAAGAGGAGACTTTATTGTAAAGGAGAGAGCAGTACGGAGGCTCCACCTAGATCCCCCATCATCTGATAAACACATAGAAACAATGGATTCAGTCAGTGTGTGTGTTTCCTACAGATGGATCCAGTAATGGGAACCCACCAGAGAGATGTCCCTGTCCTCTGTATTCCCGGGATTCCACACAGGAAGGTCACACCATCCCCCACCATCATCAGGTAGATGAGGAACAATCACTGATTGTATCATTAGGATCTGTACATTATCTGCATTGTTACCATTGATGTCATTTTTATTCTATATTCAGAGTGGAGACCTGAGAGATCCTAAAGTTGAGGTTAAAGAGGAGATAAAAGAGGAGGATGATGAGGATGGGGTGATGGAGGAAGAACACACCATCCCCCACCATCATCAGGTAGATGAGGAACAATTATTGGTGGTTATGATTTATACACAAACATGTTTATTATAATGAATGTTTTATTATATATTCAGAGTGGAAACCTCGGGGATGATAATATTGATGTTAAAGAAGAGTATAAAGAGGAGGATGATGAGTATGGAGTGATGGAGGAGTTATCAGAAGGACACAAGGATATGATGGAGCCACCTAATACCAGGAACCCACCAGAGAGATGTCCCCGTCCTCTGTATTCCCAGGATTCCACACAGGAAGGTCACACCATCCCCCCCTGTTACAAGGTCGGTGGGGCGGAGCATCTAGAACATGGACTGGTGGAGATGATGTGTGGGGTTTGTATGTAAGTTTATATCTTACAGATGATATTCTCTCTCATTCTCTTGGTTTAGAGTGGAGATCCAATCGATATAGAATTTGAGGTGAAATCAGAAGAAGAAGAGAGGTATGTGAGGGATGATCAGCAGTCTATGGAGGAGGATGGAATAACGGGGACATTTATAGAGGAGGACACTCCTACAGAGATCAGCACAGGTGGGTCATTAATACTAAATCCATTCCTCCACCCATACTGCTCACTGATTGGTCCAGAGTAGGGCGGGGACTGGGTGATATCAGCCTGTAATCCCCTGGTCACTTTCCTGAGTTGTATTCCCCGTCCTATATTCCTGTATTTCTCTCGGATAATCTTCCTTCTCTGTGCTGCAGACACAATTTATGTCTCTAGACTGGATTTATGAAGGCGGGAATTGTAAGATCCTCAGAGACAAAGCTGCCTGATGTGGGCGGAGTCCTGGTTTAGGGGAACCAATCAGCTCATGTCTAGTAATAATCTTTGTATCTCTATTTTAGTAGATGGACGGGAGATGAGGAAAACCTCAGAGGATTGTCTCACTTTGTCTCCAGACTGTAAAGTAGAAGATGAGGACATCACACAGTATAGTCCAGGAGAAAACCCGACTACCTCAAATGTCCATCCAGCACCACACAGTGTAGATGGACCATCGTATTCCTCTTATCCTGAGGAACCTCAGACTGTGCGGGACGGTGCCGGACCATCGTATTCCTCTTATCCTGAGGAACCTCAGACTGTGCGGGACGGTGCCGGACCATCGTATTCCTCTTATCCTGAGGAACCTCAGACTGTGCGGGATGGTGCCGGACCATCGTATTCCTCTTATCCCGAGGAACCTCAGACTGTGCGGGATGGTGCCGGACCATCGTATTCCTCTTATCCCGAGGAACCTCAGACTGTGCGGGACGGTGCCGGACCATCGTATTCCTCTTATGCTGAGGAACCTCAGACTGTGCGGGACGGTGCCGGACCATCGTATTCCTCTTATGCTGAGGAACCTCAGACTGTGCGGGATGGTGCCGGACCATCGTATTCCTCTTATCCTGAGGAACCTCAGACTGTGCGGGACGGTGCCGGACCATCGTATTCCTCTTATCCTGAGGAACCTCAGACTGTGCGGGATGGGGCCAACCTTTTAGCACTGAAGAGATTTCCGTGTCCTGAGTGTGGAAAATGTTTTTCAAAGAAGTCCAAGCTTTCCATACATCAGAGATCTCACACGGGGGAGAAGCCTTTTTCCTGTTCTGAGTGCGGGAAATGTTTTTCAGTGAAGTCCAGTCTTTCCACACATCAGAGATTACACACAGGGGAGATGCCTTTTTCCTGTTCTGAGTGCGGGAAATGTTTTTTACACAAGTCAATTTTTTCCAGACATCAGAGATCTCACACGGGGGAGAAGCCTTTTTCCTGTTCTGAGTGCGGGAAATGTTTTTCAGAGAAGTCCAGTCTTTCCACACATCAGAGATTACACACGGGGGAGATGCCTTTTTCCTGTTCTGAGTGCGGGAAATGTTTTTCAGAGAAGTCCAGTCTTTCCACACATCAGAGATTACACACGGGGGAGATGCCTTTTTCCTGTTCTGAGTGCGGGAAATGTTTTTCAGTGAAGTCCAGTCTTTCCACACATCAGAGATCTCACACGGGGGAGAAGCCTTTTTCCTGTTCTGTGTGCGGGAAATGTTTTTCAATAAAGTCCCATCTTTCCAGACATCAGAGATCTCACACGGGGGAGAAGCCTTTTTCCTGTTCTGAGTGCGGGAAATGTTTTTCAGTGAAGTCCAGTCTTTCCAGACATCAGAGATCTCACACGGGGGAGAAGCCTTTTTCCTGTTCTGAGTGCGGGAAATGTTTTTCAGAGAAGTCCCATCTTTCCACACATCAGAGATCTCACATGGGGGAGAAGCCTTTTTCCTGTTCTGAGTGTGGGAAATGTTTTTCACAGAAGTCCCATCTTTCCAGACATCAGAGATCTCACACGGGGGAGAAGCCTTTTTCCTGTTCTGAGTGCGGGAAATGTTTTTTACGGAAGTCCCATCTTTACAGACATCAGAGATCTCACATGGGGGAGAAGCCTTTTTCCTCTTCTGAGTGCGGGAAATGTTTTTTACAGAAGTCCAAGCTTTCCACACATCAGAGATCTCACACGGGGGAGAAGCCATTTTCCTGTCCTGAGTGCGGAAAATGTTTTTCAGTGAAGGCCAATCTTTCCAGACATCAGAGATCTCACACAGGGGAGAAGCTTTTTTCCTGTTCTGTGTGCGGGAAATGTTTTTCAGTGAAGTCCAATCTTTTCGCACATCAGAGATCTCACACGGGGGAGAAGCCGTTTTCCTGTTCTGAGTGTGGGAAATGTTTTTCACAGAAGTCCAATCTTTCCACACATAAGAGATCTCACACTGGGGAAAAGCCGTATTCCTGTCCTGAGTGCGGGAAATGTTTTTTCAGAGAAGGCCAAACTTTACAGACACCAGAGATCTCAGACAGGGGAGAAGCCGTATTCCTGTCCTGAGTGAGGGAATTGTTCCTCACTGAAGTCCTGTCTTCCTGTACATCAGGGGTCCCACACAACCCCTTGAGGTGTATTAGTGAGTGCGGGAAATGTCTTGTATGTGAATGTTGCTGGACATGTGGGGAAGAAGCACACCCTGATATACGGGTGAAATTCGAAAAATTAGAATATGGTGCAAAAGTTCATTTATTTCACTAATGCAACTTAAAAGGCGAGACTAATATATGAGAGAGACTCGTTACATGCAAAGCAAGAGGGTTCAAGCCGTGATTTGTCATCATTGTGATGATTGTGGCTTCCATTGGAATTTGTGGAAAAAGAGAAAATGGACTTTGTTGGCCCTTTTTTTATATAAAATAAAGAATATTTCATAATAGAAAATCACAAGACAAAATGTTGACATATCAATAAATACATAATATTGAAACATGTTGTGGGATATATAGAACCAGTTATGTGGACCATATGGAGTGATTAGTGTTATTGTTGATCACTGGGGAACTTCAGTTCGCAATTGGTCCACACTGTTCAATCCTTCACGTGTAGGGGGTTCCACGATTGGCTCGACTAGTTTCGCGGAGCTTATCCGCTTCGTCAGGAGCTTTGGAACTAAGGTATAAGAAAATATATATATGTATCAAAGCAAATGGTATACAGTAATATAAGAAGCCAAAACCAGGCTGTATGTCCGTCTGGTGTGGGGATTGATGTAAAATATACTCACCACTTGTATAAAATAAGAAAGGAATGGGAAAGGGAAGAAGGATGGGCAGAGGGAGAAAGAAGGAAAAGTGGGGGGGGTGGGGATAGCACTCACATGGGCCGCATCCGTATATATAGTATTAGAAGAAGAAGAATAACTATGTTACATAGGTGGTCACCCTGGGACACTTGTCTGACCCCTGGACAGCCATCCGGTAAGATACGACTTATATAGGCTCAAACTTTGATGTCCAACACAGGAACCAGTATATTGGCCACCTAGTGTATATGGATGGTATCTCGTCCTGTCATTTGAAAGAAGGTTGTTGTCCCAGTTGGCTACAGGGTCACTCATTATTGATTATGTGTAACTACAACCGTGACGCCTAAACCAAGTTTGAAAGACGTTTTATCTTGACCTCACAGTCACTATAAGATTCTTTCAATTTTTGAGGATTCTCTAAGCAAGTTCCCTTGTCGGTTTTGATATACCGCTCGCTGTATGTGCCCTTGGATGTATCCATCGTGAGACCATCTGTTATATAACCACTTGTTCTCTGTTACACACTTTTCCACAAAATCCTTGTCATCGTCCTGAAGAAGCCCCACGGCAAAATGTGCGTCGGCGACTTCTAAGGATTTTGTACACAGTGGTCATTTCCTGTATATGTATTTTATAATTATGCTTATTTTTGTATTATATTGATGATATTAAAATTAGATTTTTAACATACTTCCTTGGCCTCAAAGTCCGACCATCAATATCTACCTGTTCTTTTTGGAAGTTTATTTACGAAAGGCAAATGTTACTTGATTTTGCTAGTTAACCCCTTGCTTACTGGGCACATAAACCCCCTTCGTGCCCAGGCGAAATTTCAGCTTCCGGCACTGCGCGATCGTGCGACGTGGCTCCCAAAAAAAAAAAACGCAATAAGCGACTGGTTTGCGCAAAAGTTATAGCGCCTACAAAATAGGGGAACAGAATTATTATTTTTTTTATTATTTTTTTTTACTAGTAATGGCGGCGATCTGCAATTTTTTTTTTATTTTTTTTATTGGAACTGCGATATTTCGGCGGACGTATCGGACACTTTTGACACAAATTTGGGACCATTCACATTTCTACAGCGATCAGTGCTAAAAAAATGCACTAATTACTGTATAAATGTGACTGGCATGGAAGGGGTTAACACTAGGGGTTGAGGAAGGGGTTAAGTGTGTATCCTGGGTGTGTTCTAACTGTGTGGGGGGTGACTGGGGGAGGTGACCGATGGTAGTCCCTATGTACAAGGGACACAGATCGGTCTCCTCTCCACTGACAGCATGTGGAGCTCTGTGTTTACACCCCATCATTACACACAGAGCTCCACATCCCTGCTGTCATCTGCTTGTTTTCCCGCCGATCACATGTACCCGACGGACATTGCGGCCGCCAGGTACATGCATCAGATCCTCAGCGATGCGCTGGGACAGTGTTTACCCGCCGCGTGCCACCCAGTGGCGTGCGCGGGTAATGCACTAGAAATTACGTCCACTTGGCACCTCAGGTCCGCGCTGTTGACATCTTTTGTCAATAGTGTGGGTCTGAAGTGGTTAAGTAATCAATCCTTGCTGTGAAAGCTTTAGGCAGCAGAGACAGCTATATAATCGCAAAATAAAACAAAGGAAAAGGGGACATTGCTTAGTGATCTGGCTCAGTCATGTGCCAGAATACCCAGCATGATAGACAAGTTTAGATAAGGAAAGTATTGCTTACCACTATGGAGCGCTCGATCAGGCAAAAAATCGCACTGTTATGTGTAGTGTGGCTCGCTCCGCACTGACTTTGTGGTGTGTGCTGCCTGTCTTAATATAGTACCCCGCGTGCCGCTCGTCTGACGTCACGCGCGCCGGCCAAAGGGTTCACCACGCATGCGCCGTAGGCTCTAGCGCTTCTGGAAATTGTAGCAAAACCCAGCGTGCTAAGGAGCGGGTTGGACAAAGGACTGCTGGAATGGAGTTAGCTGTCCTAGTTGCCATTGCCGGAGGGAAATCATCCAATTCCTCATTAGGAGGAGAAGGTGATGCCTCCCAAACAATGGCTTGGGTGGCCGCTAGTTTGCAGGACAAGACACCCATGGCCCAAAGATACCTGTCAGTGAGAAGCTAGCATATTAAGGCTCCGCCTAGGGAAGCGCAGTCGCTACAGCATTCTTGCAAATAATTTTTTGAAATATATGTTTAATTTATGTATAATCAAATGGCTGAGCCACAAGATAATAAAACAAAATAGTACAAATTACAATATAGTAAACTAATATTGGTTCTGCAGTATGGTACAATACAAAAAGTATAGCCACATTGCTTTGAACGAGACGAATGTGGTGAGCACGCCACACAAATCTTCAAATTTTATAACATTAAATGTGTGTGAGCATATGTCAAGAAAAAAACTTCCTCCATTCTATTGACCAGTAAGATACAAAAAATAATAATGAACATCCTAGAGAGTATTCGTATTATATCCAGTCAAATATGTAACGGTCACCACTGTTTACGACCTTCCATCCACCCACGACAAGCTTATCCGACACACTGTGACAATCTTGCACACACGATCCATTCCATTTCCAATAATCAAGACGAGACTCCACTCTGTACTTGTTTCCAAATGAACACTTTATTGGTTTCTTAGCTTGCTTATATATCTAGTACAGCATGTTAAAGTTAATCACAGGACAATGCAATCTCCACCCTTCAACCCACATCTCCAGACAGACGGACCATCTCCAAAGGAAAGGGACCCACACCTAAGCGGCAATACATTCCTTTGCTAAACATAATTGACATGCTAATTCAATACATCTGAAGAGAGACGTGTGATCTTGAATACCCAATCTTTAAAGGGTAAACACAGGGCTTTTTTTTTTTTTAATTTTTTTATTTATTTTTTTAAGTGTATTTTGTGCGTGAACTCGAGAGAGAGGAGCCGGACTGAAGGAGTTGGCAGTAAGCAGACCCTCCCCCCGGAGGCAATCGCCATCCTTCTCCATGCCCCCGGTGGCAATGGCGGGTGTGAGGGGGGGCCTCCCACTCACCCCACCCTACCTGCTCCACTTGGGAGCCCGACTGGGGCCCAATGGGACCCCAACGGGGCAGAGGGACTCCCCCTATGAAGGAGTGAGGGGGTCTAGCCCACCCAGCCAGCCCCGTAGGTCCTTCGCCTCTCATTTTTAGGAGACCGCATGGCCAATGTGCGTGCGTGGTAAACCAATTTCGTGTGCGTGCAAGTGTGGTAGTTTTTGTGGGGGGGGGGGCGTACTAAGCACAGGCGTACCTTGCATAGCACACCCACCGGGAGCCGGGCTGAGACCACCAAACTCAATTCACATGTAGCCGAGACCGGGATCCGAACCCTTGGCTGCAGAGGTGAACGGCTTGTCAGCGCAGTGCCAATCACGTTGAGCCACCACAGCTCCCTCTTAAACACAGGGCTTTAAACAGTTTTATCACACAATGAATAGGTCTGCCAGGAGCAGACCTCACTTAGCATTTCAACAGCCTATTACACAAAGGGATGAGTCACTGTCATGTTGACCTGGTCAAGTCAACATAAACCACTTGTAATATTCCAGTGTCCTGCAATATGAAGTAGCAATAATGTCCCATCTCATGTAATACATGAAGTATGATTTTATTAGCCACCCTACACCCAAAAGGGCACAGGATGGACACGCCATCGGATCAAACTCCAGATCGGACATATCCGATGGAAATGGTCCGCGGACCGTTTTCATCGGATATGTCCGATCGTGTGTACGAGGCCTAAGAGATCAAAGGGTGTAGCGGTTGGCTTCGATAGGAATACACCATTTATTTTAGAAAGAAATAGAATCAGACCCTGAGGGAAGATTTCTATTTGTAAATGGATTCTTATTTAATAAAGAATATACACTAAATATAAAATATATAAGGCCCAAACGTCTACCCCAGTCGATTCTTAAAAAATGTATTAAATAAATTGGAACGTTTTAGAGAAGGGGAAGTAATTATGGGAGGAGACTTGAATTTTGTTTTTGACCCGAATATGGATACACAGCCTGTCTCCTTCCGGTCAGAAGGAAAATATCTGAGAATTGTCAAACAAAAACTGTACGAGCAACAGCTTGTGGAGGCATGGAGAGTGCTGCATCCTAAGGGGAGAGACTTTACATACTATTCTCAAGTGCATTCCTCTTATTCAAGGATTGACTACGTCTTCTTGGATCACAAGCTCCTGGAAGGCCTGGTAAAGGCGGAGGTGAAGTCGATCACCCTCTCGGACCATGCCCCGGTTGTGGTCAGCTTGGAACTTATGGATATACCGGAGAGACATAGGTCCTGGAGGCTGGACGAATCACTTCTGCATGATCAGGCTATAGTGGAAAATCTAGAGGAGGAGCTATCTCTCTTCTTTGTAGAGAATAATGTAGAGAATACCACACCAACTTTCCTATGGGAAGCCCATAAAGTCTTTATAAGGGGAGGGCTAATTGCAGAAGGTGCCAAGAGGAAAAAGATCTGGATAGCAAAAAAACAAACATTGCTACAGGAGATCCAGAAACTGGAGCAGATACACAGAAGAGTAAATGATAAAGAGATATTGATAGAACTAACAAAAAAGCGAGAAGACCTAAGAGATACATTGGAACAAGAAACGAAGCGAGTCTTCATAAGAAGGGCCAGAAAGCAATATAGATTTGGCAACAAATCAGGGAAAATGTTGGCGGAACAAATAAAAACGAAAAGGAACCTGAATTACGTATATAGCAAAAATAAAAAATGGAGCTGGAGAGATGAGATATTCTACTAGTAATATTATTAAAATATTTATGAAGTATTACCAAGCACTATACAGGGTAAACAACCTGCAGGACCCCGGAGAACTGCAAGATAGATAAGATAAGAGGATATCTGGAACGAATAAAATTACCTGTAATTTCAGAAGATGACTCAAGAAGACTAGATAAGGAAATCACTATAGAGGAGCTAGAGCAGGCCATTAAAAACAGCAAAACAGGAAATGTCCCGGCCCAGATGGCTATACTTCTTTATATTTTAAGAAATTTATAGGAATTCTGTTACCTTATTTTCATTTATACATGAATTCAATAGGCACGGGGTTTGAGTTACGAGGAGAAGCACTAGGGGCCTATATCTCCCTCCTAGCAAAAGAGGGAAAAGACCCTACAGTATGCTCTAGTTTCAGACCAATATCATTAATCAATGAAGACATGAAAATGTATGTGAGGATATTGGCAGAGAGACTAAAGCCCCTTATGCCAGAGCTTATAGGCGAAGATCAAGCGGGTTTTGTTCCCGGAAGAGAAACGAGAGATAATATCTTAAAAAACAGTCCTATTGATTCATGAAGCAAAGAAAAATAAAAGCCCAGCCTTGTTTCTATCTGTCATAGGCATTCGACAGGCTGGATTGGGATTTTATGCTCCAGACACTATATAAATTTGGTATAGGACCCCGCATGATCAAATGGATAGAAGCTCTATATTCTATACCCACAGCACAAATTATGATTAACGGGACTCTTTCAGAAAAATTTAGGCTATTTAATGGAACTTGCCAAGGATGCCCACTTTCTCCTTTGCTCTTTGTTCTTTCCTCGGAGCCTTTTTTAATATCCATTAGAGTAAACCAGGAAATTACGGGCATAGAAGCAGGAGGACAAGAACACAAAATATCCGCCTTTGCGGATGACATCATGATATATATAACAAACCCTATGCAAAGTCTTCCAAAAATTATGGAAGAACTAGGAAAATATGGCCAGGTTTCAAATTTAAAAAATAAATATGGAAAAAAATGAAATTTTGAATATTTCGGTCCCAATGAATGAGAGCAGAGACCTCCGAAAACTATATCCTTTCGGATGGAAACAAAAAGACCTAAAGTACTTGGGAGTATCTTTGTCAAGATCTGATGTAGATTTATACCATGGTAATTATATGCCACTGTTAAATAAAATTAAAAATGAACTAAAGAGATATCCTGCCAATAGACTGTCATGGTTTGGCAGGATAAGTGTAATTAAAATGATGATTCTCCCTAAGGCTCTATACATATTTCAAAGTTTACCGATAAATATCCCTAGAGCTTACTTTAAAACTTTGAGATCAGTGTTACAGAAGTTTATATGGAATAATAAAAAAAAACTCATTGCCTTCCGTACATTAACTAGATCAAAAGAAAAGGGAGGAATATTTCTCCCAGACCTAGAGAAATATCATGAAGCTGCTATAATACGGAGGGTTATGGATTGGACTGCAGATCCCCAACAAAAAAAAATGGGTAGAATTGGAGACAAAAATGTGCAACTCTGAGCTAGGGCCGACCATTTGGATCCCAAAACAGTTTAGCGGTCTCCCAGGAGAAGTAGCTCAGATTACAGTAGAAGCTTTAAGAACATGGGATAAGTTAATTAAAAGTATACAAGGTAAATATAACAGCCCCTTACTAGAAATAATTATTTCCCCCCAGGAAAAAATAATAAATTGTATTTAAAATGGACTAAAGGGCCACATTTGAGACAGAGGCCTCGTACACACGAGCAGACAGATTTGTTCAAATCTGTCCGTCCGACAGATTTGAACAAATCTGTCTGCTGGGATTTTGGTTTACACACAAGCAAACCAAAATCCCTGCCAGCAGACAGCGCGCTGACCTGTCGGTCACGTGGCGGTGACGTTGACGCCGCCACGTCACCGCACCAGGAAGTAAAACACTTCCGCGCATGCGCCAAATCCATTCGGCGCCGGTGCGGGACGACATGTCTGCTGGTAAGTGTACTAACCAGCAGACGGGTTTGCAGCCGACAGATTTCAAAGCATTGCTTTGAAATCTGTCGGGTGGACAAATCCGTCTGTTTGCCCATACACACGATCAAATCTGTCTGCTGAAACGGCCATCAGACGGTTTTCAGCAGACAGATTCGATCGTGTGTACGAGGCCTAAGAGATGTCATGAAGGGAAATGCCCTATGTACATTAAATGAACTGCAGGAAAAATACGGACCCACCCCCTGGGAAGTGTGGAGATATAACCAGCTCAAACATTTTGTAGATACCCTCCCAAAATCTCTTAGGGGGGTAGGCAGGCTAAATGTATGGGAAAAACTGGTGGAGGAAGCGCGGATAGATAGACATGGAATCTCCACCATTTATAAAATGTTAATAACGCATATGGAGCAAGATGCTATTTGCCCAACAGAGAGCTAAATCAACCACCGCCAGACAGTATGAGAAGCAGAATTCTGGACTATGTCCACTCCACCTCTGTAGATGCACGGATAAAAGAAATGAACTTTAAACTTTTGAATAAATGGTACTATGTACCGGTGAAATTAAGTAAGATAAACCCCCAGGAGACATCTTTATGCTGGAGGGACTGTGGGGAGGTGGGAACGCATGCTCATATTTGGTGGCAATGCCTGAAGACCCAGCCATATTGGATCCAAATATTACAACTTATTAAAGTGATCAGTGGAATCGAGATTAGCCTGGACCCATGGCAATGTCTATTCCATGCTGTGACTATACCCGGAAATAAATATAAAACAACAATTATCCCAATACTGTTAAATGCAGAAAAGACTCCCCAAAAATGGAAAGATAAACTAGCACCCCGATACAAGAATGGTTAAGGGAAGTAGAAAGGATAAGAAGTATGGAGGAGGCAATGTCTCAATATAAGGAATTAAATAACCAAGATACTGGAACCTGGGGAGGCTGGGAAAATTAAAAAAAAACTATGGTTTATATAGGCTATATGAGAAATGAGGAATGTACTTAGGTAGCTCTTGCAGGTATAAGTAGAAGATAAGAGTTTGGGACCTCCTCCTTCCCTCCTCCTCCTCCCCCTGGGGAGAAATTAGAGGGAGATTTAAGCACAATTGCACTTTAACACAATGGGTGAGTTCCCTTCAATTTTTTTTTCCCCTCATTCAACAAGAGAGGTATAGGGGTAGTGGAGGACAAGAGTGTCTCTTGTCCCCTCATAAATATGGAGTAGGGAGGGCACAGGAAATATGTCCTAAAAATGAGGCAATTTTTGAAGCAGTGTGTTGTTTTTTTTTCCTTTCTCTTTTCTTCCTCTCACTTAAGAAAAGAGGTATGTGGGTAGTGGAGGACGAGAGTTATTCTTGCCCCCTCATAATATGGAGTAGGGAGGGCACAGGAAATATGTTCTAAAAATGAGGCACTTTTTGAAGCAGTGGGTGTGGGGTTTTTATTTTTCTCCCCGAGGAAGGGGCAGGGGGGAGGAGAGAGTAGGAGATAAGGAGGAGGTAGGACTGTCCTATAATTGTGGTATAGGAAATTGTTTAATGTTGTAATTTATGTATATGAAACGATAAATATATTTAATTGAAGGAAAAAAAATTTGTATGCTTATTGACAATGTGGTGTTAAATGTATAAATGTTTTAAAAACGTAATAAAAAAAAATAAAAAGAAAGAAGGGAAATGGAAGGAAAAGGTAAGTGAACCAACAAAGCACTAGCTTAAAGGAACCTATTTGGTAAAATAAAAAACGAACCTTTACAACCACTTTAAATAGCTTGCCTGTAAAATCCTTTTCTTGGGAGTACATCACTGGACACAGCCTTTGATAATTACTTAGTGGGTTACATAGTCACCAGGTGATTAGATACTGGCAACCCTAATTACAAGGCAAGTTCCTTACCTATATAACCCCTCCCATATGGAGAGTACCTCAGTTTTGGAGAAAAGCAATAAGTAACCCAATGTATAATCCTGAAGAAGGGCAGAAGCTCTGTGTCCCATGAAGTATTCCCAAGAAAATATAGAAGAAATGTATATATAGAGCAAGCACCGAACAGGATCAATAGTAGTAGTAATGATAGCCAAATAGCATTGCCGTCCCTGATAGAGATAAATATATGTTCCCAATGGAGGGAGGGGGCGTGGGACTGTATGAATGCTATTTGAATGTAATCGAGTAATACTCAAAAGTATAGAAGTAAAGGCTCTGGAGCCACAGAGATCAGTAACTAGAAACAGAGCTTATACTGATAAAATGTTATAGTTTAATATTTTGTCACATTGACTACAGACAAGATTAAAAAAAATATGATCATGTATAGAATCAAAGATGATAATTGATTACTGGTGTATACAGTAGGTCCGACATGTTTCGCCCTCTCGGGCTTCCTCAGGGACACAGGGGTGTATACTATAATCTATAATTGAAGAAAAAGAATAAATAATGATAACAATAATACTATGTTGGGATACATGTTCATGCATGATAGACACATCGAACTGTAATGTTGGCATTTTGAGCATGTCTAAATTTTTATCATCAATCAATGAACAAATCATTCACAGAAAAAAAGAATACATATTATAATTAGGGCTGTTACTGATCAAAATTTTTGTGATCGATTAATCGTTTGTTTTTTTAATCGATTAATCGTCTAATTTTGATTAATTATAACGCACATACAGATCCAACTACTTTTAGCTGATCTCCTTGCAGGCTGATTCCCAGTGCAGCTCCAACCACTGGAAAAATGGAGAGCAGGATACAAAAAACACACAAAGGCTGCGCTCGATGGAAGAGCATTATAACCTTTATAGTCTTCAAGTAGGTAACCAAATAAACATTGCACTGGAGATAAAATCGATGTAGCTACATAAACTGTAAAAATGGTGCGAGTAATACCAAACGTAACAAAAGCAGTCATAAAAACCTGTAGCCAAGTATGATACTGGTATAAAAATGTGTACAATGATACCACTGCTGAATCCAGATGAGGAGGGGTTAACATCAGTCTGTCGGCATGTAGATGTCCCGTGAAGGGAACTATCACAACTCCCAGTGGATGGCTGTAGAATCCCAGGTTGATAGAGGGAAGTGTAACAGCCCGTTGTGGCAGATAGTAAGGTCCCGCCGGCATGCAGATATGAAGACACCTCAAAGGAGCCCTTGAGATGGACGCAGCAACCCCCACCGGTGTCCGTGACGTTACCGGATCTCCGACGGAACTCTCTGAAGGCCCAGAAGCCGGCGGAGAGGTGTGTACCAATCAAAAGAATTTTAATCGATCAAAAAGATTTTGATCGATCAAAAAAATTAAAGATTAATCGATTAATTAAAAGTTAATTTGCACAGCCCTAATTATAATACAAAAAAATAATAAAGAAAAAGAAAGTGAATCAAATTTTCACCTGCTGTCTTTCCCTAAACCAGGCATGTAATCAGAGTGCAGTCATGTACATCAATAATGATCGCAAACAAGACCACAGGTGAGTCCGCATGGAGTTGCCAAGGTGGGCAGGCACAATGTGGCTGGATCTGAAAGAGACGTGGGTCCCGAAAGCACCGTGGGTCCTACCATGGGGTATATGGAGATGACATAATTTAAGTACTAACTGTGTCACAGAGAAGCCATGACTAAGCACTGATCGAGTGCGAAACGCGTCGGCTGTCCTGTTTTCTGTGATTGCTGTGACTGCACATGTTTTTGGATTTACAATAAAGACAACTTTTTTCGTTTGAAAATCCTTGGAGTGCGGCCGTCCTTCCCTCTTTTCTTTATCATCTGTGTCACAGAGAAGGGAATGAACATAAATTATATTATATAATGAAATAATGTAAAGGAAAAGGTCATGGACTCATAGCCTCATGGTTTTAAAAAAGGACATATATGAAAAAAGAGGTGTAACAATTATGTTCTATCCTGATACGTATTAGTATCTGGGGTATTAATGATATCAGAGAAGACAATGATATCTGGGAATATTCCTGATTATATTTAAAGGAATAAAAGGATATACGGATTAATAGAGCAAGTCAGAAAATGAACATCCATAAGGAAAAAGCCAAAAATCACACATGAACTTACAGATGATGGAGTGTACACAGTTATTGCGTACAGCAAGGTGTTGATTAATAGCGGCAACAAAAGCCAGATCAGCAATCTGTAGCAAAATGTATAAATATTTATATTTAGAATGTAGTATGTACACATATATATAGAATTGCAGTGCACGGTGTAGACCGCAATTCAAATCACAAATAGAAAAAATAAAATTAAAAATAGAGGTGCCAATAATGTAATACCTCAAAATGTATTAATTGGTAGAGCAGTGTTCATAGACTCGCCGATCCGTGGAATGGATCTGGAAGGGAAGCCTGTCACTGGGCATATCATGCACTAAATAAAATGCAATACAGAAAAGAGAGGATAAACATCCCATAAGTATGCCGAGCATGTTCTATTTGAGGTAACAAAACTTATGGCTAAGAAAATTTATTGAGGTACATTACCATAACATTGCAGATGCTGTGGTCACGGACAGCCTGTAATGGCCTGAGCGGTCTGTGTGCCCCAAACAAGCTCCTGATATACCCCCCCATACGTGTAGACGCAGCATGCGTCATGACGTGGGGTTGGGCGGTAACAATGCAAAGGTTGGAGGCGTGTGTACACGTCACCTGGGAAAGCCGTCCTATACTGACGCCCATGTCAGATGTAACTGAATAGCCGCGCCCCAGAGGCGGGGCGGCACGGGTCTAACACAGAGATGGAAAAAATATATAGGACAGCTGGAGCACTGGTAGGGGAGATGAGTACAACACAAGCGGACCTGCATGCTCCCAATCCAATCTCATAGAGAGTGTCATCATCCTAGGATGCATTAACACTGCACCCTTGATGGCACTCTCCTTTTTGGGAGCTTTGCAGATCCCTACCTTGTATTGTCATTTTTGCATATGAACTCGCTGTACTGTAGTAAGTTATACTGAATCTGTCCTTATTGCAGTTATGTCTCCCCGTTCACTGGCATGTGACCCTGTGCGATCTCTTCTAGTACCCCTAGATGCTCGCAGGCCAATCTACACCCTATCCATCCACAGTTTAGATATTCCGCATTGAGCAACTTTCCCTGGGTCAGACAGACAATTGGGCGCCCAGGGCTGCTGTTACAGCGGTGAACCATGGCGGAGGCTATGGTGTTGTATTCATCCCCCCTATCAGTGCTCCAGCTGTCCTATATATTTTTTCCATCTCTGTGTTAGACCCGTGCCACCCCGCCCTGCCTCTGGGGTGTGACTATTCAGTTACATCTGACATGGGCATCAGTATAGGACGGCTTTCCCAGGTGACGTGTACACACGCCTCCTCCCTTTGCATTGTTACCGCCCTACCCCACGTCATGACGCATGCTGCGTCTACACGTGCGGGGGGGGGGGTATATCAGGAGCTTGTTTAGCACACACAGACCACTCAGGCCATTACAGGCTGTCCGTGCTGCAATGTTATGGTAATGTACCTCAATAACTTTTCTTAGCCACACGTTTTGTTACCTCAAATAGAACATGCTCGGCATAGTTACATAGTTAGTCAGGTTGAAAAAAGACACAAGTCCATCCAGTTCAACCATAAAATAAATAAACAAACAAAATAAAACACAGTACAATCCCATACACCCAACTCCATACCCACAGTTGATCCAGAAGAAGGCAAAAAAAAACAGCGGAGCGATGATCCAATTCGCTACAGGAGGGGAAAAAATTCCTTCCTGATCCCCAGAGAGGCAATCGGATTTACCCCGGATCAACTTTACCTACACATCTTAGTACTCGGTTATATTACGTGCATTTAGGAAAGAATCCAGGCCTCTCCTAAAGCAATCTACTAAGCCGGCCAGAACCACCTCTGGAGGGAGTCTGTTCCACATTTTCACTGCTCTTACTGTAAAGAAACCTTTCCTTATTTGGAGGTGAAATCTCTATTCCTCCAGACGTAAAGAGCGCCCCCTTGTCCTCAGTGTTGACCGTAAAGTGAATAACTGCCAACACCAAGTTCACTATATGGACCTCTTATATATTTGTACATGTTGATCATATTCCCCCTTATTCTCCTCTTCTCAAGAGTGATTCTAATCTTTCCTCATAGCTGAGCTCCTCCATGCCTCTTATCAGTTTGGTTGCCCTTCTCTGCACTTTCTCCAGTTCTGCGATATCCTTTTTGAGAACTGGTGCCCAAAACTGGACTGCATATTCCAGATGAGGTCTTACTAATGATTTGTACAGGGCGGCAAAATGATATCTCTCTCTCTGGAGTCCATACCTCTCTATACAAGAAAGGACTTTGCTCGCTTTGGAAACCGCAGCTTGGCATTGCATGCCATTATTGAGCTTATGATCAACTAAAACCCCCAGGTCCTTCTCCACTACAGATCCCCCCAGATCCTTCTCCACTACAGATCCCCCCAGTTGAACTCCCCCCTAGCATGTATGATGCATATTCTTAGCCCCTAAGTGCATAACTTTACATTTATCAACATTAAACCTCATCTGCCACTTAGTCGCCCAATTAGACAGAGCATTGAGGTCGGCTTGTAAATTGGAGACATCCTGCAAGGACGTTATTTCCACTGCATAGCTTGGTGTCATCTGCAAAAACAGAAATGTTACTTTTGATCTCAGACCCAATATCATTTATAAATATATTGAAAAGTAAGGGACCCAACACCGAACCTTGGGGTACACCGCTGATAACCTTGGACCATTCAGAGTAAGAATCATTAACCACAACTCTCTGAATTCTGTCTTTCAGCCAGTTTTCTATCCATTTACAAACTGATATATCCAATCCTGTAGACCTTACCTTACACATGAGCCGTGTGTGGGGAACTGTATCGAACGCTTTTGCAAAATCCAAGTATACCACGTCCACAGCCACGCCTCTGTCCAGGGTTTTACTTACCTCTTCATAAAAGGAAATCAGGTTTGTCTGACAACTTCTGTCTTTCATGAATCCATGCTGTCTGCTGCTTAAATAGTTTGTTTCCAGCAAGAACTCATCCATGTGGTCTTTTATTAAACGTTCCAGTATCTTCCCAACTATAGAAGTTAAACTAACAGGTCTATAGTTACTTGGTAAAGACTTTGTTCCCTTTTTAAATATGGGCACCACATTGGCTTTATGCCAATCCAGTGGTACTATTCCTGTCATTAATGAGTCCCTAAATATTAGATACAGTGGCTTTGAAACTACAGAGCTCAATTCTTTTTAGGATCCGTGGGTGGATGCCATCTGGTCCAGGTGCTTTATCCACCGTCTAAATATTTCTGGACCATATCACTTTTGAGCCATTGTGGATTTGGTGCTGTGTCACTCCCACCCCCATTATGGACATGAGCTCCTCCCCCATGCTCCATTGTATACACAGAGCTGAAGAAAGCGTTTAATAAATTTGCCTTCTCTATTGTCCTCAGTCACCCACTCTAGATTATTTTGTAAAGGGCCTACATGCTCAGACTTCACCTATTTACTATTAATATATTTAAAGAATGTTTTGGGGTTTGTCCTACTATCTTTTGCAATCTGTTGTTCATTTTGAATTTTTGCATCCTTGATTTCCTTTTTACATATTCTATTATATTCTTTGTAACATTTAAACGACACTAGTGTTCCTTCATTTTTATATTTTTTAAAAGCTATTTTCTTATTGTTTATAGCTTTTTTAACTTTGACCGTGAGCCACATAGGTTTTATCTTTAGCCTTTTAAACTTATTGCCCATGGGAATATACTTTGCAGTGAGGTCCCAAAGAGTCTTTTTGAAGAATTCCCATTTCTGTTCTGTGCCCATCGGTGCCAATATTCCCTCCCAGTCCAAGTCCTGGAATATTCTCCAGAGCAGTCCTCATCCTTTGAAAATTTGCTCTCTTGAAATTAAGTGTTTTTATCTTTTCTGTATATATTTCTTGCTTATAGTTAACATTAAATGAAATCATGTTATGATCACTGCTACCCAGGTGTTCCTTTATCTGAACATTAGTAATAAGCTCTGCATGGTTTGAGATTAGCAGGTCCAACAGAGCATCATTCCTAGTTGGGGCCTCAATAAGCTGGACCATAAAATTGTCCTGCAATAGGTTTTTAAATTTTTGTCCTTTTAACTGTCCCAGAAATTCCATTATTCCAGTCAATTTCCGGGTAGTTAAAATCCCCCATTATTATCACCGTCCCAGCCCTTGCAGCCCTTTCCATCTGTGCAAGGAGCCGAGTCTCCACGTCCTCATTAACATTGGGTGGTCTATAACAAACGCCAATGATTAACTTTGAACTACGCACATCTGTATGCAGTTCCACCCATAATGCTTCAACTTCATCACACTCTCCATCAACCAGGTCCTTTTCACGCTTGCTTTGAGGTCACTTCTCACATAGAGACAGACACCTCCGTGTGTGTCTGTGTTCATCGGATCCGATCCACAGACAGACAAAAAAAATAGGTTCTTCTTCCATCTGCAAAATCGGATCTTTGCGGGGTGGGTGATTACGGGTGTCAGATGATGTTTATTCGCTGACACCCGCAATCACATAGGGACCAATGTATGTCCCTTTTTTATCAGCAAACGAAAGCGTCCTATGAGTTGTCCTTGTCGGTGAATGTGTATCTTCATATATAATCTAGTGTCACCCCCATGTCCAACTCTTCTCCTACATATATATATCATCCTCTAATCATAATATTACCCTTCATCCTGAACAAAAATAAAGGTATCTCTCCCCTCTACCCCACCCCCACCCGATAGTCTGACCCCAGGACTTGTCACTTAAATATATATTTATTCAACACTTCACACTTCAATGCTATTTTCTTTTGAAAAAAAAAAAGAAGAAAATATAGAACAATCAAAAAGAGCAAGATAGGGAAAGAAAAAGGGAAAACAAAAAAAAACCTTCAATAGTCCCCTCCATGGCTTCTGGAACAAAAAAAACACGGGACCAGCAAAAAGGAGTATAAGGATATACAGTACATACACACAGAACAAGGCCGTGTTCACACTACGAGACGTTTCTTGACTCCAGTTCCTCTGAGCTTCACAGGTGGTGATATCACTTCTACCATAGAGAAAGGAAGTCTCTATGGAAGACAGGAAGTGATGTCAGATTCAAACAGGAAGTGATGTCAGGTATAAATAGGATGTTCCTGGTGAGAGGTGAATCGGGAGAAAAAAGAGGGAAGACATTGTTGGAAGAGGCAGCAGAGGAGGTAATAAGATCTTATTTCTATTTACACCCAGTAACTCCGTCCCTCTCTTCCTCCATAGTCACTGTGACGTCTTTTATCTCCAGCAGATGATGATACACACATATATAGTGTGGGGACCTAGATTAACCCCTTCAGGGGCAGAACATTTCCCATAGAGAATTCTCTTCATTTTGGAGATGTCACATTTCCCACCAATCACCTTCATCACCTCCTCAGTCTATACCAACGGATTATACCACTTTTATTGGGGATGGGGGGGTTTCTATAGACATAAAGGGTTAGATGCGCCTGGACACTAAAACCATTACAAATGCTAAAGTAATGTTCCTTTATGTGTAATTCCACTGGGGGGGGGGGGGGGCTGTTCTTACATGATAGAAACCTTATATTACCCCCCCCCCCCCCATACACCCCATCCTAATATTGTACAACCAGTACAGTCCACATTATTCTTTCATCAATTATTGGTCTACAGGTAACCTGTATAGATCACATGACCAATGAGGATGGAGGAGACCGGAGTCACATGACTGAGAAGATACTAAACCTCACCCTGGAGATCATCTACCTGCTGACCAGAGAGGTGAGGAGGATTCTGGGAGGTCACATGACATCACTCTTATCTCTATTAATAAAACACACAGACCTGACCGGAGAGGTGAGGAGGATTCTGGGAGGTCACATGACATCACTCTTATCTCTATTAATAATACAGACCTGACCGGAGAGGTGAGGGGGATTCTGGGGAGGTCACATGACATCACTCTTATCTCTATTAATAATACCAGACCTGACCAGAGAGGTGAGGAGGATTCTGGGGGTCACATGTCATCACTCTTATCTCTATTAATAATACACAGACCTGACCGGAGAGGTGAGGAGGATTCTGGGAGGTCACATGACATCACTCTTATCTCTATTAATAATACAGACCTGACCGGAGAGGTGAGGAGGATTCTGGGAGGTCACATGACATCCACTCTTATTCTCTATTAATACAGACCTACGGACCGGAGGGGAGGAGGATTTCTGGGAGGTCACATGACATCACTCTTATCTCTATTAATAATACAGACCTGACCAGAGAGGTGAGGAGGATTCTGGGAGGTCACATGGACATCACTCTTATCTCTATTAATAATACACAGACCTGACTGGAGAGGTGAGGAGGATTCTAGGAGGTCACATGACATCACTCTTATCTCTATTAATAATACACAGACCTGACCGGAGAGGTGAGGAGGATTCTGGGAATCTAACATGATATTCCTATTGGTTCTCCATACAGAGATTTCCTCTTATGAAAGTCAGGTGATCACATGACCATCACAGTGCCTACATGTGACTCCCTAAAACCCAAGAGACACAACATGGAGAAAGATTCTAGAAGTCACCAAGAGATACGATGGAGCTGCTGACAGAGAGGTGAGGAGGATTCTGGGAATTCTGGACATTCATCCAGTACAGACAAAAGGGTGTGTCTGGATGGGACTGTATCATTGTGTGTGGTGTAGGGTTCCTATAAGGTGTCAGGATGTCACTGTCTATTTCTCCATGGAGGAGTGGGGTATTTAGAAGGACACAAGGATCTCTACAAGGGACGTTAATGATGGAGAATCAGCCGCCCCTCACATCACCGGGTAGAGGAGACTTTATTGTAAAGGTGAACGCAGTACGGAGGCTCCACCTAGATCCCCCATCATCTGATAAACCACATACAAGAAACAATGGATTTCAGTCAGTGTGTGTGTTCCTACAGATGGAATCCAGTAATGGGAACCCCCCAGAGAGATGTCCCCATCCTCTGTATTCCCGGGATTCCACACAGGAAGGTCACACCATCCCCCCACCTTCATCAGGTAGATGAGGAACAATCACCGATACTATCATTAGGATCTGTACATTATCTGCATTGTTACCATTGATGACACTTTTATTCTATATTCAGAGTGGAGACCTGAGAGATCTAAAGTTGAAGTTAAAGAAGAGATAATAAGATGAGGAGTATGGAGTGATGGAGGAGCTATCAGAAGGACACAAGGATATGATGGAGCCACCTAATACCAGGAAACCCACCAGAGAGATGTCCCGCCTCTGTATTCCCGGATTCCACACAGGAAGGTCACACCATCCCCACTGTTACAAGGTTGGTGGGATGGAGGTTATAAAAACACACTATTAGAGACAATGTGTGGATTTTCTATGTGATGTCACAATAATAAAGCTTATATCTTACAGATGATATTCTCTCTCATTCTCTTGGTTTAGAGTGGAGATCCAATCGATATAGAATTTGAGGTGAAATCAGAAGAAGAAGAGAGGTATGTGAGGGATGATCAGCAGTCTATGGAGGGAGGATGGAATAACGGGGACATTTATAGAGGAGGACACTCCTACAGAGATCAGCACAGGTGGTCATTAACACTAAATCCATTCCTCCACCCATACTGCTCACTGATTGGTCCAGAGTAGGGCGGGGACTGGGTGATATCAGCCTGTAATCCCCTGGTCACTTTCCTGAGCTGTGTTCCCCGTCCTGTATTCCTGTATTTCTCTTGGATAATCTTCCTTCTCTGTGCTGCAGACACAATTTATGTCTCTAGACTGGATTTATGGAGATTCTGGGGTTCAGCTGGCAGGAGAATGTTTAATTATGCCATAGATATTACTAAACCTAGGCACCTGGGGTATGTGCTTTGGGTCTCCCTTCCCATATCCAGGTCTAGTAAGATTTCTGACAGATCAATTCTCCCAGGATTACTTGCTCTGTTGTCTGCTGGCTGTGCGGGTGGAGGGATATGTCTGTAT
>JAJQKJ010000054.1:0-20000 GCA_029574335.1 Rana kukunoris
CATTTAACTAAAATTCTTATTTTTTGTGAATATTTCTTCTGCTCTCTCAGTTACTTTTAGTTTGATTTCCTTTAGCTATAATAATTGTCTTTCCTCCATATTCTTTTGCACCATACTAATTCATAGTATAACGTGTTTGTATTAGGAAGTTTTTTGACTGCAGAAGACTTACAGAATTACAAGGTGGAAATCGTAAGACCTTTGAACTTTTCTCTTGGATCCTACACTTTGTATTCTCCTCCACCCCCAGCAGGAGGAGTTTTAATCAGCTTCCTTCTCAATATACTAAAAGGTAAATGCATTATATTCATCTAGGCAGGTAATAAACTGCCACAAGTTGTGTTTTGTTTTTATATACTATGAAAAAAATCCCATAAAAGTATAGTTTCAGTGGGTGCTCAGGTATGATTTGATCAGTTTTAGCATAATAATTACTAATGAGGAGAGACTGTATACTCACTGTGGAACCTAAGGAGCTAATTCTCTACATTGTGTAAAAAGGCTGTTTGATCCTGTATGCACAGATCCTCCTCATCTACAACTGACTCCAGAACAGGTCTGGATAAGACAGGGTCAAGCTGCACATGCTCAGTTTGATGTGAATTGCTAGAGTTGTTTTATTTTTTAATTGGGAGAGTGCATGTGATCAGGTCAGGGTCAGGGGTTATGGATGCTGATAGGACAGCTCAGTGCAGTATGAAGAGTCCTTCTACAATATTTAACCAGACACTGATATAAGTGATAAGACTACTATATACTGCTAATTAGAAGAGGTGTTTAGTAGTTTATATTTACTAAACTAATTGCATTACCATGTTCTGTGTTCTGTGTGAGACCAGATATAGTGAATGCAGGCTCCTGGGTTTAATAATACTTTAAAGTGGTTGTTAACCCCCTTTTTAACTTCATGCTACAGGTAAGCCTATATTAAGGCTACCCAGGATATCTCCTAAATCTGCACGGTTTAGGAGATATCCCCCCTGTGTCTGCATCTGCCAAAGTCATCGGCACATGCGCACCGGGGCAAACTGAAGCAATGGCACCTATGTGCTGTTGCTCCAATCTTCAGGCCGTTAACGGCAGGTCCCGCGCGCATGCGCGGTAGTGACGTCATTGCGGCTCCGGCCAATCACAGCGCCAGAGCCGCGATACCCGAAGACAAATATGACATGTCAGCCGCCGCTGTGGGGGCTTTCGATCTGAGGTGAGTACTACATAATGAACCAATATGCTATGCATACTAGCTTATTATGCCTTTGTCTTGCAGGGTGCAAGGTTTTCCCTAGTTTGTCAAAAACAAACTAATAAGCTAGCTTGGTCTGTGCAAAGCCATGCTCTTCCAAAGCATATGAACCACTTCTCTACAGTGTGATGGGAACATGCTTCATACATTTATCCTAACAACACGCCAACACACAGGGTTTTATTATCAGACCTGGGTTGCTTTTGCAGCCCATGTGCAGCAATGGTTAGTGCAACAATGCCTGGTACATAGTGTAACAGAGATCAGCACTGGTCATTAGTACAGTATATTAAAAATCAGAAGGGAGTAGTTGGCCTTGTTACAGAGTAAAGAAAGCTTGACACTGCTAGCCACATAATTGAAATAAATGAATAAACCAGATCCTCTGTTGATCCTCTGCAGAAGGCAAATAATCTTTATCTGTTGATGGAAAAACCCTTTAATTTAATTTGAACTCAAGCTGGAGAAACTGACAGAGGGCATCTGTTTTCAGGTTATCACTTTTCTGCAAGCTCTGTGCAGAGTGAGACAGAACAGATACAGACCTACCATTACATTGCAGAAGCCTTTAAATTTGCTAACGGACAAAAGGGACAACTGGCAGAGGGACTGGCAGCTGGTAACACAAAAGAGGTAATAATATAAGTATATGTATATAATGGACAGTGGTCAATCTATTTGGTGATGACATAGTTACTATATGTTAAGTTTGCTTACTGGTTTCACCCATCTGAAAAGCAATATTTTGTTTCACTCCTAAGATTAAAGTACATTTAATACCAGATGAACTAAAATCTAAGGCTGCGTACACACGATCAGTCCAACCCGATGAGAATGGTCCGATGGATCGGTTTGGACCGGTTTAGACCGATCCTGTGTACGTGGCCTAAAACATTTTTTTCTGTTAAAAAAATATATAAATTTAGGTATCACAGTAGGGTTTATGAGAGATAAACCTTTTTTTGCAGTCCTTAAAGCTGAATTCTAGGTATGGATATTTTTGCATAGTAAGGCCCCTTTCACACAGGGCCGATCAGTAATGATCCGCCTCCGTATGCTCCGTATGCTCAGCGGGGATCGCTCCGTTGATCCACACTGAGCCGGCGGATGACAGGGCGGTCCCTGCACACTGTGCAGGGACCGCCCTGTCTTTTCTCCGCTCTCCCCTATGGGGAATCGGATGGTTTTCTTCCGTCTGCAGAATCGGATCATTGTGAAGGCGGACGAGATCAGGTGTCAGCGGGTGTTCATCCGCTGACACCCGCAATCTCATAGGGACCCATGTATGTCCCTTTTTCATCCACAAACAGATGGATAAAAAAAGCGGACATATGGTCTGCAGGTGTGAAAGGGGCCTTACATTGGATCATCTTGGATTAATATAAGTATATTTCATACCTGGGTGATCCCTGTGGAACCATAGAATCTCCGTAGCTTGGTAGAGGGCCATTCAGAGAATGCTTTGCATTTCTTAAATCGGTGCAAAACATTCTCTTGAAGGTAGAGAGGTAGGGCAGCGAAGTCTCAATCTCCACCTCATCAGATCTGAGAATGCTTTGCATTCATTGATCACACAGGGATCGACAATGTATGAAATATGCATACTTTCAGTACATTGGTCTGAAATGAGCCAATGAAACTAAGGAAAATTATACATACCTGGAATTATTATTATTATTCAGGATTCATATAGTGCCAACAGTTTGCAGAGCGCTTAACAAAATAAAGGCAGACATTACAGTTACATTACAATTTGGTACAAAAGGAATCGGAGGGCCCTGATCATTTGAGCTTATAATCTAAAAACGGAGGGTCAATTCAGCTGTAACACATACATTTGACTTTATTTGACTTCTTACTTTGTCACAGATTGGACCTCCAGCTGCGAAATAAGTGAAGTGAAACATTAAAGCGGATCTCCACCCTAAAGTGAAGATCCGCTGATCGGAACCCTCCCCCCTCCGGTGTCACATTTGACACCTTTCAGGGGGGAGGGGGGTGCAGATACCTGTCTAAAGACAGGTATCTTCACCCACTTCCGGCCCGCAGTCTCGGGCAAAAGTCTGTTTTTTTTTCATTGTGTGCTGGGAACTCTTGGCTCCCAGCACACAGCGGGAGCCAATCGGCGGCCGCCGCGCGACTCGCGCATGCGCCGTAGGGAACCGGGCAGTGAAGCCGCAGCACTTCACTTCCTGGTTCCCTCACCGTGGGACGATCGCTCGTCCTCTGCTGCGGATGCCGCTGGACTCCAGGACAGGTAAGTGTCCTATTTTTAAAAGTTAGCAGCTGCAGTATTTGTAGCTGCTGGCTTTTAAAAAAAAAATTCAATGGGCCATCCGCTTTAATGCCGCGTACACACGATCGGTTCGTCTGATCAAAATGTTCTGATGGACCGTTTTCATCGGACGAACCGATCGTGTGTGGGCCCCATCGTTTTTTTTTTCCCATTGGTGAAAAAACTTAGAACCTGTTTTTAAAATTATCTGATGGTTAAAAAACCGATAGAAAAACGATCGTCTGGAAATCCATCGGTAAAAAAATCAACCCATGCTCAGAATCGGGTCGACGCATGCTCGGAAGCATTGAACTTCATTTTTCTCAGCACGCCGTTGTGTTTTACGTCACCGCGTTCTGACACGATCTGTTTTTTAACTGATGGTGTGTAGGCAAAACTGATGAAAGAGTCAGCTTCATCGGATATCTGATGAAAAAAATCCATCAGACCGCTTTCATCGGATGAACCGATCATGTGTACAGGGCATTAGTGTGACACAGAAGATGAGCTCATCAGGGTGCTTCTTTTTCTTTCACTGTCCAGTCACAAGGTGTGGGTAGGGAGGAAACCTGTTATTCCCCATACACATGATCAGGCTTTTGCCCGGCCAAGCTAACATCGAAATTCCGACAGAATTCCATCGGAGTAAAAGAAAACATGTTCTCTATCTAAACTCTGATGGAATTACTTGGAAAAAAAATCTGATGGGGCATACACACGGTCGGAATTTCCGATGGAAAAAGTCCATCAGACTTTTTCCATCAGAAATTCCGATCGTGTGTATGGGGCTTTAGTGTAAGTGAATCTGTAGCAGGGAAAGATCAGGTTCTCTCTACAGAACACAGAACTGTGCTGTGTGACAAAGCAGTATGAATGTCAGGTAGGGACAGATGAAAAAAATCTTTGACAGGTAAAACCGTTCTTTCTAAACCCACCTTTTAAATTAAAAAAGATGTATACTAACTAGCAAAGACTTCCTCTGTTTATTCCCGTTTCTTTTCTCATCTGCACTCCTACAGCTTTTAGACACTCTACTGTCACCAAGCTTTGCCCAGAAGATAAGAGAGAAGATTGATGACTCTGGTGATCACACACTCAGTTTCTATAATGTGTCTTCTATTCATCCAGAAACATTGGGCACCACTCATATCTCCGTCATTACCAAAGATGGGAGTTCAGTTTCTGTCACAAGCTCCATCAATCACGTGTAAGAATTTAATATTTAATTTGCATATATACATTTTTTGGGAGAGAGGAAGGCAACTATTTCTGATTTAATGTGCAAAATTATTATATTTTCATATTAACTTTTTTTTTAATTTCCGCATCAGGGTTGACAAGCATCTATAAATTTGGAAGACAGCCCAAAAAAATTATAATAATTTGGGCTGTCTGGGAAGAAATGTAACTTCTATTTTCTGTCTACTGTCTCCTTCCTGACTACATACTGTATATAATTATGTATAGGCCTTGCTCACCTTCTCCGAATTAGTTTCAAATAATATCTCAGTACATATCAGTGGAGGATCAACAGCTTATCCTTTCAAGAATAATAACAGATCATTTATATAATTGCACCATGCTTTTCGCCCCATAGAAAAAAATCACAACCAGCTCCCAGGCCGCAACTGCTGGCAGGTATAAGGCCATGTCACCTCACAGTGCTTTACCCTCTCCTCGTTGGAAACCTTCTCCCTCCACCAACACACCCAAAAAGTTGGACACTTACCAATTGCCAATGACCACACATATACAAGATGCATCTAAAAAAAAATAGAATATCATCAAAAAAGTTAATTTATTTCAGTAATTCAATTTAAAAAGTGAAACCCATTATATAATATAGATGTATTACACACAGAGTGATATATTTCAAGCATTTCTTTATTTTAATTTTTACAATTAAGGCTTACAGCTAGTAAAAACCCCAAATTCTGTATCTCATAAAATTTGTATATTGTGACAAAGTTAAATTTTTAGACTCATGGTGTCACATTCTAATCAGCTAATTAACTCAAAACACCTGTAAAGATTTCCTGAGCCTTTAAATCAGTGGTTCTCAACCTTTCTAGTGAGACTCTCGCATTGACCATGTTTGTAGGATGTTTTGAAGGATCTCCTTGGTCTGCTTTTACTTATTCACATCACTCCTGATGTGCACATCCCTCCAGCGGCTTATCAAGTTTGTCGTCCATTATTACCATTGATATATTCAGTTTCCATTACCATTTTGTTCCAATATGTTGATATAGGGCCAGATTCAGGAACAGTTAGGCTGGCGGATCCAGTGATCCGCCAGCCTAACTGTGACTTTGAGCCGGCGTTTCTGTTTTCTGTAACCAGAAAACAAGAAACGCCGGGTTGAAGCTCCGATGCGAGCAGCGTAACTGAGTTTCGCCATCGCATCGTTACTTCAACTTAAAAATGGCGCCGGGGGCGTTCCCGCCGATTTACGCTCAAAAAATATGTTAATGAGCGGAAATCGGCAATTCACGATCGAATTCCGGCGCGACGCTATGACGGTACGACGTTTCCGGACGGGATACGCGGCGCATAGATATACCTACATGGGGTTGGAGTATCCTATGTTAGGTATAGGCGTCGTCATCGCGTCGGGAAAAAAAAAAAATCACGTCGCTTGCGTAAAAAGTTCATGAATGGGAATGTGACGTCATTGACGTTCATTCACAGAATTTGGAGCATGCGCACGGGGATGTTTGGACACTCGACGCATGCGCAGTACGTTGGCGGCGGGATCGCGCTTAGTTAGAATACTACACGCCCCGTATCCGCCCAATTTGAATTCCGCCGGCTCATTTGCGATGCGCTGCCGCAACTTTAGGAGCAAGTGCTTCCTGAATAACAGCACTTGCTCCTAAAATTTCAGCAGCGTAACGCAAATGAGATGCGTTACTCCAGAGCAAAGATGCTCTGATCTACCTGAATCTGGCCCATAGTCTCACTTTGTAACCTTTGGCGCTTTTCTTTTTTTTTCGTCAACCTTTCTAGTGCTGTGACCCCTTGATAAAATTTCACAAGTTGTAGGGACCCCTAACAGTAAAATTATTTTCCTATCGTGGGTTGTCGGCACCCAAGGTAAGACAAGTAATCTAACCCACGGACATTTAGCGCTCCATAAATCCCTTCCACTCGTACAGTAAAACCCCTTATAGTAAATTTTAGGAGGTACCACTCTTTCTTTTTGTTCTCCTTTCTTTCCCTTTTATCTCTCTCTATCCTCATTTCTTGTTTGTTTTCACTATCCCTCTCTAGTCATTTTTCTTGTTCTTTCTCTCCCTTTTTTTTGTTCCTCGCCCTCTTTCCCTTTCCCTTACATGTATTCTCTATTTTTATTCCTTCTCTTACTCCCTGGTGGGGAGTATGGGATCAGTGGCAATGCTGGCGCAGATTTGGTATCAGTGGCAGTGCTGGCGGGGGAGTTGGGATCAGTGGCAGTGCTGGCGGGGAGTTGAGATCAGTGGCAGTGCTGGTGAGGAGTTGGGATCAGCAAACTTAGGTGCTCTTGATCAAGGTCATCTGCTGATCTGAGAACTGTAGTGGGGACTTTTAAAGACAACTCTAATCACAGGTAATGTTACTCACTGCGTCTCTGACTTTGTGGTTTCTCGTAGCAGTGACACCTATGCTGAAATCAGCAGATTGGGTCTCCTCCAGCCCCTCCCACTTCACATTCCTCACCAGTCAGCTGACCTCTAGTCCCTGTCCCATAGCTATGCCGTGAACTGAATGGGCGGCTGTGAAGAGGCTGAATGAGCACCTGCAGGCTTCAGGAACAGCCCAGGTTTTGGTGTCCCGACCCCAGGTTGAGAACCACTGCTTTAAATGGTCTCCCAGTCTGGTTCAGTAGGTTACAGAAACATGCGGAAGACTGCTGACTTGACAGTTGTCCAGAAGACAGTCATTGACACCCTCCACAAGGAGGTCACAAAAAGTCATTGCTAAATAAGCTGGCTGTTCACAGAGCAGAGTGCTGTATCCAAGCATGTTAATGGAAAGTAGAATGGAAGGAAAAAGTGTGGTAGAAAAAGGTGCACAAGAAACAGGGATAACCGCAGCCTTGAGAGGGTTGTGAAGCAAAGGCCATTCAAGTATTTGGGGGGATTCACAAGGAGTGGATTTCAGCTGGCGTCAGTGCTTAAAGAGCCACCACACACAGACGTATCCAGGACATGGGCTAGAACTGTCACATTCCTTGTGTAAAGCCACTCATGAATCAGAGACAATGTCAGAAGCATCTTACCCGGGCTAAGAAGAAAAAGGTCTGGACTGCTGCTCAGTGTTCCAAAGTCCACTTTTAGGATGAAAGTCAATTTTGCATTTAATTTGGAAATCAGGGTCCCAGAGTCTGGAGGAAGAGTGGAGAGGCACAGAATTCAAGTTGCATGAGGTTCAGTGAGAAGTTTTCACAGTCAGTGATAATTTGCGAGCCATGTCATCTGCTGGTTTTGGTCCACTGTGTTTTATCAAGTCCAAAGTCAGTGCAGCCCTCTACTAGGAAGTTCTAGAGCACTTCATGCTTCCTTCTGTTGACCAGCATTATGGAGATGCTAGGTTTATTTCCCAGCAGTAACTGGCACCTGCCCACACTGCCAAAAGTACCAATGCCTGGTTTAATGATCATGGTATCACTGTGCTTGATTGGCCAGCCAACTCGCCTGACCTAAATCCCATATAGAATCTGTGGGGTATTGTTAGGAGGAAGATGAGCGAAACAAGAACCAAAAATGCAGATGAGCTGAAGGCCACTATCAAAGCAACCTGGGCTTCCAAAACGCCTCAGCAGTGCCACAGGCTGATCACCTCCATGCCACACCGAATTGATGCAGTAATTCATGCAAAAGGCACCCCGACTAAGTATTGAGTGCATACTATACTATACATGGACATACTTTTCAGGCTTTTCAGTCACTTGGAGTGATGAGACCAAAATTTAGCTTTTTGGCCACAACCATAAATGCTTCATTTGGAGAGGAGTCAACGAGGCCTATGATGAAAGGTACGGCGTTGGATTGCTGATGTTTTGGGGATGGCAAGATAAATGTATGTTATCAAAAAATATTGGAGGAACATTTGCATTCATCAGCCAGGAAGCTGTGCATTGGACGTCCTTTGATATTCCAACATGACAATGATCCAAAACACAAGGCCAAGTCGACCTGTCATTGGCTACAGCAGAATAAAGTTAAGAATCTGGAGTGGCCACCTCAATCTCCTGACCTCAATATCATTGAGCCACTCTGGGGAGATCTCCAATGTGCAGTTCATGCAAGACAGCCCAAGAATTTACAGGAACTGGAGGCTTTTTGTGAAGAGGAATGGACAGCTTTACCATCTGAGGAAAAAAGAGCCTCATCCACAAATACCACAAAAGACTTCGGCAGTCATTGATTTTAAATGGGGGCAATACACAGTATTAAGAACTGGGGTATGTAAACTTTCGATCAGGGTCATTGGGGTAGTTTCTGTTTTCATTATGATTTAAAAAGAGTAAACAAAGTTGATTGATAATAAATGGCTTCAGCCAAACACTAACCGTGAGTGAAAGAAACGTTTTTGTGTTATCATTCATATTGTCTGAAAAATAGGCAAAAAACATACATTCTGCCAGGTTATGTAAACTTATGAGCACAACTGTATATGCTTCACTTTCCATATATGTAGTGGCAGAGTTTTGATTACATTCTTCTAACTTTGCAGGGATTGTTTAGTACCTGTAGTGCCCATGTACTTCAAAATATGGGTGCTAGTAAATTTAAGGGGGAAGATCAGAGTGTAAGTGACTTAATGTAAGGCTCTCTGTTTCAGCTTGGCTGTGCTGTGGGCTCATTCTGTTGTGCCTGGGGTGTTGTTCCACCCCAGGGCGACAGGTGGCAGCAGTGGAAGCTGAGGTTCGGGTGTTCTCTCCAAGCGACCAATCAGGAGGCTTGGGCCTCGCTGGGCATGCTGGGAGAGGGTACTTATGAGGCAGACACCATTTTAGGGGGTTCTGTCCTTCTGCCGTGTGGCACCCACCTTTAGGGTGACCACATCACCACGCCCCGAGCGTTATGGCCGTTCGGGCTGGGTTGTGGGTGCTATGTGGTGTTCCTGGTTCCTGGGCCGTTCGGGCCTGGGGCATCCAAACAGGATGGGGGCTCAGAAAACGACTGAGTTCCCACATTGAGGATCCCTAGTGAGTTTAGCTGTTCGGTGGGAAGTCCAGTTGAGGAGCGCCATTGAGAGGCTGGCGGTCCAACAGTATTGAGACAAACCATAGAAGATCAAGCTACTGGACACTGAGGGATTGATTCCTCTCTCAGTCGGTGCCGTGGCGACATTAAAAGAAGATTCAGGCAAACCTTTCAAATGGGAGAAGATCCTTCATGTCTAAATTTACAGAAGGCCTGTGGCAGAGGCGCTTCCCTGAGAGTCTGTGGCAGAGACATCCTTCTCAAGTTCCGAGTGATACTCTGGCTGCCAGGTCTGTGAGAGAGACCTGTCCAGGTACACTATACCTACTCAGGCTGGAGTGGTGAAAAAATGGAAAATTGTATACTCACCTTTCCGTAATTTTCCTTTCCTGACGCATCTTCATGGCAGCACACACTGGGTTGTGACTCCGCCCCCACAACCTGACAGGATTGGTTAGCTATAAATCTGAGTGGGAGACACCCGGCGTCATTCTCCGTATATATCATCATTGAACAGTAGGGTGGGCAGTTGTGTGCTGCCATGAAGATGCGTCAGGAAAGGAAAATTACGGAAATGTGAGTATACAATTTTCCATTTTCCTGACGCATTCATGGCAGCACACACTGGGAAATAACTCGCCAGTCGGGAGGGTTCAATGCAAAGTATTTATTCTCTAGAGAGCCGAAGAATTGGCCCTGAAGACAGATCTGCCAAATTCAGCTGTAGCCAGAAGAGCTGCGTCCACTCTGTAGTGGGATATGAAGGTATGCCTGGAAGACCAGGTAGCTGCTCTGCAGATGGTTTCTGACGAGACCCCGCAATATGCTGCCCAGGAGGTCGCCACTGCCCTGGTCGAATGCGCTTTGATGCCTTCTGGGATCTCTAGCTGTTGCATAGAGTATGCCTTTTCTATAGCTCTGACTAGCCAAGAGGCGATGGTTCGGGAAGTGGCCGCCTGGCCTCGCCTGGCTCCGTGAGGGATAATCAGGAGGGCGTCTGACGAGCGAAGATGGGTGGTAGCCGATAGGTAGCTGGAGATTGTAGACTTAATGTCCAAAGCGTGAGGTTCCCCATCCTCGTTAGCAAGGCATGGTAAGACGATATCCTGGCTGTAGTGGAAAGCCGAGGTAACCTTGGGGAGGAAACGGTCAGAAGGCCTCAACACCACCCTGTCTGGTAGAAAAACCAAATATGGCTTCTTGAACATGAGAGCTTGCAACTCCGACACTCTTCTAGCTGAAGCTATAGCGATGAGGAAGGATAACTTCAGGGTCAGGTCCCATAAGGAGATTGAGCTGAGTGGGAAGAAGGGAGGATTGGAAAGTGCTTCTAGAACCACCGAAAGATCCCAGGCCGGAAAGGATGGTCTTCTTGGCGGTCTGATCTTCGCACAAGCCTGCATAAATTGGGTAACCAGAGGGTGCAGGGCCCATCTAGTGCCAGTCTTTGCGGATAGAGCGGAGATTTGTACCTTAAGGGTGTTTGAGCTCAGGCCTTTATCGACACCTGTTTGAAGGAACTCTAGAATCTGGCAAGGGTCTGGCGAGATGTGATTCCAGCCTCTAAGTTGCGCCAAGTGGGTGAACTTTCCCCAAATCCTTGTGTAAACCGTGTTTGTAGAAACCTTCCTGGCTTGCATTAAGGTTGTTATGACTGCCTGGGAGCATCCCTGTTCCCTAAATCTAGCCCTTTCAACTTCCAGGCTGTCAAGTGGAGCCTGTCGGGGGCCGGATGGAAGGATTGGCCCTGGAGTGACGGTGGTAGATGGATAGGAGGACAAGTATTGAGCTGTAGTAGAGTTGTGAACCAAGGCCTCCTTGGCCAGAATGGTATTACCGCTATTACTGTGGCTGACGATCTCCGAAGTCGGCATAGAAATCTCGCTATCAAGGGAGTCGGAGGAAAGGCGTATCCCAGGTTGAAGTCCCATGGGTGGAGAAGGCAATCTGTCCCCTCCGCTGTCGGAAAGGGTACTCTGGACAGAAATCTCGGGCACTTGGCATTGGCTGGTGTCGCTGCCAGGTCGATCTCCGGAATCCCCCAGATCTCTGTCAGCATAGAGAACTCCCGGAGGTTCAGGGACCATTCGTTGTTCGATCGAAGTTCCCTGCTCAGGAAGTCGGCTAGCGTGTTTTGAATCGCTGGGACGTAAACTGCTCGTAAGTCCGGTAGATGTGTCTGGGCCCATTCCATTATGGGGCGAACTTCCTCTAGTAGTGTGAGACTTCGGGTACCACCTCTGGACGTAGGCCACCGCCACTTTGTTGTCCATACGAATTTGGACGTACTTCCCCTGCAGCAGAGGCTCGAAAGCCAAGAGGGCTTGGAATGCCGCTCGAAGCTCCAGAATGTTTGAGACCACTCCTCGAGCAGGGAAGTGCCATCGTCCTTGGGCTGTCTGATCCCGGTAGTGCGCCCCCCAACCCTTCTCGCTGGCATCTGATGTCACGATTTCCGGACTCGGGGGGACTATAGGTCTGAAACCCCTGAGTTTGGGAGGCAGAGTTCACCAAAAAAGGTCGGGTCTCACATGGCTGGGAATGTTGATGGGTTGGTGCATTGAGGCCCCGTCCCATTGCCTGAGGAAGGTGTTCTGTAAAGATCTCATTCGCCACTGGGACCACTGGATCATGGGAATAGTTGAAGACATAGAGCCCAACAGGCTGAGGCAGGACCTGGCCGACGTGGATTTGGAGGATATAAGGTTTTGCACCTTCCGAGCTAAGGGTTCCACCTTTTCTAGGGGCAACTGCACCCTGTTCTGTCTCGTATCCAACTGTGCTCCGAGGAACGTCATCTCTTGTGAGGGTTGTAGGCTGCTCTTCTGCCAATTGATTAGCCACCCGAAGCTCTGAAGGGTTGAGATTAGAATTTTGCGTTGGAAGAGCAGAGTCTCCTGATCTGCCGCTAGGAGCAGTATGTCATCCAAGTAATGGTGGACCCGCAGGCCCCTCTCCCTGAGGAGTGCTATGAGCGGGAGGAGGACCTTTGTGAATGTCCTGGGTGCTGAAGAGATGCCGAAGGGGAGGCATCGGAACTGAAGGTGGTGTTGCCCGATGGAAAAGCGAAGGAATTTCTGAAAAGCGGGGTGGATTGGTATATGAAGGTAGGCGTCTGACAGGTCGACGGACAGCATCCAATCTCCTAAGTTCACTGCTAGAAGGATAGACTGGAGACTTTCCATCTTGAAGGCTTCTATTTGGATCCTTCTGTTTAGTCGTTTGAGGTCCAATACGGGCCGAAGTTCTCCTGATTTCTTTCGCACCAGAAAGAGAGGGGAATAAAATCCCCTGCCTCTCTGGTGGGAAGGGACTTCTATGACTGCCTCCTTCTGAACTAAGTCCGAGACGTACTGTAGTAGAAGTTTCCTTTTGTCTGGGGAGGAAGGAATTTTGGTGGGTTGAAAAACCATGTGAGGCAATGCCCCCATAAAGTTCCATTTGTGGCCTTGTTTGACCGTGGAAAGGACCCATTGGTCTTCTAAATGCTCTGCCCAAAGTTGTGCGAAATTCCTGAGCCTGGCGCCCACCTGAGCTGGGTGGGCAGGCGAATTCTCAAAAAGACTTTTGTTGGTCCCCTGTGGTAATGGCCTTGATCCTCTGACCCCTAGCAAAGGGGGGGCGAGTAGATCTCCCATCTCTTCTAAATTCCCTGCCTGGGCGATAATTTCTGGCTTCTCTGTACCTATCGGGCAGATTGTGCCTGAGGGTAGGCCCCCTCTGGGGCTTGGGTCTCCTGTCGGAGGGGATAAGCCCCGATTTTCCTCCGGTAACCTTGGAGATTGCCGTATCTAATTTCGCACCAAACAGGTTTACGCCATCATACGGGATCTTGCACCAGTTGGACTTAGAGTTTGCGTCCGCGACCCAGGGTTTCAGCCATAAGGCTCTGCGAGCCATTACCGAGGCTAGCATGGAGCGAGCCGAGGAGCGAATGACATCCACTGATGAGCTGCGTGTTGAAAGCGCCACGAATCCAGCGATATATTTACTAAAGTACAAAATGTTCATATGTCACAATACGAAGAGAAAAAGCATTTTCGTCATTTTGTACTTTCGTAAATATATTGCGGGATTCGCGGCACTTTCAACACGCGGCTCATCCATATTAACTATTGTTAAGCCCCATACACTTGGTCAGACTTTTTTAACAACAAACATAAAAACGATAGTTTTCCGTTCGTTCTCAGAAAATTTGTTCGTTTTTAAACTCCATCAGAAAACCATTTTTGGGTTCAAAAGTCTGGCCAACTAATCTCCCTTCAGATGAAAATCCACAGAAAGTTTATTTGGCTTTACTGTACTACTCACTGTACTAGTGTACTCAGCACAAAAGAGAAGCTGCTTCACTAACTACACTCACTCACTGCCCATTCAAAAAAACGAAAATGACATCTTTAACAAAAGATTTGCATTCTGTATCTTGAATCATTTTTCTTTTGGTAAGGAAATGGCGATACATAGTGTGGATAACGGGCGCTGCACACCCTGAATAGATTTTCGAAGAAAAGGAAGAGTACCCCTAGGGGCTTTGAGTTGCAGCTAATAGTAATACAATAAAAATATGGGAGAATATAATGTGATTTATTAAAAAATAATAAATAACAGGATGGGAGCACCCATCACATACATGTGGGAAACACGGACTCAAAAAGTAAATCAAACAATTGATATATAAATAGATAGAGCAATTCAGTAATTTGACTTATGCGCAGAGACCCCGATGCGTTTTGACCCTTTTGCTGACGTGGGTCCTCCTCAGGGGGAAAGAAGTTTGCAGACATAAGTTCTATAAGAAAAGTATACATATACATAATAATGAGATTTGCTATGGAAAACAAAAAAACACAGATTTACATTTGAAATTTTAAGCTGTTACAAATACAGTCATTGTTGCAAACATTGGTTTCAAAATATAATTGAATAATTACCAGAATCAATGTCGAGAGCCAGACTCGGTAACCAGACACAGGCCATGCCGCCATAGTAGGGGGTTCCCAGGGGACACCCAGGATGAAGGGATAGGTCAAAATTGCAACATAGACCCAGTAGTGGAATGGGTGGAACAACCCCCAGGCCCACGAGGAGTCGCAAGCAACGGACCCCGCATTGGGCCAGAGGGGGGGGAAGGGGGAGGGGGGGGGAAAAAGACGGGGGACCAGGCAGGGCAGGGCGGGACAGGAGGAGAGCTGGGCCCGACGAGGTGAGAAACAGGCAACCCAGGCAGGAACTGATAAACCTAAAAGGAGACAAAGATACCCCATGATAAGGGTAATAAGATGCTATACAGTAGTATAAACAGGGAGTCAACAGGGGGGGGTTAAGTGAGGACGTGTGTGGGAGAATGGTGGGAAAGGCTAGTGTGTGTGGAAGGGGGAGATAGGTGAGTTGGGGAGAGTGTGAATGCAAAGAATTGGGGTTGTGTGGGAAGAAAAGGAAAAAAAAAAAGAAAAAAGGAGAAAACATAGAAGAAAAGGAATGTGAAGTGAAAATGAGTGAAAACAGGGCTGTGTGTGTAAAGTCTCAGAGGGAGAAAGGGGAAAATGTGAGAGATGTGTGGGCATGTGTGTACAGTGGACAACAAAATAATGTATCTGAATGAAAAGTGATACAGTGGCCAAATGTATAAAGGGGGAGTGTGAGTGTGAGAATGTTGTGAAGTGATGTGAGGGGAAGAGATAAAATGAGGGCGAAAAAACGCACAGGAAAAACAAAAAAGCAGAAAAGACAAAAGACAATGAAAAAGGAAAGGATTGTTGTTACCTGGACTCTCTGGATAAGTGGGGTAGACCGTTGGAGGCATATTAATGTCTATAGAGGAATGTGCTGTAAGATTGGCCTAGGTGAATATAGGATATATGTAACCTATTTTAGCGGCAAACTGCAGCAGAAAAAAAAAGACCCACAGAAACATTATAGTATACTATGCCTAACAAGTGAGTACTAGCCTGACCCAGTTTGGAATATATGGCCCCTTGTATAGACTTCAAACTTGCTTTCTAGCAATATTATGAATACTCATTGATAATCATACATATTCCCTATCTTTTTTTTTCTTCTCATTTTCTGCTGCAGTTTGCCGCTATAATAGGTTACATATATTCTATATTCACCTAGGCCAATCTTACAGCACATTCCTCTATAGACATTAATATGCCTCCAACGGTCTACCCCACTTATCCAGAGAGTCCAGGTAACAACAATCCTTTCCTTTTTCGTTGTCTTTTGTCTTCTTTTCTGCTTTTTTGTTTTTCCTGTGCGTTTTTTTCGCCCTCACTTTAACTCTTCCCCCCACATCACTTCACTACATTCTCACACTCACACTCCCCCTTTATACATTTGGCCACTGTATCACTTTTCATTCAGATACATTATTTTGTTGTCCACTGTACACACATGCCCACACATCTCTCACATTTTCCTCTTTCTCCCTCTGAGACTTTACACACACAGCCCTGTTTTCACTCATTTTCACATTCCTTTTCTTCTCTGTTTTTTCCTTTTTTCTTATTTTTTTTCCTTTTCTTCCCCACACAACCCCAATTCTTTGCATTCACACTCTCCCCAGCTCACCTATCTCCCCCTTCCACACACACTAGCCTTTCCCACCATTCGCCCACACACATGTCCTCACTTAACCCCCCCCCGTTGACTCCCTGTTTATACTACCGTATAGCATCTTATTACCCTTATCATGGGGTATCTTTGTCTCCTTTTAGGTTTATCAGTTCCTGCCTGGGTTGCCTGTTTCTCACCTCGTCGGGCCCAGCTCTCCTCCCGTCCCGCCCTACCCTGCCTGGTCCCCCGTCTTTTCCCCCCTCCCCCTTTCCCCCCCCCCCTCTGGCCCAATGCGGGGTCCGTTGCTTGCGACTCCTCGTGGGCCTGGGGGTTGTTCCACCCATTCCACTACTGGGTCTATGTTGCAATTTTGACCTATCCCTTCATCCTGGGTGTCCCCTGGGAACCCCCTACTATGGCGGCATGGCCTGTGTCTGGTTACCGAGTCTGGCTCTCGACATTGATTCTGGTAATTATACAATTATATTTTGAAACCAATGTTTGCAACAATGACTGTATTTGTAACAGCTTAATATTTCACATGTATATCTGTGTTTTTTTGTTTTCCATAGCAAATCTCATTATTATGTATATGTATACTTTTCTTATAGAACTTATGCCTGCAAACTTCTTTCTCCCTGAGGAGGACCCACGTTAGCAAAAGGGTCGAAACGCGTCGGGGTCTCTGCGCATAAGTCAAATTACTGAATTGCTCTATCTATTTATATATTTACTCATTGTCTTCAATTGCTTGATTTACTTTTTGAGTCCGTGTTTCCCACATGTATGTGATGGGTGCTCCCATCCTGTTATTTATTATTTTTTAATAAATCACATTATATTCTCTCATATTTTTTTTAACAAACAAAGGTGCTTTATTGTGATAAGAAATCATGTAATACAGTATACCTCTTGACATGGTACAAAACAGGACAGAGCAAAAAGGAATATCAGCGAAACAAAGAGAACGTTGATCAGGCAGAGTACCAGGCAATAAATTGTCACTCACAAAGAAGACCAACGGGATAAAGGTAGGTCTACCAATAGACAGGAACCAGACCCAACCCCAAACCCCACATATCCTCCCCCAAGATCACATAAAAACAGGGCCCATGGCCCTTAAGAGGAGAGCCAGGGAGCCCACACTTTGTCATACTTCCACGGGCAACCACGGTTAATGTAAGTGATTTTATACATAGGCAGGGCCGCCTCAATCTGTGCCTCCCAGGAGGTAAGAGATGGGGGGGACGGGACGATCCACTTTAGGAGTATCTCTTTCTTAGCGTAAAATAGGAGGTAGGAAATCAATCATTTCAAATGATGCGAGCGCTGTGCATCCTCGTGCACCCCCAACAATGCCAACTCGGGCAGCATTTGGAGGGACAACTGCAGCCGCGAGTTAAGTTCACTAAACACCGCTGACCAAAAACCCCCCACAACAGGACAGTCCCAAAACATATGAATATATGTGCCAATTTGAGTCCTACATTTAGGGCACATGGGATCTCTGGCCGGGAACATGCGATGGAGCCTTTGGGGAGTGTAATAAATTCTATGAAGGAATTTGACCTGTAGAAGCTTATCCCTGGATGCAATGACCAACTTAGGGCCACAATCCAGGCAGTCCTCCCATCCCTCCCTATCCAGAGAGGGTATATCACCGTGCCAGGCTTCCCACAGTCTCTCCATCTTGGGGGAGTCCCTACCCAAAAGCGCCCCATATAAGGTAGAGAGAGGCCTAGTAAGATCTCCCGGTGCCAGAAGCTCCTCTATGGGGTCAGCCTGAAGGACAGGGCGCTGAGGGAACTGGGCCCTCTCCGCATGCTTCAGTTGCAGGTATCTGAAATGCATCCATCGGGGCAGGTGGTACGCGTCTCTCAATTCGGAGAAGGGCATTAACACTCCCTGGGGCATCACGTGGCTCAACTTGGTGATACCAAACCTTGCCTAGGCCTGAGGGTCCGGAATGGAACGAAAGTGAGGCAGAGTCGGATTGCCCCACAGTGGATGTGCAGGGGACCACCGATCAGGCGTCAAATAGCGCCGCCGAGCCGCCCCCCACACCCTCCACGACGCCCGGGTAGGCCCAGGAATCATCTTATATGCCCCCGGTCCCCTATAGACGAAATTACGAAGGTCAGCCAGTGACCCCAGGCAGGTAGCCTCTTTCTTTCATATTTTTATTGTATTACTATTAGCTGCAACTCAAAGCCCCTAGGGGTACTCTTCCTTTTCTTCATTTTTCTTTTGGTATTTTCAGTCGTATGTTCATATGACATCTATTACAAAAGATTTGCATTCTGTATTTTGAATGCAAAATACGAACAGAAAAAAAGGAATTCAAAATACAGAATGTAAATCTTTTGTTATAGATGTCATATGAACAATGAACATACGACTGAAAATACGAACAGAAAAGGGATTCAAACAAAATACAGAATGCAAATCTTTTGTTATAGATGTCATTTTCGTTCTTTTGCCGTTTTCGTTTTGTCGTATTTTTGTCGGATCGTTCGTTCGTATTTGCGGTTGTTCGTTATGCGGCTCATTCGTAATCCCGTCTTTTTCATATTTTGGTGCTTTCATTTTTTCGTATGTACACATTATCCCGCGGGTACGAAAATGAACATTTTCGTACGAAAATAACATTCGTACGAACGGGAATGCACATATCTACTGTTTCCATAACCAAGGCCTGAATCTGCTGTTTTCTTTTCAACCTTTGTCTATCCTTCCCATCACCTGCTAACTGTTTTTACCCGGCTGGGTAATAAAGAGCACATATAAAGAGACTTCCTATTTGCGGACATTCCTTTACTGCTGTTGCATTCATCGTTCACCCTAGACACTTCACCGGAGCCATGCCATCCCATCCCATGCCATCCTATGCCATCCCATCATTTTTCAACAGCTCCTTCGGGGGTAGTGCTACATACCCATTTCATCAGGGTCTTAATTAATAATTGAATAATTTGCTGTATTGTATTTTTCTTTTGTGATTTCATAATGAACTATGTTTTACCATTAGGTTATCTGTTAGTGACTCAGAGCTACTATCCTATTCTTGTTTTTTAGATTTGGCGCAATGGTTTATTCACCGAGCACAGGGATCATCCTAAATAATCAGCTGGCAGATTTCTGCATTTCTTCTCTTTCACAGCCACTCAGGGAAGGTGAGAACTCTTTTCTGTCTGAAGTCAAGTGGCATTAGAGGCATTAAAGCTAGGTTAGTGGTGTTTAGCCAGCTCTAGAGGTGTTTTTTTTTTTAACAGAACACAGTTTATTCGAATTTATCAAGAAAAGTTACAGCCCACAGGACAGCAGACAAAATCAAATCAGGCGGTACAGTGAAATACATTGCAGATTGAGGACATGTTACAATTGGTCCAGAACCTGAAACAAAATTGGGTCACTCATGAGAGTTCATAAGCATGAACAATAGCATGTATTACACATATGGACCAGTGGCGGCTGGTGCTCCATTTTTTTGGGGGGGCGCAAACAAAACCCCAGCCAACCCCCCCCCCCCCCCTCCGGCAATGTCACTCGCAGACAATGGGACCTGCAGACAGACAGATAGATAGATAATTGGATAGACAGACAGATAGACAGAAAGAGAGTGAGAGAGATAGATAGATAGATAGATAGATAGATAGATAGATAGATAGATAGATAGATAGATAGATAGATAGATAGATACAGAGATAGATAGATAGATACAGAGATAGATAGA
>JAJQKJ010000054.1:25000-91895 GCA_029574335.1 Rana kukunoris
AGAGATACAGAGATAGATAGATAGATAGATACAGATAGATAGATACAGAGATAGATATATACAGAGATACAGAGATAGATAGATATATACAGAGATAGATATATACAGAGATAGATATATACAGAGATAGATATATACAGAGATAGATATATACAGAGATAGATATATACAGAGATACAGAGATAGATAGATAGATAGATAGATAGATAGATAGATAGATAGATAGATAGATAGATAGAGAGAGACACACAGACACAGAGAGAGAGGGGGGGGGGGGGGCAGATAGAGACAGAGATAAGAGAACTGTGAAGCACAGCTGCAGCAGGACGCAGTACTCTAAGCCCTCACACACATACAGGAGATGTGAAGCACGGCTCTCTGTCCCCCTTCCTCCAGCCCGACCACAGTACAGGCTGAGCATACAGCACAAGGTCATGGATGGGATGGACAGTGACACTGGACAGGACAGACAATGAGACTCAGACAAATAAAGTGTTTTAAAAAGGTTACTTACCTTAGATTCCTTTTGGAGCCAAAAACGAAAGTAACACTGCCCTGGGGAAAGCACCGCCCATTTTCCTTTGGCAGTGAGGAAGCAGCAAGACCCAATTGGAGTGGAGAGAATGGAGACACTGGATTGTGATTGGCTCGTGGCGCAAAGCACATAGCCACAGAGCTTAAAAAAAAAACTGCAAATGAAGCGTCTTGCCTGCTTGCATTGGCATGACGCTTCAATGACTCTATAGCAGTGAACTGTGACCTGCGCCCACCCTGCACATAGTAGTGCTGTTAAAGGAACTTTTTTTTTTTTTCTTAAAGGGACAAAAAAAAAAGATAGATAGATACAGAGATAGATAGATAGATAGATAGATAGATAGATAGATAGATAGATAGATAGATAGATACAGAGATAGATAGATAGATAGATAGATAGATACAGAGATAGATAGATAGATACAGAGATAGATAGATAGATACAGAGACAGATAGATACAGAGATAGATAGATACAGAGATAGATAGATACTGAGATAGATAGATAGATAGATAGATAGATAGATAGATAGATAGATAGATAGATAGATAGATAGATAGATAGATAGATAGATAGATAGATAGATAGATAGATAGATAGATAGATAGATACAGAGATAGATAGATAGATACAGAGATAGATAGATAGATACAGAGATAGATAGATAGATACAGAGACAGATAGATACAGAGATATATAGATACAGAGATAGATAGATACTGAGATAGATAGATAGATAGATAGATAGATAGATAGAGATAGATAGATAGATAGATAGATAGATAGATAGATACAGAGATAGATAGATAGATACAGAGATAGATATATAGATAGATAGATACAGAGATAGATAGATACAGAGACAGATAGATACAGAGATAGATAGATACAGAGATAGATAGATACTGAGATAGATAGATAGATAGATAGATAGATAGATAGATAGATAGATAGAGAGATAGATAGATAGATAGATAGATAGATAGATACAGAGATAGATAGATAGATAGATAGAGATAGATAGATAGAGATAGATAGATAGATAGATAGATACAGAGATAGATAGATACTAGAGATAGATAGATAGATAGATAGATAGATAGAGATAGATAGATAGATAGATAGATAGATAGATAGATAGATAGATATAGAGATAGATAGATAGATAGATAGATAGATAGATAGATAGATAGATAGATAGATAGATACAGAGATACAGAGATAGATAGATACTGAGATAGATAGAGATAGATAGATAGATAGATAGATATATACAGAGATAGAGATAGATAGATAGATACAGAGATAGAGATAGATAGATAGATACTGAGATAGATAGATACTGAGATAGATAGATACTGAGATAGATAGATATATACAGAGATAGATAGATACTGAGATAGATAGATACAGAGATAGATAGATACAGAGATAGATAGATACAGAGATAGATATACAGAGATACATAGATAGATAGATAGATAGATAGATAGATAGATAGATAGATAGATAGATACTGAGATAGATAGATACTGAGATAGATAGATATATACAGAGATAGATATATACAGAGATACAGAGATAGATAGATATATACAGAGATAGATAGATACTGAGATAGATAGATATATACAGAGATAGATAGATACTGAGATACAGAGATAGATAGATACTGAGATAGATAGATACAGAGATACAGAGATAGATAGATATATACAGAGATACAGAGCTAGATAGATATATACAGAGATAGATAGATACTGAGATAGATAGATACAGAGATAGATAGATACTGAGATAGATAGATACTGAGATAGATAGATATTGAGATAGATAGATACTGAGATAGATAGATACTGAGATAGATACTGAGATAGATAGATATTGAGATAGATATATACTGAGATAGATAGATACTGAGATAGATACTGAGATAGATAGATACAGAGATAGATAGATAGATACAGAGATAGATACAGAGATACAGAGATAGATAGATAGAGATAGATAGATAGATAGATAGATAGATAGATAGATAGATAGATAGATAGATAGATAGATAGATAGATAGATACAGAGATAGATAGAGATACAGAGATAGATAGATATATACAGAGATAGATATATACAGAGATAGATATATACAGAGATACAGAGATAGATAGATATATACAGAGATACAGAGATAGATAGATATATACAGAGATACAGAGATAGATAGATATATACAGAGATAGATATATACAGAGATACAGAGATAGATAGATATATACAGAGATACAGAGATAGATAGATATATAAAGAGATAGATAGATACAGAGATAGATAGATAGATAGATAGATAGATAGATAGATAGATAGATAGATAGATAGATAGATAGATAGATAGATAGATAGATAGAGAGAGATACACAGACACAGAGAGAGGGGGGGGGGGGCAGATAGAGACAGAGATAAGAGAACTGTGAAGCACAGCTGCAGCAGGACGCAGTACTCTAAGCCCTCACACACATACAGGAGATGTGAAGCACGGCTCTCTGTCCCCCTTCCTCCAGCCCGACCACAGTACAGGCTGAGCATACAGCACAAGGTCATGGATGGGGTGGACAGTGACACTGGAAAGGACAGACAATGAGACTCAGACAAATAAAGTGTTTTAAATAAGTTACTTACCTTAGATTCCTTTTGGAGCCAAAAACGAAAGTAACACTGCCCTGGGGAAAGCACCGCCCATTTCCTTCTGCAGAGAGGAAGCAGCAAGACCCAATTGGAGTGGAGAGAATGGAGACACTGGATTGTGATTGGCTCGTGGCGCAAAGCACATAGCCACAGAGCTTAAAAAAAAAACCTGCAAATGAAGCGTCTTGTCTGCTTGCATTGGCATGACGCTTCAATGACTCTATAGCAGTGAACTGTGACCAGCGCCCACCCTGCACATAGTAGTGCTGTTAAAGGACCTTTTTTTTTTTTTTCTTAAAGGGACAAAAAAAAAAAAAATGTTTTAATGGCTTTGGGGGGAGGGGGGGCGGCGCCCCTGCGCCCCCTATGGAGGGGCCGCCACTAATATGGACTGAGAGGAGGATGTATGAGTACTTACCCACTCAAGGCTCTCTAAAGCCAAAGCCAGGGCATTCTTGTCAAATCTTTGTAGGCCTATAGATATCAAATTGGGTTGTGACCAACGTGGTAGATCTGGAAATAGGATGAAGGGGAAAAGAGAAAGGGGGGCAGGGAAATAAAAGAGGGAGCGGGGAATGGAAGCTCCAGAGCAGTGGTCTCCAAACTGCGGCTCGGGGGCCAGATGCGACCCTTTGCTTGCTTTTATCCGGCCCTTGGGGCCATAATTGCTCCCCACTGACACCAATGAAGGGACACAATTCCTCCCACTAATACCAATGCTGGGGCACAATTTTTCCCAATGGTGCCAACAATGGGGCCCAATGACACCCCTCAATGATGGGGCACTATTCTTCTCAACAATGGGACCAACAATGGGGCACCAATTTCTCCCAATGACACCAATGAAGGGGCGCAATTCCTCCCACTAATACCAATGCTGGGACACAATTTTTCACAATGACACCAACAATGGGGCCCTATTCCTCTTAAAGGGACCAACAATGGGGCCCAATGACATCAACAATGGGGCACAATTTCCCCTATTGACACCAATGATGAGGCACAATTGCTTCCACTGAAACAAATGATGGGGCACAATTTTTTTTCTTCACTGACCTCAGGACCTTCTCTACTCCCAATTTCCACAGTCCGGCCCACCTAAAGTCTGAACGAGGGTAAGCTGGCCCTTTGTTTAGAAAGTTTGGAGACCTCTGCTCTAGAGCAAGGGTGTCAAACTCAATTTCATTGTGGGCCGCATTAGCATTATGATTGCACTTAAAAGGGCCGGTTATATCTGTAAGATTAGATGTCCAGCGCATCCCCTCCCCTTATATTAGATGTCAAGAACCACCCCACCATCAGAAGTTGAGTCCCCCACTCTCCCTTACATCACAGTGCCCCCCCCCCCCCCCCCTTTACCTTACGCTGCTGCTGGGAAGAAGCTGGATGCATTGCTTGAAAGCAGAAAGTAAGGGTCTGAAAAAGGACCAGAGGAGGGCTGGAGCTCTCCGGCAGCTGCAGGAGAGGTGCGAGGGCCACATGAAATGGCCTGGAGGGCCAAATTCGGCCCGCGGGCCTTGTGTTTGACACCTGTGCTCTAGAGTTTTAGTGCAGCAATTTTTTAGGGAGCTGGCAATGTGTTGCGCAACTATGTACTGTAAAGAACAAAATAATTTAGTGAACAGACATTGCAACTGTGTTCTAATTAGGTAGGTTAGCCAGTCTGTCTATCTCTGAAGATACTATTTTTGAGGCACTACAAGTTCCTTCAATCACCTCAGGTTTATAGGTTGTTTTTTTCCCCAAAAAGTATTGATACAGTTTGTTCTAGCCTGCAGCTATAAGATCAGTCTGTCACTCCAGGCCTTGGGTTTTTTAGGACTCCTACAGCTGTAAAAACCGTTCTACTACAAGTGCTATTTAAGGCATTCCTCCATGCACCCTGAATTGTGTCTGAACTTTTTGTTGAAATAAAACTATGGTCCATCCTTTTTTTTTTTTTCTAAGTACCCCATGGAACAATTTGTAAATACCAGTTGATCATGCCAGTCAAACTACTGAATAGGCACTTTGAGCCAGATTCAGTAGAGTTACTCTGGAGTATCAGTGATACTCCAGCCCAACTCTCACTTTGAGCCGGCGTTTCTGTTTTCAGTAAGCAGAAAACAAGAAACGCCGGGTTGGAGTTCCTATACGAGTGGCGTAATTGTATTTCGCCGTCGTATCGGAACTGCAATTTTTAAAATGGCGCTGGGGGCCTTCCCGCTGATTAACGCCGAGAATGTGTTAATCAGCGAGAATCGGCAATTCACGATCGTATTCGGGCCCGACGCAGTGACTTTCCGACGTTTCCGTAAGACATACGTGGCGTAAAGATAAACCAGCCCCCTAGTGGAGTATCCTATGTTAAGTATGGCCGTCGTCATCGCGTCGAAAAAAAATAATTTGAGTCGTTTGCGTAAAATGTCCGTGAATGGGGATTGACGTCATTGACGTTCACTGACAGAATTTGGAGCATGCGCACTGACAGTTGACGCATGCGCAGTACGTTCGCCGCGGGATCGCGCCTAGTTTAAATAATACACGCCCCCTACCCGCCCAATTTGAATTCCGCCGGCTCATTGAATACAGTACTTGCTCCTAAAGTTTCGGCGGAGTAACGTAAATGAGAAAAGTTACTCCAAAATAAAGATTCGCCCATCTACCTGAATCTGGCCCTTTATTTGTAGGGTGACAATACTCTGATTTTGCAGTGAAATAACTGCAGTTTTGTTACCCTTGCTGCCCATGTAGCTGCTTAGATGTACATACCATAGTACTGTTATCCGTAAATAGCCATACCTATCTCCACCCTCAGGTATTTAGATTGAAAACACATAGCTCATTCAGGAGGTGCTTGCTCAGTGATCACCTTCTATCAGCATGCACGTGCAATCAATGTTGCTGTGTTCAGCAGGGCCTTCAGAGTGCTTCAATGGGGAAAGATCAGCACTAGTAATTTTCTGCATTGAGAGCTGCACCCTACCCTTACTATAAAACTAACCATAACCCTCAGGCCCTGTACACACGAGGAGACATGTCCGATGAGACAGGTCCGACGGACCGTTTTCATCGGACATGTCTGAAGGACATGTCTGCGGACCAGAACGCGGTGAAGTAGAAGACACTGACGTGCTGGAGAAAGGAAGTTGAATGCTTCCACGCATGCGTTGAATCAATTAGACGCATGTGCGGGGTTTCGGTCCGATGGTTGGGCGTACTAACCATCGGACATGTCTGACGGACAGGTTTCCAGCGGACAAGTTTCTAGGCATGTTTCAAAACTTTTGTCTGCTGGAAACCTGTCCGCTAGGCCGTACACACGATCGAACATGTCCGCTGAAACTGGTCTGCGGACCAGTTTCAGCGGACATGTCTCCTCGTGTGTACGCGGCCTAACAAAACCTTTGCTTACAAATGCACTTTATTTTTTTATTTTTTATGGAGACCCTCTGTGTGCCTCTACTGCTGGACTGCCTAAAGCCTCGTACACACGATCGGATTTTCCTTGGACAAAGCGTAGGACTTTTGTTCAAAGGGCGTTGGCCGTGAACTTGTATTGCATACAAATGGAAAAGAATTGTTGGCCAACAAACATGAAACTATGTGTTTTTTCAGCTCTTTAGCACCACCCTTTGGGCAATTCTGCTAATGTTGTGTTATGGTTAGCACTGCTACTGAGCATGCGTGTTTGTACTTTGGATTTTTTTTCCGGTGGATTTCTGTACACACGATTGGATAATCCAACACTACGTATTTGTTGAAAAATTTAAAGCATGCTATCCCACATTTGTTTTCGGAAAGTCCAACAACAATTGTCCGATGTAGCATACAAACGGTCGGATTTTCCGACAACAGCCTGCCATCATACAATTCCGATCGGAAAATCCGATCGTGTGTACGGGTCTTTATTGTAAAAGCCAGAATGTCCTGCAAGTTAGGTAGCCCATAGATGAGTGAGTTATTTTCATTCAACCATCAGTTTGAATGAAAAAAGCTGAGTCAATTCCCCCATCCAAACATTTAGGCCGCATACACTCGATCAGACATGTCCGATGAAACATGTCCGACGGACCATTTTCTTTTTTATTTTCAATAATTTTATTGAAGTTTTCAAGAATGAGAACATGTGTCACATAGGTCAATACAGTAACATAAAGGTAGGTCCAAAAACAGAATCTTCCGAGTCCATGAACAAAGAACAACAACATTATGCTGATGGAAGAGAAGAGGCGATCAGGCCAACCGCGACCATTGGCCGGAACAATATTAAACAGTGTACCAATTCGCAGGCGGTCAACCATACAGGAGCCCATCAAGGCGCATTCCCCCTCCGGGCAGGGGCGCGGGACCCCAAACCCCGAGCGGCCCCAAAAGGGATCACGCTGCCCCTCAGGGAAAGGGATCACACCGCCCCAGTCCCCGCCGCGGAACACACGAAGAGGGCTGATAAGAAAAATACAATTTTGTCACTATGCAGGAGACCGTGTCAGCGTGTAAAAACAGAGTGAGAATTTAGCCTCGTGCGCCAGGACCTAGATGGACCTATACCAGCCACGAAAGCAAAACTAAGGCGACAACACAAACTTACTACAGTGGAGGCGCCAAGAGAGGCAGGGTAAAGAGACGTGGAGAGGAAAGAAAAGATAGGAAGAGAGGAGGAGGGTAAGAGTATCAGCTCCTTCAGGGAATGGGGGAAGTGATCGGGCCGTCCGGCACTGCTCCTGGTATGAGGGAAATGTTGCAAAAGGTGGCCCACGGTTCCCAGATGGCCAGGAATCTCTCAGATTTATCATCAAGTTTAGCCACAATATGCTCTTGCGACATGATCCATGTTACTTTCCTCTTAAATCCCTGTATGGATACAGTGGGTTTCTTCCAGGCTTTGGCAATGGTCATTTTGGCTCCCAAGAGGATGAATAGCGAGAAGGTCTGGGAATGTTTGGGTAAACCTGGGATGCATTGGTTTAGAAGTGCTACACCAGGGTAGGGAGTCACTACCACTGCTGTTAAAGAACTAATGATACGGAACACCTTCCGCCAAAATGATCGAATGCGGGGGCAGGTCCACCAAATATGAGGCATAGTCCCCTCCAGTTCACACCCTCTGTAGCAAGCTGGTGAGGACCCCGGAAACATCTTAGCCAGCCTGGAAGGAACATAGTACCACCTAATTAAAACTTTTAGACTGGCTTCTATAAGAGAAATGTTGAGAGTACCTTTGTAGGCTCTATGCATAGCCCGGTGCCAGGTCGCGGTTTCCCACGAGACGTTCAGATCCTCCTCCCAAGCTCGAGCGTAGGACGGTTTTGTCGGTCTGGAAGCGAGTGCCGCATAGATCAAGGAAATGCCACCCTTCTGGTCCATTGTGGAGGAGCACCACTGCTCATAGGGTGAGACTGTGGGGGGCACCTTTTTATTGGACCAAATAGAGTATATGAAATGGGAAATTTGAGAGAACCTGAACAGCTCGGAGTCCGGCATGTCCAGTTTCTTCCTACAGTGTGATAGGGAGAGCGGACCCGTCGGGGTGAGGAAGTGGCCAATCCGGTAGAGACCTTTGTCAGTCCACCACCTGAAAGCTTCAATGTTCATGCCTGGGGGGAAGGCCTCGTTATGAAAAAGGTGTGCCAATGGTTTCAGGGGGGTCGTCAGGGAGTGCGTCCTAAAGAGTTTAAAGCTAAGTGAAACCGAGTGTGAGAGGGTGGGAGACAATATTGCCGGTCTGGCTTTGGGATCACACCAAAGGAGATAGTCAATAGTGTTCCTGGGAGTGGCTTGTCTCTCCATTGAGAGCCATTCAGGTCTCGGTCCCCGGAAAAAACCTGATGATATTTGCGTGAGTTGGGCTGCTTGGTAATAACCCCAAAGGCTAGGAAGTCCCAAACCGCCCTGTGACTTCAGGCGGAAGAGGATCTCCGCGGGGCATCTGTAACCCTTGTTCCCCCAAACAAAGCGGACAATCTGTGATTGCAGTTTACTGAGGAAGTGTTTCGTGACGGGGATCGGTAGGGAGCGAAAGAGATATAACATGCGAGGGAGGAGGGTCATTTTCACCGCATGTATCTTACCCAGCCAGGACAGACCACATCTCGACCACTTGTCCAGATCTTCCCTACACTTAAGCACCATAGGGGGGTAGTTGGACTTAAAAAGACTGCTTACGTCCGGCGTCAGCTTGATGCCTAGGTAGGGTATAGAGCCAGAGGCCCATTTAAAGTCAAAGTTGCCAGAGAGCTGAGTGAGGGTGTCAGGGGGGACAGTGATGTTCAGTGCCGTCGATTTGGTCATATTCACTCTGAGACCCGAGACAGCACTAAAGGTCCTTAGTGTCTTGAGGAGTACAGGGATGGAGGTCAGAGGTGAGGTGATAAATAATAGTAAGTCATCCGCGTACAAAGCACACTTATGCTCCCTCTGTCCGCAAGTCACCCCCCTAATGTCGGGGTTTGATCTAAGCGCTATTGCCAGTGTCTCTATGGCCATTGCAAACAGGAGGGGGGAGAGAGGGCATCCCTGTCTGGTTCCCCGGCCGATAACAAACGAATCGGAATATCTACCCATTAAGCGAATCTGGGCCGTGGGGGTTGAGTAAAGAGCACGGATCAGATTCAAGAAGTATGGGCCGAAGCCCCACCTCTCCAGAATATCAGACAGGTATGCCCAGTCTATCGAGTCAAAGGCCTTATGAAGGTCTATAGAAAGAAGAAAGCCTTTCTGCGGGGGACCCCCATCCCAACCGGATCTAAGAAGTGAGATGATATCAATGGCCCGCCTAATCTGGTCCGGTCCCTGTCTCCCAGGTATGAAACCCACCTGGTCTCCATGCACATAAGTAGCGATAAAGCTGGCCACCCTGTTAGCCATGATCTTGGTCATAATTTTGATGTCATTGTTGATAAGCGAGATTGGGCGATAGTTGCCCACTTCGCTAGCGTCCTTGTCCGGTTTGGGTATTACTGATATGTATGCAGAGTTCAGGTCAGCCCCTAGGGAGTGTCCCTCTCTGAGAGAGTTGAATAGTCGGGCCATATGTGGAGCCAGCGCAGGTCCAAATTTCTTATAGTAGCCATTAGAAAATCCGTCCGGGCCGGGGGATGAGCCAAGTTTGAGGGATTTAATTGTATCTAATATTTCGTCCGAAGAAAATGGCATCTCGAGGAGATTCCTATGTTCCAGGGACAGAGCGGGCAGAGGGACACTATCTAAAAATGTCCTACTCGCGGAAGCCTGTGTCGTTCTGCCAGGTGTGTAAAGGTCAGAGTAGAATTGCAAAAAGGTATCCATAATCTTTGTTGGGTTCTGGGTTAGGTCCCCCGTGGTCGTCTTAATTTTAGGGAATGCTAGGGAGCGTGGCTTAGGACTCAACTTTACTGCTAATTTAGCCCCAACCCTGTCTTTTTGGGAATAGAATCTGGCCCCAGTCCATCTAAGGTGACGCTCTGCGTCCGTTGTCAGCTTCAAATTAAGCAGTGCCCGGGCTTTGTCTAGCTGTCTAAGATTCTCCACTGTAGGATGACGTTTGTGTGTTTTGGCGAGAGAACGAAAGTCCTCCATGAGCTTCAACGTGTCCGCTCTGTGTTCCGCCCTATTTTTTGCGACCATTTGGATGATTTTTCCCCGTATCACTGACTTGTGCGCCGCCCAGACGGTAGGAGCCGAGACCTCGCCCGTCGCATTGATGAGAAAATAGTCCTGGATCGCTGCCTCCAGGAGGGTACACTGTATAGGGTCACTCAGTAGTGATTCCTGAAGGCGCCAACGAGGGGCCACTCTATCGCCCGAGGATCGCAAAGTGGTCAGAACGACCATCGAGTGGTCCGAGAGGGGGGTATCTATAATCTTTGAGCCTCTAATCAAAGGTATCGATGATGAGCGTGTGAAAATGTGGTCTATCCTGGCGAAGGAGTTGTGTGGGGCCGAAAAATGTGTATAGTCCCTTGTGCGGGGGTTTACCTCCCTCCAGACATCAATCAGCCCAGCGGAGTGAAGGAGTTCAGCAATTTTAACGCTCTGTCTGGAGGGACGCTTGGGAATAGGTTTCCCGTTCTTGGACTTGTCCAGTGAAAAGTCAAAGGCTGTGTTGGAGTCCCCGCCAATAAATACCGTCCCCTTAAGGTGTTCCCTCAGCTTGTGCAGTAAAGAGACAAAGAATGATCTCTGGCCCTTATTTGGGGTATAGTATGAGACAAAGGTGTAAAGTTCTCCGTCAATGTGACCAGAGACAAGGATGTAACGTCCCTGCGGATCCGTTACGACCACTGGTTGGGAGAGATTAATGTGTTTGGCGAAGCAAATGGCGACTCCCTTCGTTTTACTACCCGAGGAAGCTAGGAAGAATTGGGGGAAGCGTTGGTGTAGGAACGTGGGCTTAAAGGTGGTCGGAAAATGGGTTTCCTGCAGAAGGAGGATGTCAGCGTGCATGGAGTTATATTGCTGGAAGAGCTTCCTACGTTTAACAGGGGAGTTAAAGCCCTGGACATTATGGGAGACTAACTTGAGGGACGGAGAAGGGGTATGTGTGTTAGACATGGTGCGGGGTAGGCAGCGCTCGAGTGAAATATGAATGCATTCCCTGAACCAAAAATCGACACTCACCAGACAGACCGACGGAGGAGTCTCGAAGATGCCCAGTTGCCGGGAGGAGGGGTCCGCGACGTCCGCAGGCCCCGCGGATACTCAGAGGAGCCGCAGCAAAAGGAGCAGAGAGGAGAGGCGAGAGAAAAGAGGGGGAGAAAGAGAAATTGGTTACACAGTGGTATTCTGAATATAATGGCTGAGCCACTAACATAAAGAAAATAACAGTCACAAAAAAAACAGTGAAACAGTAAACCCTGGGTTCCCTAACCCCTTCCCACCCAGGGAAAGGGATGAGCCAGTCATCCCCACCCTTTAACCTGAGAGGACCGGAGCTCCCTAGCTACAGGGGCTCCGTGAAAGAACCGAGGAGTACGAGTACACTCCCGGTCCTAGATCAAGGCGCACTGGGTCCACCACGGCCCAACCACCTAAGGAAAACTAAAGGCTAAACTAGAAGTACCGTGGGCCTAAAAAGGGGCCCAGCAGCACTCAACAGAAGACGCAAAACGCCCCCTCTAATAAACCATAGTAGTAAATTGTGTACATCGGGTATTCCCCGGCCCCCGGCCCCCCCCCCGACCAGGCCTGGGCCCCCAGGGGGATACGGGAGACAGGCATGAAGCTGCCTAGGGCGTTCAACCCAAAAGGTTGTACAGGGCACTATCTATAATAATCTAGCACATTCTATATAAGAAAAAAAAAACAAAAGGGGGTAGAACGAGCACAAAAAATAGGTCAGGAGATATTAACCTATAGTAACATTACAATGCAATCGGGAATATAGAAGTGGACCAGGGGGTCCGCAGCGTGTTAGAGGTGAAGGAACGCCATGGTGGATCCGTCACCCCCGCCAACCTCCAATGCGTTCCATGTACAAGTCCCACCCGCCCCAGTCCCAGTCCAGGAAACAAGGACTCTCCAGCCCACCTGCAAAAAGAAAACGGTTAAAGAAAACAGTCCAAACGCCATAGGCAGGGTGTCCGAAGTAAGAGGGACCCCCAATGAGGGGAACAGCGGGAAGGTCTTGCTGGAACGCCGGTAACATGGAGAGGTAAGGTTCACGAACCCTCGGAGAGGGCGGAAACAGTGGGGAGCCATCAGGTCTGTAGATTCTCCTTGGAACGCTTGTTTCCCTGTTTGAGCCATGTGTGCTGCAGTGGGCTTGCTGGTGGGGGTCTCTTTGCAGAGGCTGGGGTGTTCCTACCGGTCTGCGTTGGGGGGGGTTCCAGGGGAAGGATCCCCAGATGCGCCAGGAGGCGTTCGCCCTCTGCCAGGGATGAGAATCCATAACTTTTGTTCTTAAAGGAGAAGTTCACACGTATGGGGAATGACCATCTGTAAGTGATTTCCCTCTCCATCAGGAGCTGCAACAAAGGTTTAAGTGACCGCCTTTTCTGCACCGTATATGGGGAAAGATCAGCAAATACTTGTATTTTGTGACCGTTTAGCATAAGGGTACCGGCGTTCCTGGATCTCCTCATCACTTCTTCCTTTACTGAGTAGAAGTGGGGTTTCACTATAATGTCCCTGGGGAGGCCATCTGAGCGGGGCGGTTGCAGAGCCCTGTGGGCCCTGTCCAGTTCAAGACGGTTGTCCGCTATGTCAGGTATGAGGTGTTTAATGAAGGTTTTTACCGCCGTCTGGACCTCCCGATCGGACTCAGGGAGCCCCCTGATCCTGAAATTATAGCGTCTGGATCTATTCTCAAGGTCATCGATCTTAGCAAGAGCAGTTTCTAATTGATCCTGAACATCCTGTATCCTGGCTGTGTTTTGATTGATGCGCGCCACAGCCTGATCGGCCTTTTTCTCTATAGTGTCCATCCTTACCCCAATCTGTTGCAGATCTGCATGGATAGATGATGTGATCTGGGCTGCGTTGAGGGCCAAGCTCCTAGAGAGCATTTGTGCAAATGCTTCCATCATGGAGGGGATGTCAGTGGGGACGGGGGTTGAGTCTGCGGCCTCGCTCACCTCCAGCAATAGGCCTGTATGGGGATCCAGCATAGGTGTGGAGGGGGGCCCTGCGCACATCCGCCCCAGCAGAGATTCTGTGGAGGCTGGTGATACAGCCAAGGGCAGTGGGGGGAAGCTGGTACCTGGGGATTGCGGTGTGACCAGGTCCTGGTCAGCTATAGATTCTCTGTGTGCCTCTGCCTCCTCCGCCGAGCGTGGGCCTTGCTGTGCTGCCGCCGCCATCTTAGCATAGCTGAGGGGGCCGGGAGAAGCCGCCATCTGCCGCGATAGGTCCCTCCTGACCGGCGCCGCGTGCATGTGCCCGTTCACGGGGGGTTCCCCCACCCGACAATACTGGTGGTAGCGCTCGGGGGGCGTCCTGGAAGCTCCGGTGGCTAAAACCGGGCCGTGGTGGAGCGGAGCTCTAGAAGCCGGCGGCCATCTTGGGAGCTGCCGCGCATGCGCCTCCCGACGGACCATTTTCATCGGACCAGGCTGAAGTGGTCTGTTGGTCTGATGTGCGTACACACCATTGGACCAAAATTCCCTCTGACCAGAACGCGGTGACGTAGAACACAACGACGTGATGAAAAAACGAAGTTCAATGCTTCCAAGCATGAGTCGACTTGATTCTGAGCATGCGTGGGATTTTGGTCCGATGATTTCGTGTACTAACCATCGAACCTGTCCGACGGACAGGTTTCCAGCGGACAGGTTTCAAAGCATGTTTTGAAACTTTTGTCCGCTGGTCAAAAACGGTCCGATAGGCCGTACACACAATCGAACATGTCTGCTAAAACTGGTCTGCGGACCAGTTTCAGCGGACATGTTCAATCGTGTGTATGCGGCCTTAGAGTAAAAGGGGGAATCCTCCCCGCTGAGCTATTATATTCTGACAGAGGAGAGACTTCCGTGCTGTCAGAATACACAGATCATCTTTGCAGGCAATAGCCTATAGCGTTGATGGAGCAGGGAATATCCGTCAGGGCAGTTGTACAGAAGCTGATCAGTAGCTTGACTTCTGTACAACCACAAGACCTATACATGAATAAAAATTTGGTCCCTGCTGAACTGGTCGAATTCCAATCGATGTATGGTCAGCTTAAGAGAGCATCTCAAGAAAGCAGTATTTAAAATGTAGTATAAAAAAAGCCCTAAGGCTGACGCATCGCTAAGGAAGTGTTTCTTAATGATGTGTCATAAATATAAATAAATGTGAATGAATAAAAATTAATTAGTGAATGAAGCAGCTAGCACTAAAGTTCAGCACTAAAAAACTTACAACCAATGTATAATTCAAAGAAGTGCAGCGCTACAATAATAACTCATGTGATAATAAAGAAAAGGGGATATGAAATAAAAAAGTGAAGAAAATATATCAAACCCCCAAAAAAAGTTTTTATTATCTATTGGATGGGACTCTCACTCTGCAGAAGTTTTTTCTATTTTGATTACATTTATGAATTTTCACAGAATTATATAAACATATTTTTTGGGGGTTTGATATATTTTCTTCACTTTTTTATTTCATATCCCCTTTTCTTTTTTATCACATGAGTTATTATTGTAGCGCTGCACTTCTTTGAATTATACAGTATTTAAAATGTATTTCTAAAATATATATATTATGCTAAAATAAAAAAGACAAAAATGTTTGTAAATGTGTTAAAGGAGACGTATGGGTGTACTTTATTTTTTTTGATTCATACTTACCTCGGTGAATGCGACATCAGACCAATGCTCCATCTGTTCCCGACGTCTCTGCGCTGAGAACCGAGCCAACGAACACTGCTGATGGCTCGGTTCTTACAGATCCTGAGAGGAAAGCTGCTGACTGTCAGTCAGCGTCTTTCCTCTCTGCTTCTCCACGCTCATTGGAGCACTGAGCCATGGAGGGGTGGGGAGAGGCTGTCTTAGCGTCTCAGCGGTTCGCTGAGACTGTCATCAATCAGGGCAGCTGGCGGATCCCGTCATGGAAATCGTGATAACGCTCTGCCCGCCCTGGCTGATGGCAGTGGAAAGCGGACTTCAGACCGATCTCCGCTGAAAACGGGTCACAGGAGTGCAAAATGAATTGCACTCCTCTGACCCTTAGGAGAAGCCCAGCCTAAAAAGCTCAGTCTGGACTTCTTCTTTAACATTCACAGGAAAACCATTACAGATCCCATTTATGGAGATTTAGTTTTTCATGGTTTATGTTGAGCCACGCCGCTATATCTGAAAGACTTTCTGTAGCTAAGCACACAGCAGATTGTGTCCTGATGAAGCTGCTGATTTAGGATATATGTTGTAATATTAAAATAAATAAATGTGAATCATTATGGGCTGTACAACGGGAAGAGATGAATCATGCTTTTGACTAGTGCTTGTACTAGAGATTAGTGACAGCTCTTATCAGCATGATGTCAGGCTGGGGTGGGACTGCATCTTGTTACTGTATTAGAAAGCTTGCTCTAGGTCATCGATCTGTCATCCACACACCAAAACATTGAAAACTAAGAAAGGCAGAAATTAAAACCTTACATTACAAAGACTAAAGAATTAGAGTAATCTAACAGTGTAATTTTACATTTATCAATACAGTCTTGGCAAGCATAAATTAACTGTCACTTTTCTGTTCTTGTACTGTAAAAAACAGATAGGATCCTCTGATAAATATTCCAACTATTTTACTGACAGGGTTATCATGGTTCAGCTAAGCTTGACAGGCTCCATAGATATTATACTATATGGAGCTTTTTCACTGCCAAGGAAGCATCCCACCAAACACACTACTGTAGTCGGTGTTAATGTTCAATAATGATATCAATGCAATTGTTCTTGTCAAATGGTCTCAATTTACTTGTTCTTGTCACTCCAGGGCAGCAGCCCCCATCATCCATGACCCCAGCCATTTTTCTGTCACATGACAAGAAGTCTCAACTGGTAATAGGTGGTGCTGGTGGGGTGAGGATCATAAGCGCCACTACACAGGTAAGTGCTTCTACTATGTCTATTGGTAAAACACATGCATTAATATTTTTAGGCTTGTTCACCTGCTCCGTCCCTCATTGCTCTGATCTTAGCTCTGTTCGAGATCTACAGGTGCCTAAACATTCTTTACTTTCAGCAGTTCCTGGAATATCTGATGGCTTCATTCCTCACCTTTTACTGTGGTTCCTTCTGCTAACCCCATTGTCACTGTTGTATCCTTGAGAGACATAGGTGCCAGTGGAAGGAACCACAATGTGCAGGAGGGGACGCAGGCATCCGACACACCTGGAAATGTGTTGAATCTGAAAAGTCCATTGCTCTGCCAGAGAGTAAAGATCAGAAGAACAAACAGTGGGACAGATGAGAATAAACCCTGTACTTTTGTAGGGATGTTCTATTATTTTTTTTTTGTAATAGCCACTATAAGGGATTTTCCCCCTCAATCATCACAGGCTGGGGGTGAATAAAGTAAATGGCCTGGAGCAAAAAGTGCAACTTGGAGGAGGGCCAACATGACTGGGGTGAGCTGAGAGGCAGAGAGAATTCTGGTGATAAGGGGAGGTATTAAGCCACTTGCCCGGATTGGTGGGTCCCAAGGGTTGGGGGTGTCCTGTGGATGTAGAGGGGTGGAGGTTTCTTGTCAGAGCTCAGTCTGAGCTTTTCACAGAATTAAGAAGGTTTCTCCTGTTGAAAAAGAAAAAAAAAAGGACAAAGGTAGCATGAGCGATTTAGATGCCCTGTTGTCCCAGCTCCGAGCTGAGGCTGAAGCCAGAGGCGCTGGCTGGCTCCAGGCTACTGTTTCTTACTTACTACAGGAGCCCAGCCAGGCCTCTTCTGACTCATATTCTGGCCCCTCACATGGTCGCCCACATGCTAGGAGGTCCAGGCTTCCCGAGCATTTTAGCCCTGAGACGACATCTGCCATCCGTAGATGTTCTGGAAGCTCTGCCAAGGACTCTCCGACTCCACCGGCCAAGCGGAAGCCTGTTTTTACCCAGAGTGAGAGTCGAGAGGAATCCCCTTCCATGGCGTACCCGGTCCACAGTGCCAAGCATCCACGCAGAGCTCAGCGTGGATGCCCTGAGGAGCAGCGACAGCCAGGTAAGACTTGTATTTATTTCTTGTCTCTTTCTACTGCTGTCTCTGGCTTGGGGGAATACAAGGGCAGAATGGGGGCTCTGGGGGTCTCAACGTATAAGGGGGTGTGGCTGCTAAAGTAGGTGATGGTGCAAGCTTATCTCTCCCTTCTGTGGCAAAAGCGCAGGTGGATGGGGTGGTGCACACTTTTGAGAGGTGTTGGCACACTGCGAGGCTGGCCTACAGTATGTGGGTAACTCTTCACCGGCATGGTCCATATCCCACGCTTTTCACCACACCGGGTGGTGGTCAGGGGGTGAATTTTCTATGTTAAGATCCAGGTTCAGCAGGAGCTGGCACGATTGGTGCTGGAGCAGGAAAAGGCGATTTGCTGGGTTTTGCAACTGACGGCGGGGGCCAGTGCAGCAGCTATGGTTTCCGAAGCTGCAAAAGGTACTGCTGGGGTGGATGGGGTGCGTTTGGCGGATGCCGCCAAATGCAAAGTTTACGTGTGTTTTGAGGGTCCATTGGGCGCTCATTTGAAGCCGGAAGTGAAGGAGCGTATCTGGAAGGGTGAGTACATTGAGGTATTTCTTTGTTGCCCTTGGACAAAGTTAAACTGGATGAAAGTAAGAAAGAGGAAGAAGAAAAACTGCGGTATCGGCTGATTCCCTGCTCGTTTGCAAACTGGTTGATTTTGGTGAGCGTCATCGGTGAAAAGGCCCCTGAAAATTGCTCCCCACTTTTTTGTTATCTAGACTCTATTGGCAAGGCGGAGTGAGTTTATGGTGAGGTTGCTTGGCTGCGTTTCGTTAAACAATTCTGCCAACAGAAGGCGGTCTTCCCTTCTCTACAGTGGGACCATAAGGACATCAGTCTTTGGAGTTTGGTTGCTCCCTTTCCGGTTGGCAGTCGCATGGGGTTCTGTTGGTAAGACACTGCTGGTACTTGCAAGTTTGGAGCTAAGTGCCATTTCTGTCACAAATGTTCCAGTTGCGGGGGGTCTCACCCGCAGTCTCCGTGCTTTAAGCAAGGAAGAGGAAGAGGGGGCGACACTGGAAAAAGGAAGGACACCAGTGAAGGTAAGAAGGATGGAGCCTTTCCTAAAGCGTTATCCTAATCAGGAGGCGGCTTCGTTGTTAGAATTGTGTTTTTTGGAGGGTTTCAAATGAAACAGTCATTTGCAGGTGGTTCCTCCTTTGGCCAACAATTTGCGGTCTTCTAGATTACATTCGGAGGTTGTCACGGACAAATTGTTTAACCTCCCTAGCGGTATGTTTCTTTCAGATTTTAGGTGCTGAAAGCGGTACCATTATTTGCAAGGAAATTTGGCGTTTTATACTGTAGGCTCGTAATTCTTAGGAATAACTCACTTAAATCTGACCAAACAAGAGTCTAATAGGCATCCCGGGTATGACATTTTTTTAAAAACAAAATTTTAAATTATAATATAATAAATAATTATAACAAATAATAATATAATTATAATAAAAATTATTCAATAATGTAATCAAATCAAAATCACTGAAATGTGCTCAGTTGCAGAATTGTCGCTGTCATTATTATTTATTTTTTATGACGAATTTCTGCACAGATCGCTGTCGCTGAATTCTGCAAGTGATTATAATTTATTATCGCTGTTTTTTAGCTGCTCTAAAACAATTTTTGACATAAAGGGACACTTTTGGTTGCTATGGGCAATCTACAATTTGCAGGGAGAAAGAACAGTTTTTATTATGTAAAAGAGCATGCAGGACACTGGGCAGACCACTAGGGACAAAGGGGTGTGTATTTTTTACATACAGTACGGTAATCTATAAGATTACAGTATACTGTATGTAATGCGTTTGTTTACATTTTTGAATATGGCGCCGTTCTCCGCCCCTGTGCGTCATAACGTCGCAAGGAACAGAGCTCGGCGGCACGCGGGAAACTGTGTGAATCGAGCAAGCACCAGCTCGCTCACAGAGCGTGGATGCATCGCTGGATCCAGGAACAAGGTAAGTAAACCATGCCTGTGGATTCAGCGAGGCGAGCCCGAGTCTGACTCGGGGTTACCGATCGCAGCACAGAAATCTAACCCCTAGTCAGACTCAGGAATACCGCCAGGGAGGTTAAGGAAGTTTAGTTGGGTCGCATGGCTGGCCCCTCTGAGTGTCCAGTCTGGTTGTTTCTCCTTTGGATGTTGTTCCCAAAAAGGAGCTGAACAAGTTTTGGCTCATTCATTATTTGTCTCATATGAGGGGGGGGTCCATTAATGATTGCATTGACCCAGACCTTTGTACGGTGCCATATACAGTATCGTGGGTGCGCCGGAATGGTCAGGGGGCATTGTTGGCTAAGACGGATATCGAGGCTGCATTTTGTCTGTTACCAGTGTATCCTAGTTGCTGTCATCTGTTAGGCTGTTAATGGCAAGGAGAGTTTTTCGTGGACTGGTGTTTACCCATGGGTTGTGCTATTTTGTGTTCACTGTTTGAGCAGTCCTATTTCTTTTTGGAATGGGTGGTTCGAGATGTTTCAGGCCTAGCCTCAGTTATTCATTATTTGGATGACTTTTTGTATATAGGGCCAGCTGAGAGTTCTATCTGTGTTTCCCTTTTGTCTATGGTCCAACATGTTTTTGAGTCTTTTAGTGCCCCCTTTGCTGCAGACGAGACTGGGGGCCCAGCCACAGAGTTGTGTTTTTTTGAGTATTGTCATTGATGGAGTGCCATTTGCCTTTGGACAAAATTGATGACCTGAAAAGGGCGGTCTCCGTGGTTTTGCAGAGCAACAAAAATTCAGCTTAGGGACTCTTGGGCAAGTTACATTTTGCCTGCCGCATTATGCCCATTAGATGTGTTTTCTGTAGGTGACTGGCAGCAGATTCTATCAGATTGGTGCGGGAACCTTCAAGAGGACTTGCAAGTGTGGGATTCCTTTTTTGGCATCTTTGACATCTTTTGATATGGAACTGTTTACTGATGAGGCAGGTTCAGCTAGTTATGGGGTGTTTTGCCAGGGTCAGTGGAGTCCTGGGTATTGGCCAGCGGCATGGCGGGAGGTTGGTTTGGTGTGCAACTTGGCTACCTTAAAGTTGGTTCCCATTGTGCTGTCAGTGGAGTTGTGGGGTGAGGAATATAGTATTAGACGTGTTAGATTACATTGTGATAATTTGGGGGTGGTGCAGGCCATTAATAGCAATACAGCTTTCTCTCGTCCTGTCGCCTGCTTGCTTTGCCACTTGGTTCCTACCTGTTTGTGTATTAACTGTTTTGTGTCTGCTGTGCATGTCCCGGGAATTACTAATTCAGTGGCAGATGCATTGTCTTGTTTCCAGTGGGACAGGTTCAGTTATTTGGCACTGGGCACGGAACAACACGGGATTCCCTGTCCCGAAAGGCTGTGGAGCATCGCATTGCCACTTCACAGCTCTTGATCCGTAAGTTCATCTCTGTGGCTATTTGGACGGTGTACAGCAAGGTTTGGCAGGAATGGGGGGACCTGGTAAGTGAGGTTTGGTGGTCCTATCGCGAGGAGGATAGGGTGAATTTGTTACTTTATGTTATCGGCAGAAATTTTGAATGCAGGGGTTTCGGTCTCTTCTATGTCACGGAAGTTAGATGGGCTGGCTTTCATGTTAAAGTTGGCTGGGCAACATGATGCGCTAAAGTTTTTATGGTACGGCAATCGATGCTGGGCTACAGCGCAGGTCGCTATGCTTGTCTTGTCTTGCAGGGTTGAGTGCGAACAATTATTCTTCTAATGCAATCCGGATTGGGGCAGCTACTGAAGTGATCAGATGGGGTTTTTGGTGATCAGGTGGTTCAGAGTATTGGGCGATAGGGGTCTGTTCGATTTCAGTCTTATGTTTGCCCTGCTGTTCTCCTCTCTTACCTGAGTTCTTAACATACCCATGTTGTTTGTTATGAGGGGTTCTTTGGGTTTATTGGGGGGTGCTATATTCCCTCCCCCTTATTTTTTCTCTTTTCAAACTCAGCGGCATGCCTGGTGTGGATCCTGGATCACTTGTATGTTTATTGGGTGCCAGGAGGGCTGAGATATGGGAGGGGGGTAGGATGTTGGGATTCTCTAGGGAAGAGGTCATAGTCTGATGGCTTGGCATTCCAAGAATGCTATGGTCTAGCGTCATGCCTGAAATGCACAGGTATGCTTGATTGGACAGGCTCCCTGATGACGTGGTTCTATTGCACGTGGGGGGTAATGACCTTGGTCTGCATTGCTGAACTAATCAGGGACATCAAATTTTATTTTTTGTGGCTTAAGTCGTTTTTCCCAGATACCATCTTTGTGGGGTCCAATTGTGGCAAAGTCTGCTTGGTGTTTGTCTCTCTCTCTCTCTCTTGAAGGAATTAACAGAACCAGGGTCAAGGTCAACGAGGCAGTAGCCAAGTTTTTTGTACGTAATGGGGGCTTGACGATCCGTCATTGGGAGTTGGAGGATGAGACATGGCGTTTTTTACAACGGGATGGTGTTCACCTGAATGCCATTTGCATTGACCTATTTATTATATGCATTACGATTGTTTATATCGTGATTTGTATTTCATTTGTTGTTTGGCTGCACATCCCTCAGTCAAGTAATGGTTCTGCGATACTGGTGAGGGTCCTGTTGACCAGCCTGTCAGGCCAGGGTAGCAACTTCAGACCCTCTGCCCACCTGGCTCACAGTGGCAGGAACCTTGGCACTGTGGACATCTGATGGAGAGTGGGCTGCCCTGGTCCTGCATATTCCTGCATGGTAGCTCATTTCCTTTCTGCCTGTGCACTGATACTTCCAGTCATTGGTCCTCCTCTGCTGGTCCTTGACAAGTCCTAATATCCTCCTAGTCCTAGCAGTTTTGCGATACTTATTTACCTTTGGACCAGCCTTATGTTCTTCTTCATTTGCCTGGTGGTCCTTGGGGAGTAATATGCCAATGTCCAGTAGACATCTTGACCATGTATCACTGCAATGCCCCTATCCCCGCTGGACACTACTTAAAGGCTACGTATATTCGGCTTGTGCCCAAAGACTTTAATGGAAGCCGCCTCCAAGTCGGATCCTCCTCTATATTGATGTGATTTGGATCCGCCATTACAGGAAGATTATCCAGGCATTACTCAGAAAGTTGCTTCCAAGTTGCCTTAAAGTCGTTCATAAGTTGCTTCAAAGTCACGTCAAGTTGCATCAAGTAGTATCTAAGTCACCAGCAAATTGCCAGGAAGTCATCTGGCAAAGTCGCACCATAAGTCTCAGGACTTTCAGGTCGCGGCAATGTGAACCTAGTCTTACACTCATTGGCTAGTCTCCTAGCAACAGCAGGCAGCTTGTCACCTCAAACCCAAAAGCAACTATAGAGAGCCATGAACTTAACGATAATCATAGTTCAGGAGTCAAAATTTATTTAAAAAACACATGGCATATAGGGGTGACAATTTCATGGGGCTCTGTTACTAAACCCCCAATCCATACAATGTTTGAGGTCCATGACTGACCAAATAATTTTGATTTATTATTATTATACAGGATTTATAACAGTTTGTGCAGAGCTTACTGTATATATGATGCACCTACTATAAAACAACTAGTAGTAGTTATTTGCGCTCAACTGTACTTGTTCTGCAAAGCTGAAGACATTTCACCACTCATCCAAGTAGGCTTTCCTTTATACTGAGTGTCCAGAAAATACCTTAACATTTAGAACCCTTTCACACCGAGGCGTCCGCGGTATTTTTAGCGGTGCTTTACCGTAATTTTTGCAGAGGTATTCAGCCGCTAGCAGGCGAAAAAGGGTTAAAACCACATGCAAATTGCTTTGCCAGCAGTTCAGCCGCGCTGCCCATTCATTTCAAGGTGCAGAAGCGGTGGAGGAGCGGTGTACACACTGCCCCTTCACCGCTCCAAAGATGCTGCTTTCAGGAATTTATTTAACGTCCTGCCAGCGCATCGCCTCAGTGTCAAAGCCCACTGGCTTTGACACTGAGACTGCAGGGGAGCCATTTTTCAGGTGCTTTACAGGTGCTATTTTTAGCCCAAAAGCACCTGAAAAATGCCACAGTGTGAAAGGGGTCTTACAGCTAGACAATTTAATTTAGTCACCTTAATCTAATTAGCATTTAATGTGTCAACGCAGATGTGATTGTCCAAGAATGTGATGGGAGATGTGAACGTTTGTTAACCCACCCTGTTCTTATCACATTATTCAATCCCTTGATATTGTAAAACCTGGGGCATGTGCTAGTTGTTCTAGTTACATAACTAAAGGTGTGAATTGTTATAAAATTGGTGGGGTAATAGAGTTAACAATTAGAATTATATGTATGTGAGATGGTATTGGAGACCAACCCCCTGTTTAGGGATGCTCATTTCAGCTTGACATTTAACAACCTCTTTCATGCCTCTTGCAAACCAATTGTACTTTACTTTTAATCTAAATGTTGGAAACAGTTTTCTTTTAGCTGTATTGAGATATTTTCATATAAATTTGCTTACATTCCATTATCAGCGGTCTAGAACTCCTGAAGTGTTTTTGCTGCTAAGTGTGCCACCTAATGGTGATATTCTAATATAACAGATGAAAACATATATATACTGAAAATAATACAGTTCTTGCACTAACGAATGCTCAAAAAATTTCCTGACTGTCCTGAGTTTATAACGTTACATAACTGGAGATGTTTTTATATAAATGACAATAAAATGTAATGTATCAATGGCATAAGATTGGTGATTTTAAATGAACATTTGTAGAACCACCCCAATAACAGCCTACGGGCCTCCTGTAGGTCCTGATGCAGTGGTGACCTAGGTGCAAACATCTCCTTTTTTCTCCTCTGCTGGGTAAGTATCCACACTGATACCATTGCTTTTGCTGACTGTTCCCCCTCACTGGCCAACAACATAAGGGAGCATTGTTCCTCTCACTTCCCGCAAACGTAAGGGAAAATTCTCCCGCTCACGTCCCGCAAACATAAGGGAGAATTCTTCCGCTCACTTCCCGCAAAAGTAAGGGAGAATTCTTCATCTCACTGTCCACCAACATTAGAAGTCATTCTTCCTTCCACTGCCCACCAATGTATAAATGTTCTTCTCTGACCACAAATGTAAATCAACAATTTTCTTTCCACAGACCACCTCTGTGTGAGAAAAGTTTGAAGGCTTTAAAAATAAAAATACATAAATACTCTTACTTCATTCCTATCCAAACATTTTAAGAACCCAGAGAACACTGAATACAAAAATTGTAGCTACTTTACATGAAAGGAAAGGAATGAAGGTAAGGATGATCTCACATGGACACATCGCCAGTGAAAGAGTCATACTAGAGAGCCTTCATTCCCCTGCTGGCGCTGAACCCTGAGAAATCTCCCTTTAGCCATCACTACATAGTATGGGAGGCATCATCTTGCTGACCTGGCTAGTGAGGGAGCAAAGCCACGCAGACTGGGAAGGAGGCTCTTAGTAATCATGATGTTGGTGGCACCAGCACCAAGATAGCCCATGTAACATGGCCTATTAATGTTCATATTTACAAAGTTTTAATAATATGTATCTTTCATTCTCTAGGCTATAATAAACAAGCTGTGGTTTGGCTACAACCTTGAAAAAGCCATTTCGTTGCCTGTTTTCCATGTCACGGCCCGCAACCAGCTAGAGTTTGAGCCACATTTCAGCAAGGTAAGATATTCTTAGTAATTGTGTGTGATTGAGATGAATAGCTACTAATAATGCACAAAAAATTATAGCTTTCACTTCTGAAATATCATATTTTGTTTGAAGTTTTGAAATTTTATTATAATTTTTATATGTCAAGATGGCTATTTTCAGAACTGATGCTTACAGTAAAAGTAAACAGTTTGGCCCACATTCAGCTGAGAGTCTGGCAGACAGTGTTTATTTTAGGACTTATTTTCCAGATCTTCCTTCTTCCTAACCTTCCTTATAGCCATTGGGGCAGATTCACATAGAAATGGATTATCGTAGCGTATCAGAAATACACTACGCCGCCGTTTTTTACCTGGCTCTACGTGGAATTCAGGTAGATTTTGTCCAGTAAACGACGGCGGCGTAGTGTATTTCTCCCGTCGCAATCCATATAGACGAGTAGGGGGCGTGAATCATTTAAATTAGGCGCGTTCCCGCGGCGATCGATCTGCGCATGCTCCGTTCGCAAATTTCCCGCCGTGCATTGCGCGAAATCACGTCGTGACGTCATTCGTTGTTTAGGTAGCGTCGTTTACGGGCGATCCTAGTCCCGAACGAGTTACGTAAACAAAAAAAAAAATTAAATAAATTCGAAGCGGGAACGACGGCCATACTTAACATGGGCTACGTAACGTTAGAGCAGCAAAAAGCTGCTCTAACATTACGTACACAAAAATAGACGAAAGTGATTGCGACGACCACTCGTATCTTCGGGAATCGCCGTAAAAAAACATTTGCATATCCCGACGCATCAAAACGACGCAAACTCCTCCCAGCGGCCGCAAATAGATGGCAGCGTAGATCCGAAGGCTTACGAAGACGTAAGCCTCTCGGATCGAAGCCCGAAGCCGCCGTATCATGGTTTGAGGATTCAAACTAGTGATACGGCGCGCGAAATTTGAAATTACTCCTGTCTAACACCAGTTAGACAGGCGTAATTGCTCTATGAATCTGGCCCATTGTTTTCTTGTTGCAAATTTTTAGTTTAAAGCTGAGTTCCAGATATAAAATGGAATCTACACCTTGTCAATTTTAGCCAAAGTGTCATTTTAGATTGTTGTGGGTTGTTTGTAAAAAGGTTATCTGAGCTATTAGAGTTTTTGACCACTGTGTAGGGGATAGTAGGGATCTCTATGCTCAAGAGTGTACCATTTTGGCTGCTGTAAACCAGTCACAAGTTTTAGCTGAGCAGTAATTGATTAATCAGCTTTCTTGTTCAACAGGGCCTCTATACAAGAAAATACTTACTACTGTATAAAGGAGTTGATACACCCTGATCCAAAATTTTGCAGCCTTAACCTTAGGGCATTCCCACCACATGTGTAAAAAAGAACCATAAACCTGACAACCCTGAAAACAATGTGATGGGTGTGTGGGGACAGAATGGTTATTCTCATTGAAACCCAGGTATCAACTTAAAACAATTTTATAATTTGCCTCAACTGTTCCAACGATGGCTGAACTTTTGGCTGTATCTGTCCAAATCTGAACCTGTCTTCCAATGGAAGGGATCTCTAAAAATCCTGTTTCTTTTTAAAGAAGAGCTACTATTAAACTTTTAAACTTTTTTTTTAACTCCCTAGAGAACTAAGTGTATAGTCCCATTCAAATCTCTCCCTTTGTTTCCGGGCAGCGTGGTCAAACAGATCCTCCCCCACGCCACAATGCTGATAGGAAGGAGACAGCTGTGTGATTGACAGCTCTGGTCTCTAGTGGCAGGAGCTGCTCCAGAGACCAGCACAGCAATATACAAACAATATCACACAGCTGGCACCACTGTTCATCTATCAGAACTGCTTTTATACATCTACAGCCTGGCCAATTGATGATACAATGTTGTAGCTCTGTGTGAGCTTTCAGTTTTATGAATGAATGATCAGCGCTGTTGGGCTTTTTTATTCACACCACCGGTTTAACATCGCTGATGGCTCGTTCATAAATAGTGAAAGCTCATACTGTGCTGCCGCTCTCTGTGATCCATTAGTCATGCTGGGTAAGTGAAAAGACAACCCTGATGGACTCACAGCTCTGAGTGACCTGTCACCATTAGGAATGTTCATCCATCATAGTAAAAAGTGACATGTCACCATTAGGAATTTTCATCCATCATAGTAAAAGATAAGGCATGTATCTACAGGGCAGCCTGATCTTTTACTATTATGAATGACACAGCCTAGGGGTGGAGCTCTATGCTGGTTGTGCCCATAACTTGGGCTTCAAATGGGGTGTGGCTACAGCCAGCATATAGAGGTGTGTTTAGCGGACAATGTTGCCTATATGCCCCAGGGAGTTATATAAATAATAAATATAAAAAAGTAAAGATAGTTCTTTTTCCTTGTCTCACTAAGAGACCGTTGATACAGTTCAAGATGGTCCATCGCGCATACTTTACCATGCACAGACTGCTCAAAATTAATCCTGACTCCACCCCTGGGTGCTAGCATTGCAGGAGAATTCCTGGGGACTTTGACCATATCTTCTGGACTTGCCCGCCTATTGTCGGGTATTGGAAAGAGATATTTACTTTCATAACCCAGATCACCACCATACCACTACAACCCTCTATGTCCATCTACATGCTGGGCTTGATTGAGCAAATGATTCCCACGGTAGCGGGACGCAAGTTGGGTTACTTCTATTCTATGCCCACAAATCCATAGCCCTCAGTTGGTGTAAACCCACCCACCCTCTCTCCCTGTGGAAACAACTGGTTAACAACAGCTTACCCCTCTACAAAGACATGTATGCTAATAGAGGATGCCGTCAAAAATACGACAAGGTTTCGTCCAAATGGCTGGCGGACCCCACCACAGCTTTAGAAACACACTTGTTTTTACCCGGTATCCAGGATATTCCTTGCTGAACGCTAGCAGTATACTGCTGTAAATATGAAAGAGAGGAGGGTGAATGGCAAAAGTATGCTTGTACCACATCCAGTATATATGAGAAAAAGGGGGTTCCCCTGTGTGAACTTTTAAGGCACTAATCGTATTCCAAAATATACAGGATATTGAGAGTAAAAAAGGTTTTATTCACAATTGTACATATTTATCAAAAAAAATAAGGAAATATTTAAGGTGTAAAGAAGGTTCTTCTTGTATTTACCTATATGGTGACAATCATTGGAACTGTGTGTTTTAATTTAATATATATATATATTTTTTTATAAATACGTATGTAGCACTACTGTCAGGGGATGTCTACACAGGCATCCAATACTAGTTAATAGGTCAGTGGGCTGCACTAAGGAAAATAGGCACAGAGGTAAGTAAAACAATATGTATTCATTAAGATTAAGGCACACGTGTAAAACAGAAAACCCACAAAACAAGCACGCATACTATAAATACAGCAACCGTCAAAGCCACCAAAACTAGTGAACAAATATATACAAGAAGTCAGAGTATAGCAGGTAATGCAGGGATGAGAGACAATCAAGTCCAAGGTTCAAGCCAGGGGTCAATAAGAGACAAGGGGGAAACAGAGTCCAGGACAGGGCGGGGAGCAACTCAGGAAACAAACTGACTACAGGTATCTGGACAGACAGGAACAGGGCTGACAGGCAAAATACTGAAGCACTGGACTGCAGTGTAGGGCGGGCTTATATACCTGTAGCAGTTTACCTTAATTAGAGAGGAGTCCATCCCATGGGAGACACCCGCTGGTGGACACCAGAACTGCACCCCTGTTGCTGGGAGAAACAGTGCCACCAGCAGGTGACCAAAGCCATGACACAGATCATGACAACTACCCCCGGAGGAGCCGCTAATTATAAGTGGGATCAGCGTGTTGAGTTACCTTGCAGGTGTCTAGGGGTGATACTCGTGAGTTGAGATAGAGAGTGAATGTCCAGTCTTTAGTTGGGTTTTCTTCAATGCTTTATTCCAAGGCCCAACATGGCCAACATCAACATGGTACAGGACAGGAAAGGTTGATGAGCAGAGAGAGAACTTGAGCATCAGGCCTTGGATATGAAGAAGAAAGAGCAATCCTGCTCTCAGCAATGATGAGCTCAGTTCGTCGCCACTCTAGTCAGAGTGGGTAAAGTGCCCCCGGAAAGACCTCTGCCACAGGCCTGGCAGCCGAGGCATCACTCGCAAACGCTGGGAGGACCAGACCTCTGCCACAGGCCTGGCTTGGGCCTCTGTCACAGGCCTAGTACTTGAATTAGCATGATGCGGAATGAGCAAGTCCTCCCAGTGAATTTAGTCAGGGTCATCGGTTGACAGTTGAAGTGTACCTGTCAATCCCCCGGTCACCAGATCCCCAATGGTTCGTTCAAGCCCTATTGGATCACCTGCCTCCGGGTGCTCCTCAAGTCGATCCCCCACCACACAGCTCCCAGCCTGGGATCCTTTTAGGAAAGGTTTGGGACCCAGCAGCTACTGGGATCCTTCTCTATGTCAGGGTAAAGCTCCGCATAGTGTGCAACTTCGGCCAGGTAGGCCACGGCTGCAGGGTCTATTGATGCGTGCACCCTGAAGGTGGATGCCGCACCTGGAACTTGGACCCTGCAGAAAAAAAAAAAAAAAAGAAGGCGGCTGCCCCAGATATAGCCTCCCCCAGCATGCCCTAGCGAGGGAACCAACCCCTCTGATTGGCTGCTGAGGAAAACGAGTCTGCCAGAATCCCTCTAGCGCTGCCGCCCAGAGCGCAGACTGACCTACAGGACAGTTCTGAAATGACAGCAGCCTGAAATTTGACAAATTGTGAATGGGAGCTGTGTAACTCTCCCATTTCCCACTAACTTTAGTGTAACGCCCCTACAGAAAGTAAGGGGGTGCTACATGTACAATTGTGAATAAAACCTTTTTTACTCTCAATATCCTGTATATTTTGGAATACTATTAGTGCCTTAAAAGTCCACCCAGGGGAACCCCCTTTTTCTTTTCTGCCGTAAATATGATGTCTTATTTCAATATGCACATTCAAAACCTAGATTATTCTACTACCCCAGAAGCCAGCCTGTTGAGTTAATTGTGGTGACCCACGATACCTGTTATGTTTCATATAACTGATTACCAAATTACATGTCTCTTGTAAGGGCCACATCTTATAACCCTCATAAAAAAAAAAGAGTTCTTTAATTACATAAGTGGAGGGTATTAGAGCATATTTTCCAAGTGTAGTGTATATATAAGGTGTATGGTGAAATTGCGCTTCCCTGTTTGGTTTGTTCTCTATCATAAATTGGGTAGCATTTGCCTTTTTGGCCACTAGATGGTGCGTTCCCCTACACAGGTGATGTGTCCCACTCTGTTCAAACAAACCTAGAATACATATGTGTGTATATAAACCTCAAAAAAACGTGAAAAACCTTTATCAGGTAATAGTTTAAACCTTATATCTTCAATTACTAATGTAATAAATATTCCATGGATGTGCTGTTTAAATAAATATTTAAAAAAAAAAGTTCATATAGTGAATAGTCCAGTTGTTCTCTCTTCTTATATAATTAGATGTGCTTATACCGCAGTGTTCCTCTATAGTGTATATGGGTTGTACCAAGCCGTCACCATTAAGTGGTATCCCGTCACCGTTAGAGATGGTCACTCACCAGATACAATGTTAGCCAGAGCCTGTGGTTCATTCGTAAGGATAACCACTCCTGTAGGGACTTTCTTCTATTGCCCGATGTTTTAAATGTGGAATGCTGTCCCCTCCTGTGAATTCTCACATAGAAAGAATGGTGCTCCACATAGTGTAGTATATTAATGTAAAAGTATTTATTCAATAAAAAACAAGTAAGTATTACACTCACATTTAAATGTGCCTATGTGCCGGAACCAAGCTTCTCCAGCCGTGTATGCATAAACTGTCAGTGGGTAAACAGAGTCGCCTCCTGATGATGCAAGTTTGCTTGCGAAACGTAAGCAAACTTGCACCACAGGCTCTGGCTAACATTAAATCTGGTGAGTGACCATCTCTGAAGCCCCGTACACACGGCCGAGGTTCTCGGCAGAAGCTCGCTGGCATCCTGATTCTGCCGAGAAACTCGGCCGTGTGTACGGATTCGGCAAGCATCCCGTCGGGAATGCCGTCGAGCCGAAATAGAGAGCAGGTTCTCTATTTGCTTGACGGCCCGTCGGGATGAATGGCTGGTCGCCTTTCCCGATGGGCTGGTCGCCGAATCTGACGGCCGGCCGAGAACCTCGATGGGCTGAACGATGTGTTCCGCCCGTCGAGGTTCTCTGCCGTGTGTACGCGGCCTAACGGTGACGGGATACCACTTAATGGTGACGGCTTGGTACAACCCATATACACTATAGAGGAATAATGCGGTATAAGCACATCTAATTATATAAGAAGAGAGAACAACTGGACTATTCACTTTATAAACTTTTTTTTTTTTTGAAAATATTTATTTAAACAGCACATCCATGGAATATTTGATACATTATTAATTGAAGATATAAGGTTTAAACTATTACCTGATAAAGGTTTTTCACGTTTTTTTGAGGTTTATATACACACATATGTATTCTAGGTTTGTTTGAACAGAGTGGGACACATCACCTGTGTAGGGGAACGCACCACCTAGTGGCCAAAAAGGCAAATGCTATCCAATTTATGATAGAGAACAAACCAAACAGGGAAGCGCAATTTCACCATACACCTTAAATCTTTGTGGGACAGAATACCATATTGGCAACCTGACCCATCTAACAACCCCTAATTGCAGCATACCCAGATAGTATCACATATTCCATTTGCGCCAACCACACTTATACAAAAAAGTGTATATATAAAATGCATTAGGATTGAGCTTTGTAGGACTCCTGTGGCTCTCATGGGGCGTTTGTTAAAATAAATCTTGTTGGGGAGGTACAATATATATTGTATTGAAGAAGAAAGTTCTTGCTTTTCAGATATTAGAAAACTGCTCTGGGCAAAAATGATGTTTGGATTGCTTTGGCTCAAAGGGTTTCACCCCTGATTCTGTTAAAAGGTGCTCCAATAAGCTTGGAGGATGAAAACAGGGTACAATTCCAGCAGAAATATAAGATTTCCTATGATGTGGCATTAGACTATATAATGTACCAATATAGTTTTCCTGGTATAAGGTATCTGAAGAGGTGGTTAGGTAATGTATACCCAAATAGGAAGGAAACATTTTGGAAGGTAAAATTGAAAGAGTTTTGCAAGGAAACCAGACCTCCAGTAGACACATTGAAGGCTTTAGATATTTGTGTTAATTCGCAATCCTGATAAGGCCTTAAAATGTGAAACTAAGGTCATTACGTTTGAGAGGGAAGTCATCAGGTTGGACAAATACAGGAGGGTGTCATCTGTAAGAAAAAAAATTGTGGTGGTAACCCACTACCTCTATACCAGTAACATTAGGATTAAATCAAATGGCCTCCTTTGTAGATGACACAATAGAATATGCTGGGACATCCGTCTCGGGAATACCGCTAGGGAGGTTAAGGTGGTCAGATGAGACTAAAATGTATATATTTGCATTGGCTTTGCATTTGACAGGTGGTATGTCACCTGTGTTAACCTTGAAAATGCCAAACAGGTCATATTCGTTGGCCTGTTTGGGATGAAGTAACTCCCATGTATGCTTTGTCTGGGCAAGGAATCATACCAAAAGTGTACACAGAGTTATTTAACATAGGTTTACTTCAGTTTAAAGATCCAGATAAATGTATTTATTTCCTGATCATTGATACTTTCTTTAATTGTTTCAGGCAGTGCAACAAGGACTGCAAGAAAAAGGACATAAATTTAGCAACTTTTTATTTGCTCTGAATGTGGTCCAAGCAGTATCCCAAGAGAATGGATGTTTATTTGCCTTTTCAGATAAGAGAAAAGAAGCAAAGGCTGCTGGTTATTAAAAGATTAATATGTAAGATTAATTTAAAATAAGAAGCATAAATTAACGTTCTAATAAAGGAGAGTTAAGTATATAATTCAGTGTGTCCTCCATTATTATATTAGATCTACAGTATTAGGGATGCACCAGTACCAGTTTTTTAAGACCAAGTACGAGTACCAATACTTTTTCTCAAGTCTCGCCCATACCAATGAATAATATCTTTTTTGCATGGGAATTTGGATGCATTTAGACTGGGTTTACATACAGTGGGCCAGATTCAGATACTTTTTCGTATCTTTCCGGTGGCGTAGCGTATCTCATTTACACTACGCCGCCGTAACTTAGAGCGGCAGGTCCCGTATTCAGAAAGAACTTGCGCCCTAAGTTACGGTGGCGTAGTGTAAATGGGTCGGCGTAACCGCGCGTAATTCAAAGTAGGCTGGTAGTGGGCGTGTTGTATGTTAATTAATCGTGACCCCACGTAAATGACGCGCCGAACGAAAGGCGCATGCACCGGCCGTGGATGTATCCCAGTGCGCATGCTCCAAAATCACGTCGTAAATACTCATTGATAGCGACGTGAACGTAACTTACGCCCAGCCCCATACCCGAATGACTTACGCAAACGACGTAAACAACGTACAATACGACGCTGTTCCGACGTCCATACTTAACATGGGTTGCGCTTCATATAGCAGGTGTAACTTTACGCCGGCCGAACGCCTACGTAAACAACGTATATCAATACGCCAGGCACACGTATATTCGTGAATCGGCGTATCTAGCTCATTAGCATATTTGACGCGTAAATCTACGGAAGCGCCACCTAGCGGCCAGCGTAAATATGCAACTAAGATACAACGCGTCAGAGACTTACGCCGGTCGTATCTTAGCCAAATTTCGGCGTATCTTGCTTTCTGAATACAGAACACAGATACGACGGCGCATCTTAAAACTTACGCGGCGTATCAACAGATACGTCGGCGTAAGTTCTCTCTGAATCTGGCCCAGTATGTGTGATCTGGTTTTGACTGCAGGATTTCAGCCCCCTCCAGTGCAACTTTTTTTAGAGGTTCAGATGTGATTCAGATGCGAAATGTCAAAGTGTATGACAATTAAAATCACTCAAAATCGTACCGGACTCTTTTTAAAAATGCGCTGTGGCTGTCCAGCACATATGCTAATTGGCTCCATTGAAAAGGCTGCAGGTTCACATGTCATGCAAACTAGATGCATCCAATTCTCATATATGTGAACCGGGTCAGGTATCAAGTACTCATGCAAACGCTTCGTATTGGCACAGGTATCGATACCGGTATTGATGCAATGCTACACAGTATTTATTATTTATCTTTCCTGCAAACATACACTTTCATATAAAATATGTGTCTTGACTATAGCTGTCCATAGATATCAGAGGACATTCAGACATACATGCATTATTTGGGGGGCATTCACACTTGCACATTCACCCTGTCTTTGATTGTATGTGGGAACCCCAGCAAGGGTTCTGATAATTAGCTGTAAAAGAGGCAAAAAGGTAGCCCCATTCATTGCAATGACAGGCTGCTGGCTCTAATTGTGTCCACTTGGGTGTCATCCTTCATGCAAAAAACGATCACATGCAAGTGATCAGCCCTGGATGCAGTCTGCCTGCATATTGTATTGTATTTAGAAAGCAGTGAATCAGTAGTGAAGTAGTCAGCACATAAGGGTCTTACCATTTAGCCCTGTACACACAATCCAACTTTATGGCCATAATTGTCTGACGGACGTGTTGTGTCGGATAATCCGACTGTGTGTATGCTCCATCAGACAATTGTTGGCTCAATTAATGACAACAAAAGTTGGCTGTTCATGCTCACCAATTGTTGGGCAATAAATCTGTTATGTCGGTTTATACGATCGTGTGTACGCAAGTCCATCTAACTAAAATCCAAAATAGAAAACACGCATGCTCGGAACCAATTCTAAGCATTAGACAACAATAGCAGAAGTTGCCCAAAGGGTGGCGGTAAAGAGCTGAAAAACCACGTGGTTTGGTGAATGTTGGCTGAAAATGTTGTGCCGTCTGTATGCAGAACAAGTTTACAGGCCAACGCCTTTCGGACCAAAATCCATGGAAAAGTTGGTTGGAAGTCCAATCGTGTGTACGAGGCTTTAGAATGGGGTACACATGCATTGAAATTTGGCCAGTTCAGCAGGGACTGACTGAATTTTGATATGTGTGTGTAGCACTCTGTTCGACAGAAGTCAGTGAGTAGATAGATGTCAAATGGGATTGTTGTAAAACATTTATTCAATCAGCTGCAGCAGCCAATTGGCTGCAGCACTGATCAGTGTTTTCTGAAAGCAGATAAGTCCCTGCTATCAGAATACAACAACACAGCAGGGAGGATTCCTTCATCCACCTCTCTTCTGAGGATGGGGAAACCTGTTATTTAATTTTTTTTTTGTCATTCAACCCACCTGCTGAACTAAAAAAACAAAACGATGCTTGTTTACCCAGCTTTAGTCTGGTTTGAGCAAAGCATGAAGGCTGCCATTACTAACCTTCTTTGTGATGGTTGCTTGGCTATAATCCTGATCTGTTTTTATTTTTGTGAGTTACTGACAAATATGGAGATTAGGAAAGTCAAAGTAAATCAGAGGGTTCACATGACAGCCAAAAAAGCATTTTAGGAGAGGTCAAAATTGCACCATACATATTTAAAGGGGTGTTCCACCCCAAAAAACTACCTTTGCTTACTCCACTCCTCACCCCCATACATGCCACATTTGGCATGTAATTTTTTTGGGGGGGGAGTGGGGGCTTCAGTAGGAGTGGGACTTCCTGTCCCACTTCCTGCTTCCGCCGAGGGGCTGGTTAGGCGATTAAGCCTTAATCGCCTACACCAGCCCCTCCCTGTAGGCGATCACATGGGACACTGACAGGTCCCATGCGATCGCCTCTCCAATCAGCGGCGAGCCGCGCCGCGCACGCATGCGCAGTACGGCTCGCGCATGCGCAGTGGGTGCCCGGCCGTGAAGCCGAAGGCTGTCACGGCTGGGTTCCCACAGTCAGGATGGAGACGCCGGCCGGGGAGGGGGGGAGAGGAGCGGAGCCCCGGTCGGCGCGTCGCTGGAACGCAGGAGCAGGTAAGTGAGTGTTTATTAAAAGCCAGCAGCTACACTTTTTGTAGCTGCTGACTTTTAATAAACACAACTTAGGGCTGGAACACCCCTTTAAGCCCAGGTTCACACTGGGTACGATTTGGTTCGATTTGAGATGCAATTTCACATGTCAAATTGCATCTCAAATCGGCAATTGTCGGCAATGACACCATCCTAATCGGTGCGATGCCGCATCTGCCAATCAACTTTTTCTGTTTATTGTTGTGTAATATGTGCGGAGAATAGGCATAATTTATTTATTTTTTTACAACATTTCTTCTCATGGAGGATTTAACAAGTGGGGGCTATTGTGTCTGAGGATTGCACAGACCTTATACAATAATTTTGCTTTATAAGAAAAGAAAATCTTGCATGTAAAGAATATGCTATAAAATATAAAGAGTATAGGAGATGAAACAGACCTGAGCAAGCACTTGGTCTGGTCATAGTACAAGCCTTGTATGTACTTTTATTAGGGTGGAACCCTATTCTCATTACATGATTCGTGGCAAATATTACAGGCATACCCCACTTTGGGATTTATTTACTAAAGCTGGAAAGTGCAAAATCACTTCTGCATAGAAACCAATGAGCTTCTAACCCCAGCTTGTTCAATTAAGCCTGGTAATAAATCCTGGAAGCTCATTGGTTTCTGTTCAGAAGTGAGCCTGACTTTGCACTCTCCAGCGATAATAAATAAACCCCATTGTGTACTTAAAAGTGGGGTATGCCTGTAGTTCAGACTATGAATCCGGTGCTAGGAGCTGGTATTTTGGTATTTCCTTGTGTGCATGGATTATATTCTTTTATTTGTATAACATGTTAAAAGTGAATTAATAGGTGTGTTATACATGAATAAAGCTACAGCACCATGTGTTCCTTTATCGTAAAGTTCAAATCTCCAGATGTATAAATGCAATGACAAATATTAAAACATATGTCTGAAGATAGCAACATGTAGGGCAACAGATTAATGTAAGTTTGCATTTGTACATATACAAAGTCAGCAGGAAGATTTATTTTGTTATATGCTGGTGTGTGCTGTTTCTGTAAGCAACATGCCTAACATACTGTAGGGGGCTATACAAACTGTATATTGTTAATGATATACAGTGTGTGTGTATGTAGCGCCCCCTTTACTTTCAGTGCGGGCACTAGTCTAAATTTAGCAGGAATGGGAGAGTTACCTTGCTCCCATTCACACAATTGTTCAGATGGTGACCCCTGTTATTTTAGAAATGTCCTCTGGGCCAGTCTGAATTCTAGGGATGTGGTATCATCCCTAGTCCGCAGTTGGTGTCAGAGGGGGTTCTGACAGAGCAAGCTTTCCCAGCAGCCAATTGGAGGAGTTTTCCCTCGCAGGGCATGCTGGGGAGGGATATATCTGGACAGGTGTCATGTGCTCAAGGCAGTTCTGCGGGGTCCTGGTTCCAGGTGCGGCATCCACCTTCAGGGTGCGCTCATCCATGACCCCCTGCCAGCGTGGCCCACCTGGCCAAACTCACAGGCTATGCTGGACCTCAACCGGAGGTCAAAGGGGACCCCAGTGCTCTACTGGGTTCCCAGTTCTTTTGAGGAGATCCCAGGCTGGGTGCCATACGATTAGGGGATCGGCTTGAGGAGGACCCAGAGGCAGGTTGTCCAACAGGGCTTGAACAAACCAATCGGGATCTGGTGACCGGGATGCTGACAGGTACACTTTGCTGTCACCCGGTGATCCATGCTAAAGAAAATCTACTGGGAGGATTCACTCCGTTCACCCATCTAACTTACTGAAGCAATTGGCCGGTTGCAAAGGCCCTAGAGCCAGGTCTGAGATAGAGAGATCTGTTCCTCCCAGCAATCCAAAGTGACACCTCGGCTGCCAGGTTAGTGGGACCTGTCCATGGGCACTTTACCCACTCCATTCGGGAGTGCCGACGAGTTCAACTATTGCTATTGTCGAGGGCAAGTCTGCCCTGTTCACATCCAGGCCTGATACCACAAGGTTCTCTTATCCTTCCTTCATCAGCTTTCCTTTCCTTAAAGGATCACTAAAGGAAAACATTTTTTGGGCTAAATAGCTTGCTTTACCTTATAGCTGTCTTGATTTCATGTCCTCATTGTCCGTTTTTGCATTGAAGCAGCTGTAATCCTTTGCTGAAATCCTCACTTCCTGGTTGTCTACCTCCATAGTAAATATCTCATTGCAGCTTCTGCACTGTGGTCCAAGCTCTGCTCGTCCCTGTTCTCTGAACTACAGCACTGCGTGTGACCGTGCATCAGAGAATTGAAGGGGGTGTGAGCATTGTGTGGCTAAGACCAGAGTACCTCCTCCCCTGCACTGCCCCGCCTGGACCCCGCCCCTTTTCTTTCTTGTAAATTGAACACACTTATTCAGTCTGGGAGGTATAGTGGGCGGTTTAGTGTAGACACAAGAACAAGCGCTCCCGCCCGTTTGTTTAAACTGCGCATGCGCGAACCGCAAAGCACGCCGGGAAATGTAGTTTTATGCTTTACGGCGACGTCAAGCACAGGAACGCGCACAGTGATTCAGGAAACGAAAAGAAGAAAGGAAACTAGAAGCCACTGGTAAATTAGATGTTTTAAACGAATCAATTTGAAAGCGTTTTTTATATAAAGCAGCTAGGTATTCTGTCTGTATTAGTTGCAGACATACATTTTAGCTAATAAAATTTTTTTCTTTAGTGATCCTTTAAGCTGAAGATGATGTTTGCCTTGTTGACTGAAAAATAAAAAGGCATTGAAAGAAACTTTATTGACTGTCTGGACATTCGCTCACTACTCCGCTACTGTTATTTCACCCCTAGACATCACCAGGGTAACTTGGTGTGGCAATCCCAGTATTTAACCAGCAGCTCCTTCGGGGGTAGCGCTACACGTATATATATATATATATATTGTGACAGGAAGTCAGGTAAATCTGTGGGTGTTGTCACAAACGGAAGATACATTTCTGCCTTGTTTAGACAATTCACCAATTACTATCAAGTGTCGGCTGCAGAAATAGCCAGAAAGGTTTAAGGGCGTTGGAAAGCTTCAGAATGAGGCAATTAGGGCCTCTATAAGTTATCCAGAGGATGACTACTGATTTCTGCATCCTGAGGCTTTTTGAGTTAGGGAGAGCAGTGAGCTGAAAAAGACTTCTGAAGAGGTGAGGTGGTGTTGATTTTTCTGTGTGATAAAAATCAAAAAAACTATTGTTTTTCTGCTGTATGACCAGCAGTGTCTGCCCAGCAGTATGCTGTGCCAGACTCCATAGATAGGTTTCTGTGTGGTGAAGGTAGACGCCCCAAGTGGCCAGGGTTTATTTTATGTTTTGTTTTGTTTATGCTGTTTGGATGCTTGCACTTGTTTCCAGCAATATGGAAGAATAAACCATAATCGTTGTTTTCAACTGTCCTCGGCTGCCTCTCTGTATAGTTCAGTGTGTAGTGAACCCACCCAGGGGGTCACACACACCCGCTACCGAGCTAACCCCTTACAATATATATATATATATATATATATATATATATATATATACACACACACACACACTGTATATCATTAACAATATACAGTTTGTATAGCCCCTATATATATATATATATATATATATATATATATATATATATACATACATACATACATACACACACACAGTATCTCACAAAAGTGAGTACACTCACATTTTTGTAAATATTTTATTATATCTTTTCATGTGACAACACTGAACAAAATGAGTGTACAGCTTGTATAACAGTGTAAATTTACTGTCCCCATAAAACAACTCAAGACACAGCCATTAATGTCTAAACCACTGGCAACAAAAGTGAGTACACCCCTAAGCGAAAATGTCCAAATTGGGCCCAAAGTGTCAATATTTTGGCCACCATTATTTTCCAGCACTGCCTTAACCCTCTTGGGCATGGAGTTCACCAGAGCTTCACAGGTTGCCCCTGGAGTGCTCTTCCACTCCTCCATGATGACATCACAGAGCTGGTAGATGTTACTGGTAGATGGGTCCAATTAGTAATTTTCCCTCCCCGGTGTCATTTGACTCATTAATTTTACAAGGTCTTAGATGGTAATTGGGGAGCAGTTGTGTTAAATTAGGTGTCATCGCTCTCACTCTCTCATACTGGTCACTGAAAGTTCAACATGGCACCTCATGGCAAAGAACTCTCTGAGCATCGTATTGCTCTACATAAAGATGGCCTATGCTATAAGAGGTTTGGCAAGATTCTAAAACTGAGCTGCACCACGGTGGCCAAGACCATACATCGGTTTAAAAAGACAGGTTCCACTCAGAACAGGCCTTGCCAAAGAAGTTGAGTGTTCATGCTCAGCGTCATATCCATATCCATCTTTGGAAATAGACGTACGAGCGCTTCCGGCATTGCTGCAGAGGTTGAAGGGGTGGGGGGGGGTGGGGGTGGGGGTGCGGGTCACCCTGTCAGTGCTCAGATTATACACCACACACTGCATCAAGACGAACAATAACCAACTTGCTAAAAAAGCTGAGGGTTAAGGTAATGGACTGGCCAAGATTGTCTCCAGACCTAAACCCTATTGAGCAGCTGTGGGGCATGCTCAAGCGGAAGGTGGAGGAGCACAACATCTCTAACATCTACCAGCTCCGTGATGTTGTCATAGAGGAGTGGAAGAGGACTCCAGGGGCAACCTGTGAAGCTCTGGTGAACTCCATGCTCAAGAGGGTTAAGGCAGTGCTGGAAAATAATGGTGGCCAAAATATTGCAACTTTGGGCACAATTTGGACATTTTCACTTAGGGGTGGACTCACTTTTGTTGCCAGCGGTTTAGACATTAATGGATGTGTGTTGAGATATTTTGAGGGGGACAGCAAATGTACATTGTTATAGAAGATGGGCACTCACTACTTTACATTGTAGTAAAAGTGTAATTTCTTCAGTGTTATCACATTCAAAATATATACCGTATTTATCGGGGTATTGCGCGCTCCGGCGTATAGCGCGCACACCTTAAGGTGGACCCGCATTCCTGTGGAAAAAAGATTTTTGTACTTACAGTTTTGGTGTCTCGCCGATAAATACGGTAATAAAATATTAAAAAAAAACTTGAGGGTGTACTCACTTTTGTGACATTCTGTATATTATATTATATATATATATATATATATATATATATATATATATACACATACATACACACACAAAGTACAGACCCAAAAGTTTGGACACACCTTCTCATTCAAAGAGTTTTCTTTATTTTCATGACTATGAAAATTGTAGCGTCACACTGGAGGCATCTAAACTATGAACTAACACATGTGGAATTATATACATATCAAAAAGTGTAAAACAACTGAAAATATGTCATATTCTAGGTTCTTCAAAGTAGCCACCTTTTGCAGCAGACACATCTCTAGAACAACTGTTAAGAGGAGACGTGTGAATCAGGCCTTCATGGTAGAATATCTGCTAGGAAACCACTGCTAAAGAAAGGCAACAAGCAGAAGAGATTTGTTTGGGCTAAAGAACACAAGGAATGGACATTAGACCAGTGGAAATCTGTGCTTTGCTCTGATGAGTCCAAATTTGAGATCTTTGGTTCTAACCACCGTGTCTTTGTGCGACGCAGAAAAGGTGAACGGATGGACTCTACATGCCTGGTTCCCACCGTGAAGCATGGAGGAGGAGGTGTGATGGTGTGGGGGTGCTTTGCTGGTGACACTGTTGGGGATTTATTCAAAATTGAAGGCATACTGAACCAGCATGGCTACCACAGCATCTTGCAGCGGCATGCTATTACATCCGGTTTGCATTTAGTTGGACCATCATTTATTTTTTAACAGGACAATGACCCCAAACACACCTCCAGGCTGTGTAAGGGCTATTTGACCAAGAAGGAGAGTGATGGGGTGCTGCGCCAGATGACCTGGCCTCCACAGTCACCGGACCTGAACCCAATCGAGATGGTTTGGGGTGAGCTGGACCGCAGAGTGAAGGCAAAAGGGCCAACAAGTGCTAAGCATCTCTGGGAACTCCTTCCAGACTGTTGGAAGACCATTTCAGGTGACTACCTCTTGAAGCTCATCAAGAGAATGCCAAGAGTGTGCAAAGCAGTAATCAAAGCAAAAGGTGGCTACTTTGAAGAACCTAGAATATGACATATATTTTCAGTTGTTTCTTTTTTGTTATGTATATAATTCCACATGTGTTAATTCATAGTTTTGATGCCTTCAGTGTGACTCTACAATTTTCATAGTCATGAAAATAAAGAAAACTTTTTGAATGAGAAGGTGTGTCCAAACTTTTGGTCTGTACTGTGTATATATATATATATATATATATATATATATATATATACACACAGTACAGACCAAAAGTTTGGACACACCTCATTCCAAGAGTTTTCTTTAAAGTAGTGCCACAGGGATAAAGGATAAGGTCATCTCTTTCTGGGGACACTGTTTACAGACATCATTGTCCTCTCACCTTGCTGAGAAAGATCCTGCCTGCTTCACTTGATCATCTAAAAAAAAAAAATAATTTACCCCTAGGGGCTTTGTGTTGCAGCAGGATATAAACAATATACAAATTGGTAAAAAAAAATTATTTATTGGAATAAATAGGTTTATCAAAAAAGAGCCCCTAAACAAAAGGGAACTCAGGATATGAGCTTTGATAAAAAAATCAATCCATGAACAGATAAAACAAACAAGCTGATCACAAAGTGGTGACAATAACAATTCAAATTTAAACAGTACTGTATGCATATGAGCACTAAGTGCGAAAAAGCCCCTACGCGTTTTGACCTTCGTAGTAGCGGTCTTCTTCAGGGAGCAAATATTTTTATGCAAACATACGTTCTATGAAGAGAAAATATGAAAATCAATTTTTTTGATTTGCATATTTTTAGGGGCTTAGGGGCTCTTTTTTGATAAACCTATTTATTCCAATACATTTTTTTTTTTAACAATTTGTATATTGTCTATATCCTGCTGCAACACAAAGCCCCTAGGGGTAAATTTCCTTTTTTTCAAGTACTATCAGTGTGCAGCATCCTTCATCCATGGGTTGTAATACCTTTTCTTTGCTAGCACTTGATAATCCGGTCCAGTTGTGTTGTTTGGCCCTGCTATCCAGGAGTTTAAGTGCACCAACGAACGTGGCTAGTTATAGGCACAAAGGGCCAGATCCACATACAATTGCCCTGGCGCAGTGTATCAGAGATACACTACGCCGCCGTATTTTACCTGGCTCTAAGTCGAATCCAGGAAGATTTCGGCCTGTAAGGTACGGCGGCGTAGTGTATTTCTCGCGGCAGAATCGAAATACGCGATTAGGGGGCGCATGCTCTGTTTAGAAATGTCCTGCCGTGTATTGCGCGAAATTACTTCGAAACGTCATTTTTTTTGTAGCGTCATTTATGTACATTCCTATTCACGGGCGACTTACGCAAAAAAAAAAAATTGAAAATTCGACGCGACGGGAACGACGGCCATACTTAACATGGCAAGTCTAACTATAAACCGGATAATAGCAGCTTTAACTATACGGCGGAAAAAGCCGACTAGCGACGACGTTAGAGAATGCGACGGCCGATCGTAACTTCGTGGATCGCCGTAAAAAGCTAATTTGCATACCCGACACGGAAAACTATGCAAACTTCACCCATTGGGCACAAAAAGATTGCAGCGTAGATCCGAAGGCGTACGAAGACGTAAGCCTGTCGGATCGAAGCCCGAAGCCGTCGTATCATGGTTTGAGGATTCAAACTAATTATACGATGCGGGTAATTTGAAAGTATGCGGCGTATCAGGAGATACACCGGCGTACTAGCTCTGTGGATCTGGCCCAATTTTTTATTTTTTTACAAAAGGACTGAAGCTATTAGTTCAATACAGACCCGCACACACATATTTAGGGCTCTGTATATGCAGTGGGTGTGTAGGACAGTTTATCTAGGAGGTTAAGCCATTGCTTGTTGATGTGAATGTAGCACCACCCCCGAGAGAGCTGCAGGTTTATCTTGGGCAGCACGTCACCTCTGTATCTCCACCTTCTAGGGTATTGGATGAGAGCTGTAGTAAAGTCAATGTCCACTGGTGTCTTTTCTGTGCTTTTATTACCCAGCCGGGTAAAAACATTAGACAGTGGAAAGGTGAAGGGATAGCGAAATAGGAGACAGCAAATTCTGGTGTAACTGGGTATGGAAACAGTCCTGCTTCCTACGACAACTTTACTTTGCCACTCTAGCCAGAGTGGGTATAGTGGATCTAGACAGGCCTCTCTCACCAGCCTGGCAGCCAGAGTGTCACTCGGATGAATAGGATTAAGTCTCTGCCACAGACCCTCCTGAAGATTGGAGACAATTTTGGTCCAAAATCTTTCTTAACTGGATTCAGCACCTGGTTCTCCTTCACATAGCTTTGATCAAATCAGCAACTGATAGGTGACCTGCGTCCAGCCTCTCAGAACCAAAGTTGTGCTCTGACAAATGGACAGGCCTCTCCTGAAACACCAGCCTCGTGCTCGGTATCTCTCGGACAGGTTCCTCGTCAGACGGCTTCCTCCCATTGGACGGACAGCCCAGGACCATCTGGCAGATTTAGAGATCCAGTCAACTCACTGGACCCATCAAACAGATGAATGTGCTCCAGACCAACGTGGTCCCGGAGCCAGGAACACACATGCACACACCATGGCCACACATGGGGGGTGGTGGGACGACTGCCCAGCTCAAGGGCGGGAACACAGCGAGCACAACTAATGGCGTCTTCCCCTTAAATACCCCTCCCCAGCATACACAGCAATGTGGCCCATCCTCCTGATAGGCTGCTGAGGAGCGATACTCAAGCACACTTGACCCCACTTCTGCCACCTGCCGTCTGGGGGTGACGGGAGTCCCCAGACAAAAGGATAGCACACAGTACAGCCAAGCTAGAGCAGAGACCCAAAATATAACCAAATAACAGGTTCAGAGCCAACTACCTCTCTGAACTCCCCTAAACTTACAATAGCACCGTCTCTGAAAATAGGCAGGCGCTACATAAATAAAGTGTTTAAATTTGGGCATGTGGTGTCAAGGGACAGAAGAGAGAGGCCTGACAAAAAGGGGGTCATTCCTCTGCTCCCTTGTCTGGACTCATAGAGCCAACATGAGTAAAGGTAACTGATTGATTAAGGTCCCTTTCACATGAGCGGACCGTTCGTCCGCTAACTACAAGTCCGTTTACGGACTTGTAATCGGCCCCTATGGGAGCGGATCCGTTAGCGGATGATGCATCCGCTAACGTCCGCCTAAGATCCGCGTCCGTCTGGATCCGTTTTGCGGACGGAAGAAAACCCTATTTTTATTCCGTCCGGTGAAACGGATCGAATGCAAACGGACAGACGGTCCGTTTCCATCCGATTCCCCATAGAGGATAGCGGAGGAGAGACAGGGCGGTCCCTGCATAGTGTGCGGGCACCGCCCTGTCCGCCCGACAGCTCAGCGGAGACCCCCCCGCTGAGCCGACGGACACACGGAGCGGACCGAAAAAAACGGACCGCTCCGTGTGAAAGAGGCCCTAAAGTGTCATATTGTGATTTATTTGCCATTTAAGTGTGCCTCTGCTCTTGGGGTCATTCTCAGATTTGGAATCCCCTGGAATCCCTTGGAAGTAGCCAGACTATAGGATTGAGCTACTGTATATTGCTTTTGAACTCAGTTTTTGCTCTCCAGTTGATTTCTTGAATATATACAGTTACTGTCTTTCATTCTTCCACAAAAGTATTGCAGTAAAGACAATTACTGTGTTTTATCATAACGTGTGTGTTTCTCATTGGTCATAGCACTTACACTATTGCCAGATGTGCCAGATGGGGCGGAGGCTGTTATTAGGGTTGAGAGGCAGAGTAACAGACCGAACAAACAAAAGAAGCTCCTTTGGGGGTATCGCTACATACACACACACCTTATAGTTCTAATATAATATATTATAAAGATATATCATATTTGAATGGGTTGTTTTACAGGGAGAGGGTTCACATAGATAGACTTTAAAATTCAAAACTACAGTACATGGGTACTGAGTGATGTAACGCTGATTTCAATGTCCTACATGTGAGACAACATGTAGTTAATTACTAGCCAGGAATTAAATAGCCCATGAAGCTTTAGCCCTAATATTTTATCAACAGGTCTAAACAGGAACTGGATAAATCCAGGAGGTAAGCAGTTAACTTCTTCCAGTAAGGGAAGAAATAGGAAGCCTCTATCCAGTGGCAATCTATTTCTCTTTGGTACAAGCTAGAATATCTGTCAAATAAAAACACACATACCTGGCTCAAAAAGTATATTTATTTACTGTGTGCCTTAAAATAAAGATACACTTTTATAGTATTTATTGTATTCAATGTTTGCGAAAAGAACAGAGTCAGGTTTTTAAAAAGCCAGTAAGCATGTTTAATGGACGGAAACAGAGCAGCCAAACCCTCACAAAAGTATGTCAGACAACACAGACAAACACCACAGGAAATAAAAACGTTTCTCATGGCAAAAAAAAAGAAAGAACATATAATATAATATATTGCAGCTTACCAATTTATAGATGTGGAACAAAAGAGGGAAAATACTCATGTGTATTCATATCCAGACAAGGTGAATGAAAATATATTTGGTTACTGTGGATACTGTGCTTGATTTGGCTATTATGTATATTGGTTGTTGTATGCAACAATATTTGTAATGAAACATGATTTTTATGTATGCAACATTTTTCTGTTCATACAGTGAGACATGTGCTCCCTTCATTTCCCTTGGTGTGTCCTGAGGAAGCGGAACAGTGAAACGCATTGATGCACAGAGGCTCCCTTACTTTAAACTATCAAACCTAACCATATATCCAAAGTATTGGGCCTTGTTGGTTGTATTTTCTACATATATTAATACATGTTTTTAGATGGCACTGTTCTTAACCACATATAGCACAGCCAGCCAATTTAAATCAACAGGCTGCCCTATGCGTGTCACAGGAAAAACGAGACAAAATGTGCACTCCCACTAAGCTAGATGTGAATAGGGCATGAAAGTGAAATTGGTGTGGTATCACAAGAACAATGAGGTTCCATTCACATCTGTGCATTTCCTTGCATTTCAGGAATGTAAAAGTAAAAACGCACCATGCTCCACTCTGAAAAAAAGTTCTGAAGCTTCTTTGGGGTAATTGTTGTGTGTAGGGCAGTCCATTCAGATGGATGGGCTGCCCCTATGTGTGATTAGTGAAAATGCTCCAAAACGCCTCCCCACCTCGCTAAAAAACAAAAACCGCATTTGGGAATGAGAGTTCCCGCTATGCAGAGTTGTGAATGGGGCTTGACACCTAAGTGTTTCTGTCCACTTCCTCCTATGTACTTGTATAAAGGTGGCCAATCCACTAGGCAATCTGATTGTTTATTTAGTGAGAAAGGTGATCACTGATTGCATTTCATTTAAAAAATGTGCACCTGGGAATGGGAGGGTGGATGATGTAAGGGTGTGTGCTAATGGGGTCAGCTGGTCAACTTCTTCCTGTGTCATGACCTACATTCTGTAAGGAAGAAAGAGAATACGAATGGAAACGTGGATTAGGACAAGAAAAGTAAGTGACTAGATTTAATGTAAAGCTTTGATATTTTTTCAAATAAAGTACATGAATGCTATATTGGTGCATAGAGAAGCTGTAATTTAAAAAAATAAAATAAAAAAAAGTATACAAAAGGTAAACTTACCCTTTAATCCCTACCCTCTGTTTTCACCTGGTGATTTGGCCAGTAACACACCTCCTGTATTAGAATGCCCCCGTTGGATGAAGGAGCTCAGGGGGCACTTTTGGAAAGCACTATTGTCAGTCTGAGGACATGGGAGTTTTAGATGTACTAGCAAATTCCCTAAAAAGTTGAAGCCAAACTCCAGCTAATACTTGGCCTGATCACCAGACAAATTAATGCATTCATCACATCATATGGAAAGCTACAATATGAGAAATGTTTGCTTTTGGATTTAATACCACCTCCTAACAAATTATCAGGTTTAAAGTGGAATTCCAGACAAAACTTTTTCATGTTTTGGGTAGAATTAGGTAGAGTTAGAACCTTCATTGGTTTTTGTTTCTCCACTAGAAAGAAGATTTACCCTCACTATTTGTATGGTCACCAAGTTTGGAAATTAAGGTAAATTCCCTTAATCAACAATAGAAACAAAGGTTCCAACCTTTTTGCATTGTATCCAAAATGAAAAGCAACGTTGTGCCTGAAGTTCTACTTTAACCACTTGCCTACTGTGCACCTACACCCCCTTCCTGCCCAGACAAAATTTAAGCTTCCGGCACTGCGTCGCTTTAACTGACAATTGCGCGGTCGTGCGACGTGGCTCCCAAACAAAATTGGCGTCCTTTTTTACCCACAAATAGAGCTTTCTTTTGGTGGTATTTGATCACCTCTGCGGTTTTTATTTTTTGCGCTATAAACAAAAATAGAGCGTCAATTTTTAAAAAAATGCAATATTTTTTTACTTTTTGCTGTAATAAATAACCCCAAAAATATATAAAAAAACATTTTTTTCCTCAGTTTAGGCCGATACGTATTCTTCTACATATTTTTGTTAAAAAAAATGCAATAAGCGTTTATCGATTGGTTTGCGCAAAATTTATAGCGTTTATAAAATAGGGGATAGTTTATGGCATTTTTTTTTTTTTTTTTACTATTAATGGCGGTGATCTGCGATTTTTTTATTGGGACTGCGATGTTATGGCGGACACTTCGGACACTTTTCTGACATTTTTGGGACCATTTACATTTATACAGTGAACAATGCTATAAATATGCATTGATTACTGTATAAATGTGACTGGCAGTGAAGGGGTTAACCACTAGGGGGCGGGGAAGGGGTTAAATGTGTGTCCTATGAGTGTTCTAATTGTGGGAGGAGGGGGGGTGACTGGGAGAGGTGACCGATTGTGTCCCTATGTACAAGGGACACAGCAACGGTCTCCTCTCTCCCTGACAGGACGTGGAGCTCTGTGTTTACATACAGAGCTCCACGTCCCCGCTCAGTTACTGAGCAATCGCGTGTGCCTGGCGGCGATCGTTGCCGCCGGGCACTCGCACGGGATACCAGCAGAGCGGCGGGTGCGCGCGCGCCTGCCGCCGGCGGCGTGCGCGCGCCCGCCCGCCCACGGCTTTAAAAGGACAATGGAGTCCTCCGCCCGCCGTCATTTGACGGTGGGCAGAGGACAAGTGGTTAAACAAGCAAGTTTGCAAATCCTTACTGGAGAAAACTAAGTGGACCTTGTATGAAAATGCAAGCCCCGCTTCAATGTAACCCTCCAAAATAAAAACTCTTAAAAAAAGGGTAGCAAAATGATGTAATGTAATCAAAATACATACCTCACTTTTGTGCACTCAAAATTGTACAATAATGCGCTTTTTCGACAATGCTTCATTACTGGCATCATTTTGTTGGTCATTTTATCACTTTGCAGAATTTTGAATGGTACCTCAAAACGCCCCCGTTGCACTGCAAGGTAACATGACACTTTAGAGGTGATTTACTAAAACTGGAGAGGGCAACATCTGGTGCAGCTGTGCATTGGAGTCAATTATTTTTTAACTTCAGCTTGTGCAATTAGGCTTTGACAAAAAAAATGGAACCTATGCAGACCTGCACCCCATTTTGCATGATACAGTTTACATAAATCAACCCCTTATTTTTCAGAGCGGTGCTTTAATAAAAATTATAGAGGCTACATTTTTATCAAATAAGCAGCCTTACGTTCACATTTTCATAATGTGCGTTACCTTTAATGCATTTAATGCGTTTTTTACTTAGGGGCAGGGAACTGTTGTTAATGCAGACCTTTCATTTTTATCTAAAGTCTACTTTAAGGACCAAGCCACCCAAAATATTAAAATTTAATTTAAAAAGTAAATTGTTAAATTCATTGGCAAAATTCTTCTATTCTCCATAGCTGTATGCTAGATATAGGACAATGTGAAAATCACATTCCACCTTCATTTACCCTCTCACCGTTTATCTGTGAAATACTGTATGCGATCGATCAAGGTTCAGTAGCTCTGTGCTAAAACAGCTGTGTTACAAAGCAGAAAAATAATAGAGGAGGCACAGCATGAGACCTTTACACTGAGGAATTTAGAAAAGAAAATGCTTCAGTAACTAGAAAGGTTATAGCATTTTTAAAGCGGAACTTCATTCTCTCAATCAACATTAAGTATTCGTTATCCCTGCTTCCAGCATTCCCAAATAGATAGGAAGGTGTGTTATACTTCCTTTTTTTAAACTTTTTTGTTGTAACTTCCAAGTTTTCAGGCCTAGGAAAATGATATCATACATCCCAGGAGTCTTCAGGAGGGGAGGAGGGTTTTTCCCAGCTAACCATACCCTCCTGTCTGCATGCCTGAGCTAAGAGCAGATGGATACCAGGAATTAAATGCTACATGAATCATCTGCCCTTACTCAAGATGGCCGCGGCTAAAAATTCTATGGGGGGGGGGGGGGTTTCCAAGTGATTTTTCAAGAAAATGATGGATGGATGAATTTGCTTTGAATATTAAAAATGTAGTTCCGCTTTAATGTCTAACCTGTCTAACCTTTAATGTCTAACCTGTGTGAAATTGTCTGCTATGTGTGCATTGTCTTTGCTACAAATGCATGACGGCAACTACCAGCAATAAATCTCACAGTACCTTTAAAAAAAATGAAAGATGCTTGCCTGCAAGCAATAAAACAGAATACAATGCCAAACCAAATTGTATCATTTGACATTCGGTAAAATTGGCCTGTGACAGAGGCTTAAAGTGGATGTAAACCCAATTCATGAAATTTGAGCTGGGTGCATATATCTGCAGTGTTTTGTTATCTCTCTTCAAAGAGCTAAGTCCCATAGCTCTCTCCTGAACCATTCCTATGTTATCAACCTGATAACTCCTGACAACGTCTCAGACACATCAGATAAAAACAGCCTGAATTTTTTGTCAGGGGAGGTTGCTAAAATTGATTAGCAGGGAGCTAGCCCTGTTACAAAACACCTCCGAGAGTCTCTGCCTATGTGGAGAGGGGGTGTGTGCCTTTCCATCAATCAGCAATTTTAGCTGTCTTGACTGTATGCCCAGACATCACACTCTGTGTTAAACAGAAAGAGAAAATTTCCTAACACAATCTGAACTTTCTAAATAGTATACAAATGTGCAGATATACAAGTAAAGCCTATGTAGGGAGATTTGGTTCACCTCTGTGTATCATCTGAGGCTGTTCACTTCACTGGGTGTATGGAGGGTTTATACCCAGTTTAACCACTTCCCTACCCACCCATAGTCATATGACGTCCACAGATGGGATCTCCCATCCTGGGTGGACGTCATATGACGTCCTAGGCTACCCGGCCGTCTAGGAGGCGCGTGCCTGCGGCATGGCGCGGGACCTGGGGCCCGTGGATCTGTGTGTGGAAACACATTAGGGGACACATTTAACCCCTTCTGTGCCCCTAGTGTTAACCCCTTCCCTGACAGTCACATTTATACAATAATCAGTGTAGTATTATAGCACTGTATTATTGTGAATGGTCTAAAAAATCTGTCAAAAGTGTTCGTTATGTCCGTCGCAATGTCACGGTCACAATAAAAATCGCTGATCACGGCCATTACTAGTAAAAAAAAAAATGCAATAAAACGATCCCCTATTTTGTAGACGCTATAACGTCTGCGCAAACCAATCAATATATGCTTATTGCGATTTTTTTTACCAAAAATATGTAAAAGAATACGTATCGACCTAAACTGAGGAAATTTTTTTTTTATATATATATTTTTGGGGATATTTATTATAGTAAAAAATATTGAATTTTTTTTTAAATTTACGCTCTATTTTTGTTTATAGCGCAAAACCACAGAGATGATCAAATACCTCCAAAAGAAAGCTCTATTTGTGGGGGAAAAAAGGACATCAGTTTTGGGATTTGAGCTCTGGTAAGGAAGGGGGTAAATTCTACCGGGGCTAAAGTGGTTAAGGGACCTTCAGACTTTAGATTGTGCGTGTCCAACCACCCAGCCACAATCTCATATACAACTGTTTTGCAAATGTAAGTTTGCATTAGGTAAAATAATTGTTAAATATTTGTTTTCTGTTTGTAGAAAATAAATTCTATAAGATGACCTTTAGTTTCGGACTATTCTAGCGTGAGACAGGATCAGAAAAGCAAGAGAATTTTTGTGTAAAATAAATTAATGCTGTAGGAGGGCTCAGTGCAACAAACATTACATGGCTTCAGATTCATTGAAGTAATTGGGCTCTGATGGTACCAGAATTTACTGGGTCTGTGGGTATGTGTCAGTTTCTTATCTACTGCTAAAAATGTAATTGCTTTGTGGATTATAAAACACATGCGCAAACACACAATGGCCAGTTGAATTGTGTGTAGCCCCATAGAGATGAGTGGCCTGGTATGCTGCTTTTGCCGTCTATGGATTGGGAGGCAAATCAAATCATTTGTAGACCCTGGACTGTACAGTATCACAGAAAATGCTTACAGATTAAGCCACCTGCATTAACTAGCAACCTGTCTAACAAAAGACTGAAAAATCATGCAAAGCTTGTGCAAATACTTTCCACACCTCTACCACATAGAGCTCTCTGTCTGAGTGCTGCATATCATGATAATGCATTTTCTGTCAGTCTAGTAACCCCATACCCTTTGCACGCACCATACTGTGTAACCAAGCAAGGCACACAACTTTCCATGCTCCCTTGTGTTTCAGAAGATCTTGCTTCCTTTGAAAAGTTGCAACTTTCATTAATGGGTCCATAATATCCTAATTTGTTTCCATATTATCCACATTTTTTGGGAGGTTAAACCAGAAAGCATCAAGCTTATGACCGCATAGACACTATTAGATTTTCTGAAGATTTTTGTCTTCAGATTTACCAAAACCATGTAGTGCAAGGGCGTGCCTGATTGCATACAGATTGAAACTCTTATGCCGCGTACACACAATCACTTTTTGTGATGAAAAAAAAACGTCATTTTATGTGACGAAACAAAACGACGTTTTTCAAACTTCATTTTCAAAAACGACATTGCATACACACCATCGTTTTTCCACAATGCTCTTGCAAAGCGCGGTTACGTAAGACACTTCGACGGCACTCTGTTCCATTGAAGCTCCGTCTCATAACTTGCTTCTAAGCATGCGCGGGTTTAAAAACGTTGTTTTAAACAACATCTTGCCCACACACGGTCACTTTTTATGACACAAAAAACGACATTTTGAAAAACGACACAAAAAATTCAAGCATGTTGGAATTTTTTTTGGGTCGTTTTTTTGAAGACATAAAACAACGTTTTGCCCACACACGATCATTTTAAATGACGTTTTTTAAAACGTCGTTTTTTTTCATCACAAAAAGTGATCGTGTGTACGCAGCATTAAGGTTTGACCTCATGTTATATGGTTTTGGTAAATCTGAAGACATAAATCTGCAGAAAATCTAATTGTGAGTATGGGGTTTTACCTATTTAGCTCATGGAATGATCAAGGGTGGAAACCATGTTCACCACCTAATGGTTGTGCTCTTTCAGACTATTTAAGACCTTCTTGGCCACTTTTCAGGAGGCCTGGAAAGCTTCCATGCTGGGGTGCACTGAAGGTAACACTAAAGCCCCGTACACATGATCGGAATTTCCGATAGAAAAAGTCTGACTGACTTTTTCCATCGGAATTTCCGACCGTGTGTACGCCCCATCGGAAATTCCGATGAATTCCATCAGAGTTGTAATAGAGAACATGTTCTCTTTTACTCCGATGGAATTCCGTCGGAATTCCGATGTGATTTTGGTCGGACAAAGGTCCGATGGTGTTTACGGGGCTTTAGTGCAGTGGAAATGGCAAGGATTTTGTAAACGGACAGATTCCCTCTAAATGTCACGTGAAATGTACAAAAATCAGCTTTATAACTACAGCAGATAACATTGCAGCCAATTCAGTTAAAGATCATTGAATTCTTATAACCAATGTCACAATCTAAGGGTCTATGAAAGGCACGAGTACAGTCCAGCTCTGCTTTTTTTCCCACAGTATATCTGTAGTCTTGGTTACTTCCCAGTTACTCATTCCATGGTCACAGCATTTCAGTAATCCAAATGGTCCCATCATGTAGCAGCACTGAACAAATTCCCTTATCTGATGAATTAAATATTCACTTTGAAGAGTGCTTGAAGATCCAATTGTGTAAGTCCTTTGCATTTGTGTAGTAGTCAGCATAATATAGTCCCTGAGTGAAGGTGTCATAGTAGGAGTGGAGAATATATGAAAGTTAGTTGGAAGCCACTTACAAAGTGCAGGACAATGCACTCAGTGAGAGCTTCACAGTTATCAGTTCATTGCTAAAGGTCAGTAGCCTGCTGGATATCCTCCCTTCCTTGTGTCTGAAGCTGCTGCCCACTTGTTTCCTGTCCGTACAACAGCCTGGACCACAGAACCGACCCTTTTAGTATATACCACATTATGATGACGTTTCACCAGTTCTTTTTCAACACTCTAAGATCAAAGAAAAAAAAAACAGAGAGAGGTTGATCTATTTGTATTTTGGTAAAATGCACTCTATGGAATATGTACTATAGGTACAATTTGAAGGATATAAATTACCTGCTCCATGGTCTCTTCTAGGTTGGTGTCATTAGGGAATAACTGATTGTGCATTCTCGCCAACTCCACAGATTTCTCAATATCATGACCAAACCAAAGCGAGTTCATAATGACCTACGATGGAAAATAAAAAAATTGTGACCCAGTGCTTCCATACAAACTAATATTCTTAAATTTTTTACACATATTACAGCAGTTTATGAGTAATTATTATATTATAATTATTTTAATTATTTTTTCAAGTACCAGTTTCCAAACAACCAAACAGCTGTACCTCATTAACCCTTTTGTTGCCACCAACGTAAGGCTTACATCGTTGGCAGCGGCAGATTTTACACACACTCCTGGCAGCTGTGTGTGTCTGTAACAAGCCAACTAACAGTTTTTTCACTCCCCCACTTCAGTGCAACCCCCCACCATGTATCCTGGGCTCTACAGTCCAGGTTCGGCATGGCGGATGCTGCTAGGTATGGTACAGAGGGAGCTTAGTGAACATCAATTCACTTGTATTCAAGTGTACTCTATTTTTTTTACATAATGCAGCATGTGGAATTGCAGTACGCTGTGCTATCATAGAGTTTCCCCCAAGAATAAGTTGCCTGAGAGGACCTGAAAAAAAATGAGGTGTTTAACCTCAAACCATACTGATTTGTCCAATTTCTAAGTGGATAGGTGATGTTTGCAGGAGAATACCTTAGAGGCCTCCATGAATGTCAACAACTGTTGACCACAAGAACATATAGCATGTCTGCATTATAGTTATGGGGAACTACAAGGAGGACCCATGTGATTAGGTGTTTCAGCTACCCCGCCAAGTAATATAAAACATTTCAGCAGGGCTATACTAGCTAACTCTTTAGGCTTTTGCAGTGTGGCTAGTTTCAAATTAGGTCTAGTTGTACCCCATATAAATGATAAGAATAGGGAGATAAGTTCCTCGAAGAAGGATTTTGATACTCTTAAGAAAATGTGTGTAAGTATATACAGTAGATACATTTTGGCAAAATGGAAATGTTAATTACGTTGATTCTGCCTAAAACAGATAGTTGCAGCTTGGACCACACCTGCAGTTTACCCTTAATAGTTTGCATTAGTGGACCATTGTTCTCTGAGATGCTAATGGCATCAAGACAGATATTTTTCAGGTAATTTTAAGGACCAGTTATTCTATTCACCAAATGATTTAATAGTTGAAGGGCCAAGGATAAGGATGGGCCTGTATCATAGAGATTTATTAACTTATTATTGGCATATAGGCCTATTTAATCAATTATTTTTCCAAGGGTAGTAACTAGCCTCTAAAGCACTGCATTTGGCAAATGGCAAATGTCTCCATTGCTATAGCAAAAAGAGGGAGAGACAAGTGGCAACCATGCCTTGTGCTTGGTACAGTTGTATATGCTTAGCCTTATTAAATATAGATATTGGGCCAGATTCTCAGCGGCGATACGACGGAGTATCTCAGATACCCCGTCGTATCGCCGTTCTTTTTGCCTCGTATCTATGCGCGTGATGCTTAGCATCACTTTTGCATAGATACGCTGCAACATCCGACAAGTGTAAAACCATTACACTTGCGGATCGTAGGTGTAATGACAACTCCGGCCACTAGGTGGCCTTTACGTTGTTTTCTCATTTGCCTATGCAAATGAGGCTAGTACGCCGATTCCCGATCGCTTTTACGCCGCCCCGTCATCGCGTACGTCGTTTTCGTCCGCGTAAGGTTACCCCAGCTTCTATGTGGAGTAACCTTACGAAGTCGGATGCCGTCGGGTGCCGTCGGATGCCATGTTAAGTATGGCGTCGGGTCAGCGTCGGCTTTTTACTAACTCGTTCGCGAATAGGGAGTTGCGTAAATGACGCTCACGTCGTTTTGACGTCGGTTTCAACGACGCTTTCCGACGTGAGCTGAAGCATGCGCACTGGGATTTTTCCCCACACCATTCGACGCGGGGGCGCGCTTAATTTAAATACAAGCCGCCCCATTTGAATTGCGCGGGTTTGCGCTGGGCGATTTATGCAACGCCGGCGAAAACTACGGAGCAAGTGCTTTGAGAATAAAGCACTTGCTCTAGTACGATGCGGCGGCGTAGTGTAAATGGCTTACGCTACGCCGCCGGAATTCTTAGAGAATCTGGCCCATTGTTTGTGTTGCTTGAGACTCACCAGTGCTGTTGCTGTTGTGATTCTAGTTCCTCCGGAGGCTCCAACAACCATATGCACTTTATTATTCTTATCCAAAATGATGGAGGGGCACATAGAGGAGAGGGGCCTCTTCCCTGCAAAAGTGGTAGGAGAAAAGTAATCTTTACTTTTCACTACTTATTGTGTTTCATTATACTTTTTATCCATGTATTCTCTTAAAACTTACCTGGTCTGATAAAATTAGCTGGTGATGGAGGAATTCCAAATCCATTGACTATCAAAGGTGATCCAAAATCATCCATCTCATCATTGTAGATGATCCCTGTGACATTGGAGCGCACCTTAGAGCCAAAGCTGAAACAAAAATGTATAGTTATTTTAAATCAGAGTGGTAGACAAATTGTAAAAGACCCTTGCTTTTTTTCAAATTCAAATTTTTACTACTAATATGTATATGCCTTTGACACGTGTTATAACTTTCTGCTTCATCTGCTCTAACTGTGTTTTCACTTGCATCACAGGTTGTAATATTATCAAAATCAACAAATCCAATCTCATCCCACAGGACATAAGCAACTTTACGGAGGTTGCCTACTTTATAGACAAAACGAGAGGTCCTCCATAATCCTCATCAAAGTTATTCTATGTGGCTACCTCTCATAGACCTCTTGTGCTTAAAGAGAAGCTCCATGCTCCCCCCCCCCCAAAAAATGTAAATTTCCGTAGCTGCTGACATTTAATATAGAACCATTTACCTGCTTAGGGATCCAGCGATGTCCTCACCCAAAACGATTCTTCAATCGGCTTCAGTGCAGGTGGCGACATCTTTAATAAGGGAAACAAGGAATTGAAGCCTTGTGGCTTCACGCCCAGTTTCCTACTGCGCATCGCCTTGTGAATGGCCCTATAGTATTCTAGGACTTATGATGTGTTCTCGAAGACTGCAGGGGAAGAAGGCGTGGCCGAACTTCCATCTCAGATCACCGTGGTGATCTGAGTCGGAAGCAGGTACATGTCAAAAACGGTTACCCGCCTCCCTCCTCCCCCAAAAAAGTGCCAAATGTGGCAGTGGAGGGGGAGTGCAAACAAGCGTATTTTCCCCTTGGGGGGAGCTCCACTTTAAAGTTATATTGCAGCAGCGATATGTCTGCTCTGAATCTGCTTTTTCTTTAGTAGCTGAAAGACTTGAAGAACAACCCAAATATGATTGATTACTGACAGTGACATAGGTTGCTCTGCTGTCCTCACTTGTTTTTACAGCTACCTGATTTAAGTGAACTTTTATGGTTAGAATTGTTATCATAATTAGAGTTGAGCGAACCTGAACTGTAAAGTTCGGGTTCGGTACGGACTTTGGGTTTTTCCCGAACCCGGACCCGAACCCGAATAATTGCTAAAAGTTTGGGTTCAGGTTCGGAGTTCGGGAAAAAAAAATGCGCGGAGGTCCCCCCAAATTCAAATTCAATAACCAGACCCTTTAGGTCTGGTATGGATATTAAGGGGAACCCCGCCGTCAATTTAAAAAAAAATTATGTGGGGTTCCCCCCAAATATCCATAACCAGACCCTTCAGGTCTGGTGAGGATTTTAAGGGGAACTCCACCCCAAATAAAAAAAAATGGTGTGGTGTTCCCCCTAAAATCCACACCAGACCCCTTATCCGAGCATGTTGACCTGGCCGGCCACAGAAAAGAGGGGGGGGGGACAGAGTGCGCCCCCCCCTCTCCTTAACCGCACCAGGTCACATGCCCTCAACATTGGGAGGGTGCTTTGGGGTGCCCCCAAAGCACCTTGTCCCCATGTTGATGGGGAAAAGGCTCTCATCCTCACAACCCTTGCCCGGTGGTTGTGGGGGTATGCGGGCAGGGGGCTTATCAGAATCTGGAAGACCCCTTTAACTAAGGGGACACCCAGATCCTGGCCCTCCCCTGTGTGAAATGGTAATGGGGTACACTGTACCCCTATCATTTCACGAAGGAAGTGTAAATAGTAGTTTTCAGAAAAAAAAACACACACACCGTAGAACAAATTACTTTATTAATTAAACCAAATAAAAATCCAGCGGTGAAAATAGACGATCGATGCTGCTCCCTGCTCCAACTTTGTCTTCTATCCAGCGCCGGGTGATCTCTCCAGCGACGGCCGGTTGGTCCAGCGATGGGAACATCCATCCATTCAGAGCACAGCTCCGCGAATGACGCGCAGGAGCTTTTGACATTTCTTTTATAGGGGAGGCGGGCCACGCGTCATGTGACCCCGTCCCCCTCTGACGCAAGAGGCATGTCTGGGCTGTCCAGTGACGTAGCAGAGTGTGCGTCAAAGGGGGGCAGAGTAAAAGGGGGATGGGGTAAAAGAAATGTCACAGCTTCAGCAGCGTCATTCGCGGAGCTGTGCTCTGAATGGATGGATCTTCTCATCGCTGGACCAACCGGCCATTGCTGGAGAGATCACCCGGTGCTGGATAGAAGACAACGTTGGAGCAGGAAGCAGCATCGATCGTCTATTTTGGTTTAATTAAAAAAGTAATTTGTTCTACGGTGTGTGTTTTTTTTTTTCCTGAAAACTACTATTTACACTTCCTTCGTGAAATGGTAGGGGTACAGTGTACCCCATTACCATTTCACACAGGGGGGGGCAGGATCTGGGGTCCCCTTTGTTAAAGGGGTCTTCCAGATTCTGATAAGCCCCCTGCCCGCATACTCCCACAACCACCGGGCAAGGGTTGTGGGGATGAGACCTTTGTCCCCATCAACATGGGGACAAGGTGCTTTGGGGGGCACCCCAAAGCACCCTCCCAATGTTGAGGGCATGTGGCCTGGTGTGGTTCAGGAGAAGGGGGGCGCACTCTGTCCCCCCCTCTTTTCTGCGGCCGGCCAGGTCAACGTGCTCGGATAAGGGGTCTGGTGTGGATTTTAGGGGGAACTCCACGCCATTTTTTTTAAATTTGGGGTAGAGTTCCCCTTAAAATCCACACCAGACCTGAAGGGTCTGGTTATGGATATTTGGGGGGAACCCCACGTCATTTTTTTTTAATTGACGGCAGGGTTCCCCTTAATATCCATACCAGACCTAAAGGGTCTGGTTATTGAATTTGGGGGGACCCCCACGCATTTTTTTTTTTTTACTAAAAGTCTGTGTCCCATTGACTTTTTTTTTAAAGTTCGGGTTCGGGTCCGAACCCGAACATCCAGGTGTCCGCTCAACTCTAATCATAATATCTCCCAATATTATATACACTTATCAACCATAACTTTTGCAGTGTGGCAGGGTACATTATCATACAGAAAAAGGCCAATGCTATCAAGGAATATCATTTTAATCATTTGTCATCATCAATGATTAGGTAGGTGGTACAGATCAAACCAACATCCACATGAATGACAGGACCCAAGGTTTCCCAGCAGAATAATTACCAAAGCATCACACTCCGCTTGCCTTCTTCCCATAGGGTATTCTGGTGCCATCTCTTTACTAGGTAAACAACACACATGCCCCCAGCAATCCAAATGATGTAAAAAAAACACATGATTCATCAGACCAGGCCTCCTTCTTCCATTGCTTTGTGATCTAGTTCTCATGCTTATCTGCCCATTATAGCCATTTTGGCTGTGGACACGGGTCAGCATTAAAACACGGGTCAGCATGAACATGCTGCCCGGTTTCCAGCTACACAACAATGAACTATGATGCCCATTTTTTCTACTTTCTACACATCAACTTCAGAGACAACATGTCCACTTGTTGCCTAATTTATCCCATTGACTTTCAAAAGTTATTGTAACAAGATAATCAATGTTATTCACGTTATCTGTTAGTGGTCAAAAAGTTATGGCTGATCAGTGTATTGTGTAACAGCTTTCCTTTAATGCCAATCTAACTAGGGATTACACCTTACTATGTTTAATGCTTGTAGGTGGGGCCCAGGCCCAGAGTACCCAATCAGGGAGAAACCACACACAGTTCTTGATGTTACAGTCGTCTTGTATCTATAATATAACCGGCGGGGCTCCATTCCATTACTGGGAGTGAAGTAGCTGTGATATGTTGGACAGGTGGAGAGGGCAAGGGCTCTGTGTGTCCCTCCTAAATGTATCAGAGACAGCAGAGGTGTATAGTACATCAAGAGAGTTCAGTCAACTGTTCCAGCAAAGGTACCCCATGTGTAAGACAGTAACCTAGTGTAGCCCAGAAGAACCCACCCCAGGGCAGGCCTCTTATGTGACCCTTGCTTGGCCCCTAACAAGGAGGAAAACATGGAGGACATGAAAGCCAACCACACGACCCCTAACTCCCCCCCCCCCCCACAAGTACCTTAGCTATAAAGTGTAACAGAAATAATGAAAATTCTATCTATAATATTCTTTTCAAGGAAGATATCAAAATATTTTTTATTTTTATGTAACATGGTGTAGAATTATATTCCATAGCGCTAAATGTCCCCATCAAATAACATCAGTGATCACAAAAATGTTACCCTTGTATGATTCTATATCTTACTATTGGTTAATGGTACTTGTGGCCGATACTGCACTTCCATCTTCTGCTACAACTGACAAGTGTGCTGTACCATAGCTGTCTGGAACATAAAATAAGGGCTCATAGTAATCAGATTGGTGAGTGGTATCATCTGTGATTTTCTGTCTCAAGCTCTCTGCAAAGTAATCTGACGTCAAATTCTTCATCACCTGAAAGGGAGTAAAGATGGGATAAATATGAAACCTTTACAGATCAATAAATATATGTATAAAAGACAATCATGCTGCTTTCAATTTAATGCAGGAACACACAGAGCTTCAACACATGAGGTGTAAACACACAGATCCAAGTCCTGTCAGGGGAAAGGAGACAGACCGTGTGTTCCTAGTATATAAGAACACTGATCAGTGACCTCCCCCTGTCAGTCCCCTCCCCCCACAGTTAGAATCACTTCCTAGGTAACACATTTAACCCCTTGATCGCCCCTAGTGTTAACCCCTTCCCTGCCAGTGACATTTATACAGTAATTTGTGCATATTTATAGCACTAAACGCTGTATAAATGTCAATGGTCCCAAAAAAGTGTCGAAGGTGTCCAATTTGTACGCCACTATGTCACAGTCTGTCACAGTCCTGACAAAAATTGCAGATCGCAGCCATTAGTAGTAAAAAATAAATAAAAGTGCAATTTTTTTTGTATCGGCCTAAACTGAGGAAGAACATCTACGGTTTTAAACAATTTTACCTCTTTATTAGCACCAAAAACTGACAGGGGTTTTAATTTTTCTCCACTGCATCCATCCCACTGGATATCACATGAGATAAATACTACATATTTTGGAAAAATATCACACACTGGCCCGGATTCACAGACAGCAGGCGCACATTACATTACACGCCGTAGTGTATCCCCTGTACGCTACGCCAACGCAGTGCAGAGAGGCAAGCATGGAATTCTTAAAAGCCAGTGCTCCCAACGTTGCACTAGCGTGGCGTGGGTTTCAAAGGTGCAGGCCGGCGTAGGTGGAAGTTGAAGGGATCCATGCAAATGAGGCGTGACCCCATGAAAATGATGGGCCGAGCACCAGACAAGTACGTATAACGAACTGTGCATGTGCCGTGACGTGAACGCATCTCCCTGTGCATGCTCACAACCACGTCGGAACAACTGCCTTAGATACGCCGGATGATCACTGTGTACACAGTTAACGTAACCTACGCCCAGCCAGACACACGTCCAACGTAAAATACGCCGGCTTGTGTTTCCTGGTGGGGAATAACTTTACACCGGACGTACAACTCCACGAGTAGCCTGCGTCGGGCGCACCCAGCCTAAATGTACGCCCACCCTACGCCGGCGTAAGCAAGTTACGTCGGCTGGGTGTTGCCAGGTTTTAGGCGTATCTCTGTTTGTGCGTCGGCGGGGTGTATCCTGGTTTTAGGCGTATCTCTGTTTGTGGGTCTGGTGCACAGATACGATGGCGCACATTTGCACTTACGTCGGGGTAAGTGCTCTGTGAATCCGGGCCACTGTATTTTAGATGTTAGGTGTTTTTAAGGGTATTAGTGAATGTCCAAATTTTTTGTGAAAAAACGTAGAGTAGTAGGTAGGTACCACTTTATAAATTGAGCTCATTGTCCTTTTGGATGAAGTGGATGACCTATATACTCTTGATTGTATGCTCTATAGGGATGAGCTTCGCGTTTGATGCGAACACATGTTCGCATCGAATATCGGCTGTTCGATCGTTCGTCGAAAACTAACAAATCGGGTCGTTCGCGTCAAATTCGAATGACGCGCAACGGCCCATAATTCACTGCGGCGTTGCACGCTGATGATTGGCCAAGCATGCACCATGACCCCGCATGCTTGGCCAATCACAGCGCCCAAAAAAACGAAGAGACCTAATTGGCCAAAGCCTGGGCTTTAGCACACGCCCCACACTATAAAAGGCCGCCTCCCAGGCGGCCTTGTGTAGTGTGTTCCGGCTTGCTTAGAGAAGTCAGACAGACAGACAGAGAGAGAGATAGATAGATAGATAGAGACCCAGTGTCTTTTCACATAGATAGATAAATAGATAGATAGATAGATAGATAGATAGATAGATAGATAGATAGATAGATAGATAGATAGATAGATAGATAGATAGATAGATAGATAGATCGATCAGGGAGGCTACTAGTTAGTATAGTTAAATGTACAGTTTGTAGAGAATATATTGACATCCCTAGGAGTTGTCAATATATTTATAAACTGTATTGCTTAGCTAGTTCTGCTATTTAGTATCTGTCAGGCAGGAGATTGTGCTTGATGCTTGATGCTCTAACGTGTTAGTGTACACGTGTTAGTTAATTGCACATAGACCAAGGTGACCAGATTTTTTAAATTAAATCCGGGGACATATTTTTTCTTTACTAGTAATGGCGGCAGTCGGCGACTCTCTGCCCGTCGTCACAGCCTCTCAAGTCTTACTCTTCGTGCCCCTGGCTACTACTGGATGGGGAGCGGAGGAAGATCACTCCGCCAGGGAAGTCAAGGAGATAGGCAGGTGGCTGGCCAGGATTTGAGTCAAAGCAGAATAACATTCTGAATGGGCATGCACCCAATACTGAAGAAATATTCCCTCCACTCCGACCAGCACATAGGCATCAGAAAGGGGCACAGACAATGGGAAAAATACAACCCCCCTATGCTAGTAGGCACGGCGGAACGGGGGTGTGTAATTCTATTTTTTTAATTTTAATTCTGCACTGACTTTCTTTGAAATTGCCCCTGCCCCCTATTAAATCCAATCTGGGGACAAAACCAGGGACAGACTTGGTCCGGGGACAGTGTCCTCAATCAGGGGACTGTCCCCTGAAACTGGGGATGTCTGGTCACCCTAACATAGACGCATTACCTGTTACTGCACGTGTGCTATTTATTTGCACAGAAAGGCAGTTGCTGTTAATGCAAGTGGGCTATTGAATTGCACAGAAACGCAGTCGCTCTGACTGTGCGTGTGCTGTTTAATACCACCTTAGCGCATTTGGGGTCACCGCACGTGTGCTGTTACATACCACCTTAGCGCATTTGGGGTCACCGCACGTGTGCTGTTACATACCACCTGAGCGCATTTGGGGTCACCGCACCTGTGCTGTTATATACCACCTGAGCGCAGTTAGTGTCACTGTACGTGTGCTGTTACATACCACCTGAGCGCAGTTAGTGTCACCGCACCTGTGCTGTTATATACCACCTGAGCGCAGTTAGTGTCACTGTACGTGTGCTGTTATATACCACCTGAGCGCAGTTAGTGTCACCGCACCTGTGCTGTTATATACCACCTGAGCGCAGTTAGTGTCACTGTACGTGTGCTGTTATATACCACCTGAGCGCAGTTAGTGTCACCGCACCTGTGCTGTTATATACCACCTGAGCGCAGTTAGTGTCACTGTACGTGTGCTGTAATATACCACCTGAGCGCAGTTAGTGTCACGGCACCTGTGCTGTTATATGTCACCTGAGTGCAGTTAGTGTCACTGTACGTGTGCTGTAATATACCACCTGAGCGCAGTTAGTGTCACCGCACCTGTGCTGTTATATACCACCTGAGCGCAGTTAGTGTCACTGTACGTGTGCTGTAATATACCACCTGAGCGCAGTTAGTGTCACCGTACCTGTGCTGTTATATACCACCTGAGCTCATTTGGTGTCACCGCACCTGTGCTGTTATATACCACCTGAGCACAGTTAGTGTCACTGTACGTGTGCTGTTATATACCACCTGAGCGCAGTTAGTGTCACCGCACCTGTGCTGTTATATACCACCTGAGCGCAGTTAGTGTCACTGTACGTGTGCTGTAATATACCACCTGAGCGCAGTTAGTGTCACCGCACCTGTGCTGTTATATGTCACCTGAGCGCAGTTAGTGTCACTGTACGTGTGCTGTAATATACCACCTGAGCGCAGTTAGTGTCACCGCACCTGTGCTGTTATATACCACCTGAGCGCAGTTAGTGTCACTGTACGTGTGCTGTAATATACCACCTGAGCGCAGTTAGTGTCACTGTACCTGTGCTGTTATATACCACCTGAGCTCATTTGGTGTCACCGCACCTGTGCTGTTATATACCACCTGAGCACAGTTAGTGTCACTGTACGCGTGCTGTTATATACCACCTGAGCGCAGTTAGTGTCACCGCACCTGTGCTGTTATATACCACCTGAGCGCAGTTAGTGTCACTGTACGTGTGCTGTAATATACCACCTGAGCGCAGTTAGTGTCACCGCACCTGTGCTGTTATATACCAAAAATTTTCTTTCACAAAACAACAATGGCCCCCCACCACCGCTAAAATATTCGACATAATGTTGCCACACAGAACTTGCGCAAGTAGCATTAATTACTTTTTTTTATAGTCCTCTCATGTTGTGCAGGGACATTTCTAAACACGTGCCACTACTATAGACACCCAGCAGGTGTGATATTTATAGGAATTTTTTTTTCACTTTAAGCATCATTAAAATGGATGCTCCTGAAAAAAAACGTCCGCTTTTAAAAAAAAATTCCATTGATACATGTTCCCTGGGGCAAAAGACCGGGTTCTGAACAACGTTTTCCAACATTTAATTGAATTTTGGTCTTTAAAACGACCGTTTTTGAATTTGAACGTTCGGGTCCCATAGACTTCAATGGGGTTCGGAAATATTCGTGCGAACCCGTGGTCTGTCCGAACGTTCTGGGTGCGAACCGAACCCGGGGGGGTTCAGCTCATCCCTAATGCTCTACAGCGGGTTTACTCATTGGGGCACAATTTAGACACTTTTGTTACTTTGAGTACATCACTATTTTAATATTGCTATTACATTTGCCAGGGGTCACGAACCCTGGGATGTTCCTAAAGTCGGCACTGATCTTCCAGTCTTTTCGCAGCTGCCCAGCTGGCCTGTTCCTGGAGCCCACGTACCGCCCACTGAGCCTCTTCGCAGCCGCCATTCAGTTTACGGCATGGGGTGGGGGCAGAGGCTAGAGGTCAGCTGACTGGTGAGGAATGTGAAGTGGGAGGGGCTAGATGAGACCCCTCCTCCCGATTTAGGCATAGGTGTCATTGCTGCGAGACCACAAGATAGAGACACCGTGAAGCCGGAGACACAATGAGTAACACTACTGTGATTAGAGTTGCCATTAAAGTCCCAATATAGT